>CM072515.1:24901692-24941692 GCA_036898135.1 Oncomelania hupensis | reverse complement strand
AGCGTCACTCCTCCCCCTTCCCACCCCAACCTCCTCCAGCCTCCACCCTAACCTCCCCCGCTATCTCCCCTCCCCAACCCCAGGTCTTCTAGACCATCTCTCTGATCATCTGCATCATGTTTTGTCTTGTATTTCCATCGGCGCTAAAAGTCACATTTGTTGATTACTCTGGCGCTAATTGTTTTAAACTATGGAAACTACGTCCACAATGCTGTATTTCTTCTTCTACTGCAGAATATGTAGAACTAAGGACGCATACGTAGACGCACCACGCACGCACATCTAATACACACGTATACACGCACACAACACACACAAACACACGCCCATGCACACACACACACACACTCACAAACACACACACACACACCCACACGGTTGTGTATGATGAGAAGACGAGAAACAATAAACGGATGAAGTAGCTGCACTTGGTGAACATCTTTAACCCAACAGCGACAACGCATTTGCCACATCCGACAAAGAAGGGAAAACCCCATACAAACTGTGCACGGTTCTTTCCAACATCCATGCACAAGTCCTCTTAACACCGCGCATGATTTTGGTCTTATATAGCGCACTTACAAGCTCATATAGCTTCTCAAGGCGCTGGTCATATCCATCAGGCACACAATAGTTTGCTGAAGACAAGATTCGAACTCACCTCGCCCAAGACGCACGTACACAAGGTGTGCGCCTTGACCACTGGGCTATCCCTGCCGCCTATATACAATTAGGTCTGTACGAAAACAATATCAACATTCTCGCCGTATATTAAAAAAATGTTAATTCAGTTAATTCTTGTGGGGTTTCGTGTCTCCTACTATCAGCTTCAATGTTGAAAATATTTAAACTGACATTTTCTTATTTGCAGTTCTCGCGTGAAGTTTTCCCACCACTACATGTTGTTCCGCTTTGAAGTTGAATATATTATATAAACTAGCTATTGATTAACAAACACAAACATGATTTATAAACACAAACTTCTGCGCTGCTGGTTGGGTATAATGTGTAAAACAAAAAGTTTATATTAACGATAAAGAGGATTACTACTAAGTCGTTTTAACGGGCCTTGACTGGTAGGTACCTGATGCCTGTGGACTAGGAAAGTCCGATTGGCTCACACATTTAATTAGTTACATCTTAAGAAACCTTATCTTTATAGAACTAAATTTTCTGTCTTTTGGCACGCTATTTTTTTTTTTTTTGCTGTTTCGGCCCTTTAAAAAAATTGAACGATAATTCAAGGTATATGTTGAGATTAATTAAAAGTTCACTCGAAATAGGCTACATCTAAGGTGTGTCTTGTTTTGCGTGATCGTGACACAGAGATGCCTAAAGTACGTCTGGAATTAGGTTTTGTTGAGGCGAGTAACTGTCTCATAACTGATAACTTAATTTTCTTTGTGTCGAAATCTTATTGACACTACTTGGTAAGCATGTTGTATCACTGAGTTTGGATTGCATAAAAATGTGAGTGTGAACGAATAGCAACGATTGCATGCGTTTCCTGGATGGGAGAATATAACTTGTCTTTTTAATGAAACCTTCCAGTTTTATGTGTCGAAATCGCATTTATTTTTAATGTCAATCTCTAAGTTAAATGGAAAGCTTCTTCAGGCGTGGATTGTCCTGGTAGCGAAATCATAGAAACATTAATGGTCTTTAATTGCTGTAGATGTGTGTGCTAAATGAAAGTTCCTAGAATGGCAGGTCATGTTTATCATTTAGTTCAGACGTAATAGAATGGCAGGTCAGGTTTGTCATTTAGTTCAGACGTAATAGAATGGCAGGTCAGGTTTATCATTTAGTTCAGACGTAATAAAAGTTTGGGCAGACCACAGACACTCACTATCCGGCGACAAAAGAGTGTAATGGGCAGACAGGAGCCTGTGACTGGCTTCTTCCTACGTCGGGCAGCCCATTAATGCTTACAGACGACACTCGGCTACATTTGTAGGGTTGCTGGAAAAGCTGGAGAAGATAGGTAGAGGGGGGGGGGAAGGGGAAGGGAGAGAAATAAACGAAATGGTTTGCGCCTGGCAGTGTGTGTGTTTGTACATGGCCGTGTGTGCCTGTGTGTTCCGGTCTGCGTGTCAGTCTATGTGCACGCGTGCATGTATGTAGGTTTCACAAACGGGAGGAGTGGGAGAGAGGGAATTGTACAACTGATATCAATGTAGTATTATGTGAGAAAGTAATTTGAGATAGGCTTACTGTTCTCATTGTTCCTTTCTTCCTGTCACATTGTCCACAGTAGATACGCACATACACAAGGGCTTTGATGCTTTGCCATAGCATGTCCGAGTTGTCGTGATAAATGGCCGTTCTTCTATGTACATGGTGATTGTAGCTTAAAATGTGATACAATACTGAATAAAAGACGGAGTTTAGATCTCTTACGTGTCGGGTCATGATAAACCCTTCATCAAAAACAAATAATAACAACGAATTCTTTGAAAAAGGGAGCTATGACCCGAAACGTCAACTACGCTGCGTCTTTCTTTTTTTTTTTTGCTGCATTTTTGTCTTTAGATATTATGTAGCATGGAAAACAAACCTCTTTTATTGGCAATGTTCCACTTTCCGGTCTCCAAATGTTGTAATTGTGGGGCGTAAAAATAGCATAACGTTTTAGTTTTAGTTTCTTCCCATGCAAAGAGGCCGAGGTTTAGAAGCAACAGAAGGTGATTGGTATTGTTGTTGTTGTAGTAGTTGTTGTGGTTTGTGCGTGCGTACTTGCGTGTATTAAAACGTTTGGTATTGTTGTGTGTGTGTGTGCGTGTGGGTGTGTGTGTGTGTGCATAACAAGGAGTGTTCCTCCCTGTGCTGTTGTCTGTTTGCAGTGTTCCACAAGGGACCCTGTGTTAGAGCAGGATGCCAAGCTGGGGTCGGGTGTCCGTGACGGTAGACAAGCGGTAGAAAACACGCCGAGTATCTGAGGTCGTGTAGGTCTTAAACTCGAAAACTGTTCAGGCGAGTGAAGACTTTACCAGCCAGTCTCTGATCATCTGTGTGGCACTGGCACACTTGTGTGGAACAAACTCTGTGTCACACTGCGTAGCTTAGATTCGCCGAGAATGGTGGAGAGGAGAACATAAGCTTCGGCAGGTCCCATCGCCCAATACGCTTCAAGGACTGTGATGCTAGCAGTAGAAGTGATGCCCTCCGGCGCAATGAGCATTGAGAGAAGTGAGCCACTGTTTTGGTGCTTTCTGTTCTAACAAAGAAATAGTGGTATTGTTCGTTATTTGCGACACTCATTGTCACTGCTACCCAAGAGGATTTATTTATAGTCACCTCTTGACTGTTAGTGTTTCCCAGCTACAGTAATTGAAAGCAAAGAGCCTAACTCTAATAATCTTTAGGGAGAAGGGTGGAGGTTGATTAAGTAGTGTCAGACACCTTTTTTGGTCATGTCAGAGTATTGGGGAAGATCGATCTCATGCAGGATATCATCAAGTTACGAGTCGGAGAAGAAACATAATGGTGGCACCACATAGGTTTTAGACATACTGAAGATACAAACCTTCTGTATTGTTTATGAGGGACATTGCAAGATAAGCTAACTACGTCTTTAAAGAAAACGTGCTTGGAAATACGAGGGGATACAACTTGGGCCGGCTTGCCCGCATGTTGCGCCAAAGTTGTCTCATGTTGGGGCGCATTCTTTGCAAACGAACAGTTTCTCGCCTACAATTTCTATTCAGTCCTCCATCAAACCTTCCGGATCAAACTAAAGGTTGATTTCTGTGGCAATCCTAGTTAGCTTCGCAAGCAACCGCCACAGCACTTTCCCGAAGTAAAGCTTGCTGCTCCGGGTAGCTTTCATAGTGGTCCCAGACGAGATGTCCACCCGAATAACGCTAGGTAACTAAAAACAAAACAAAAAGACAAGTTATTTCCAATTTCCGAATAAGACCTATTCTTTTAAAAAAAATCGTATGTGATACATGGCACTGTTTTATAGCCTTTAGGTTTTCGCTGGGAATTGGACCCGAAGCCCTCTCCCCCTCCTTTCGCCCTCCTCTACCCTCCGCATGGTGATACCAGCCTATTTCGCATATAATTTGAGATATTTCTATTGTCCCCGGTATGTGGATCCCGGCATGCATAACCCTTTGTGAGAGAAAGTCGCCCAGGGTGTGACTGGGAATAAGAAAGCTAAGACTAAGGCATGAAAGTGGGGATAGAGTAGACGGGGGGGGGGGGGGTGAGAAGGTGGGAGGGGGACTTCCAAGTGGCAGCAGAAGATGAGGAAAATGGAGATAGAAGCATTGACAGTGAAGTGAATACAGTCGTTAGAGGTAAGGTGGTGGTTGAGAAGTCTTTGGGAGAGAGAGATAGAGAGAGAGAGAGAGAGAGAGAGAGAGAGAGAGAGAAAGAGCGAGAGAGGAGGGAAGGGGGGGGGGTTAAGCTGATGGTTGGGAAATAGAGGAAGAGTTAGAGATAGTGGCTGAGGAAGTTAAAGGACACACAAAACATCTTGAGAGAAGAGAGCTTGCTTCACCCCACTGAGCCACAGGCAGGGGTTGGGGGGTAAGAGGGGGGGGGGTGCGGGGCAATAAAGGGGAGCTGTAAGCGGTGGTGATGTTTTGCTGGGAGCGGTCTGGCACTGTCACCAGCGGGGCACTGGGTGTCGGGTTACAGCCTGGGAAAGTTTGTGCTTGGAATGCGGTTTGTTATGCTCTGCTCTCTCCCCTAGCCTGACGATACTGCCTCACACTGAGTATCAGAGACTGCGTTGGGTCCACACCCATCCACACCAACGCCAGTCCACTTTGATTTGGGACTACGAGGGTGCTGGTCACGCCCTACACTCAACTTTCTTCCCGCCGCGTCTATAAGGGTATGGATAGAGCCTTTAACACCCAAGAAGTAAAGACAATTTATAGTCTGGTACCCCGTAGGTCTATAGCGAGACCCCAGCTCTCTGTGGTTGCATCTTTGTACACTCTGATACGAATCTCTAGTTGTCCTGAGTTCTCAAGAGTTTGTACTCGTCTTAGACATTGAAATCAAGAAAATTAGCGCGTGGAATCATTACATCCGAAATTCTCGGGAGCCATACCAAATTAATTAGTTTAAAATGAATGGATTTGAAATATAAAGGAGAGGGGCTGTGCGGAAAAGGAAGCCAAAGAGGTCTATCAGGTCACGTCCACCGGTGAACACATGGCCGCCGCTGTTGCAAGCAGGCACATTCTCTCACAGAAAACGCATCCGTCAGAAACAAACTCTGTATACTTTTGACTGTATTAAGTACTATACTGTAGACCATCACACAAACCTTGGACAACACGATGACATGCTCACAGTGATGGAGAGTTTAGGGACGGGATAGGATGATAGGACTGGATATGTGTGCACAACAGGTCCCACCTTGCTGCCACTATCCCCACACAGATGTCTGGGCCCTACCCCCATCCCCATGACTAAGTGGGACTGGCGTACATATAGTTTACCTTATCGCCCCTCGCGCGGGAACTGTGATGTGCTGTCTCTTGGTGTCTCTGCTCCCTAGGAGAGAAATTCTCCCACGCACATATAAGCATACCCTTGAACCGGCAGTCTATGATTTACCCAATGCGCTTGTTCGTAATCGCTGTCAGCTTGCAGACACCAAGAATCGGCCTCCTTTCTTCCATTATCTTTTATTGGCTGTATACTTTGCCTTATCCTGAGATTGGAAGCAGGAAATACGCTCACAGTCGCAAACGTTAAATATTACTGGGTCTCCTCCACCAGCAGAACACTTCCGTCGGACCCAATGTCTGTAAACAGGTCTCACCTTATTCGAGACATCTACTTGCCACCATTTGCTTTGTCCCCTTCATTCTTCCTCCCCGATCCATACCCACTACCCCCCCCCCCCCCCCCCATCACAGTTTCCGCCACATGACAGTCGTCACCACAAAGATAGACATTCTCAAGTCTTCTGTCTCTACCAGTACAACGTGTCACTCACTGTTAGATTCAACTATCCAACTTTTGCGTGGCCCAAATTATTTGACTCAAATCAAGCTATTCTATACCGCATAGTGTACGTCAAGAAATTTGGACTTAAAGCCACTGTGCGAGCGTGATCTTACATCATATCACAGCCATAGTATACAATTGGAATTTGAAACCGTGTTCCTATTTTAGTATTCCATCTTGCATATATAGACTTCTTACTTATATCAACGGATTTCACATATCCAAGTCCCCTATATGCTTATATTGTCCGGAAACGTTAATCTACCTGCCTGCCTGCCTATTAATGCAGATCTTTCAACTGGCATTAGGACGGACTAACTATTCATCCGGTGCCAGTATCGCTGTATCAGCATCACTGAAAGCGTTGTTGACTCGTTGCAGCTGGGAGACATCCATGAAAGTAGGCTGAACTGAAGAGGACTGACTGTTGGGTCATGCGACCACGTGGGCTTGCATGCGGATTGCTGCTAATGGAGTCGTTGAGCCACCACAGTGTCTCGTGTTTCGTATTCATTGCGTATTGCGAATAAATAGAGCTTCGGTATCATTCTCTATTCATTGTTCAATACGATTCTGCTGGTCGTCATCTCACGAAGGAAATATCTTCTAAGAATTTAGAATTTAATCTGCGTACAAGCAACGTACTCTACGGATACAGATAGGCTACATCTGACAACAGGATCGTTGCTCTGCCATTATTTTAATGCTTGTTTTTTTCCCGTTTGGAATTAGTTAAGCGTTTGAAGTTAGGTTGCATCTGAAGAATTTGTTCTGCGGGTTCTACACAATTCCATCCAGTTGATTCCAAGACAGTTGCATGCATTACTCTGGGCAGATGCAGCTCGTGCACAACTTGGCGTGTCTCTTGGTGTCAGCCTGTGTGCACGTACCATATGCCCACCAGATTTGTAGGGAAAGTGTGTCAAGACATCCGTGGTAAGCACGCTCCCGCGCTTTCAGTACCCATCTTCCACCCCGCCATTTAAAAAACAAAATAGACCTTGTGTCACTGCGACACATACACTTGATTGTCTGGTGCTTTCATTTTCTTGTATGAATAGACGTAGTTGCTTAATGAATAAAAGCATTTATTTTATGACTTCTGCAGACAGGGTCAAGAGCAGCAGTTTGGCGGGCCTTTTATTTATTCTCTCCCCCCCCCCCACTCTCACCGGCCCCTTCCACATCCCCCCTCCCCGCACCCTCTCACCTTCTCCATTTAACGACTCGTCTGCGTTTGGTCCCATCCGTAATTTCCTGTCCAATTAACTTTTTGTTGGTGTACCTTAAATATGTCGTCACAGAGAATGGCGTAAGGGCTTAAAGACGTCCTGTCGTCACTTAGGATTAGGTAACGTCACACTAATTACGTAATTACTGCCTTCAGCATGAGTAATGGCTGTACGAGGATTCTTTTGGCAAAGTTTGCCCAGCGCGCAAGAGCTAGTCTGTACATCACTTTTCTTGTTAGTGTTTTCCTTGCTTCTTTATTTTCTGTGTCCCTTCCTGGTGGCGCTGCCTCTCCTATCCTGCTATACTAAAGTTTATACTGGGGGGTTTACAAGCGAGGCATAATCAACCTAAATTATAATTTTTTTTTTCTACCCTGAAGAACTTAGAAAGGATGTATTATTTAATCTGACGCAGTAATACACTCAGAATATTTAAATTTCTCCTTCCCGCTGCAATTTCGCAAACGAATAAGCTTATGCATAAACGATCAGATGTTGAATTAAACGATCAGATAGGGTCCTTCTAGTACGCGTAGGCAGTGGTTCAATTCCACTATATTTCATCCATGTCTCAGCCCTAGTTACTAGCTTTTTTTATTTTTTTTTCGCATTATTATCATAGCCATCTCAGTTAGTTTGACCGGCAGTCCACGGATTGAGGTAATTTTATGCTGTGTGGAATGCCAGTTTAACGGAGACTAGGCTTCTCCATTTTCTGTGGCATCACACTGAACCGCGCGTATTGATTTTGTCTTAATTTAGAATTGTGGGTTATTATACAGTAAGCAAATTCCCCAGCTATATAGTACGCGCAGTATTATATCGATTACATTTTAGGTCACTTACATCCTTAGGGAACGCTTAACGTCGATCGGCGTTGGTGTTTGATTAATGAATTGAATGCTTTTCATTATGTTTTTCGTGTGGTTTCTGGCTACTCCGGGAAAGGTCGATGACTTACCAACTCTGACCTGATAGTCGTTTGACAGTTTAATAAATTTTGTTGTTTCTTTCTTCGTATACTGACTAGCTTTGTTAACAGTCTGGAAAGTAGTCTATCTCGATCTCTTGCTCGATGGGTTGCTCTTTGAGAGAGATAGACCTATGTATTGTGATGAAGTAACCGGTAGAGTTCTCAGAGCCGTGATGTTGTTTTTGTGTGGATGTTTAGGGTTTAATACACAATTATCCTATTCGTTCATTTATTCTATAGTAAGCTTACATAGATAACAGAACGGAAATTAGTAAGGCGCATAGCGAGAGTGCTAAGAATGGTCCTGATGAATTCGGAAGTGTTGTGTCCACCTGTTACCCCATGCCATCAGTGACCTAGTTGTGTCCGCCTGTTACGCCATGCCATCAGTGACCTTGTTGTGTCCGCCTGTTACCCCATGCCATCAGTGACCTTGTTGTGTCCGCCTGTTACCCCATGCCATCAGTGACCTGCTTTTGCGGATGCAGCGCTTTCTATTGTTGGAGAGGAAGAGACGGAACGACAGATGGGATAGAGATGGAGATGGCACTGGCAGATCTCGGAGTCCATGATTCTATGAATGTGCAAATTTCCTCTTTTTAACCCTATAGCAGGGGATAGCTCCATTCCCATTTCTGGCGGATGCAAAAGCTAGATTAACTGACCATTCTGATAAACTTTTTTTTTACACGCGGATGTTTTGAATTCCCATAGATGAACTAGCATTTTTATCAAGCAACTCCAGCACAGTCTTATGATAACTATAAGAGGAGGATTAAAAAAAATTATTAGCCTCCCATAGAGAATCATTGCAAAGAACGTTTGCAGCCAGGCCGAAACTTGGAGTGTCTCTGAAAACTAGGTGCTTCTTTATTACTATACTAGTGGTTTTTGTACCCTGGCAAGCCAGGGTACACAGGTTGCTGTTTAAAATGTAGACAGAGAGACAACTGTTGTCTGCGAGTTTCATTTGGACGATGATACCTCCCCATATCCCCCTTGATACCTCACCATACCCCCCCCCCCCTGATATCTCCCCGCCCCCCCCCACCCCCAATGATGCCTCACCATACCCCCTTGATACCTCCCCGAACCCACTTGATACCTCCCTATACCCCCTTGATACCTTCCGTACCCCCCCTTGTAACCTACCTGTACCCTCCTTGATACTTTCCGTTGATCGTTTCGCAGGTATGGATGAAAGGAATCGACCATCACCATACCCCCTTATATATACCCGTATCCCCGTTATGCCTACCCATGCCCCTTTAAACCTACGCGTAGCCCCCTTTTACCTACACGTACCACCCCATCCCAATCCTTGGTAATAATAATAATAATAATAATAATAATAATAATAATAATAATAATAATAATAATAATAATAATAATAATAATAATAATAATGAATATAGAATAATACAAATAGAAATCATAAAAAACACCAAGGTTTTAAAATAAAATTTGATATAAGATATAATAATAATAATAATAATAATAATAATAATAATAATAATAATAATAATAATAATAATAATAATAATAATAAATAATAATAATTAATATTATTATTATTATTATATAATAATAATAATAATATATATAATAATATAATATAAATATAATAATAATAATAAATAAGTTAAAAGTAAAAAGCCTAAATTAAAAAGAAAAATATCCATATTGTAGTGTAAAAAAAAAACATAAAAAAATATGGCCCGCGAGAGATTTGAACTTGGGTCGCCTGCACGGTAGGCGAATGTCTTAATAATAATAATAATAATAATAATAATAATAATAATAATAATAATAATAATAATAATAATAATAATAATAATAATAATAATAATAATAATCGAATATAGAATAATACAAATAGAAATCATAAAAAACACCCAGGTTTTAAAATAAAATTCGATATAAGATATAATAATAATAATAATAATAATAATAATAATAATAATATAATAATAATAATAATAATAATAATATAATTATTATTATTATTATTATTATTATTATTAAATAATAATAATAATAATAATAATAATAATAATAATAATAATAATAATAATAATAAATAAGTTAAAATTAAAAAGCCTAAATTAAAAAGAAAAATATCCATATTGTAGTGTTAAAAAAAAATGGACCGCGGGAGGTTTGAACTTGGGCCCCCTGGCACGGTAGGCGAATGTCTTACTAATTCAGCTATCAAGGATTCGTATAAATATCGTCAATTTTTGGGTCTATATGGGAAAACATGCTGAAACCTCGATTCGATTTTTAATTACTCAAATTTAATTAGTTAAACACAAAAATTGTGTAAGATTGGTGACCAGAGTGCAAAAGTGTTTTGAATAGAAATAAAACAAAATTTGCGGTATTACGAAACGGCACGTTCTTGACACGGGTTGAATGGAAACCGCGCGCGGAATGAGGCTATTGCAGTTTGTGGACATTTTGTTTATTTATTTATCTTAGAAACGGTTAAACGTTCGGTAAGGAAATGTCGGCTATAACGATTTCGTGGGTTTTGAGCACACAACAGGCCGATCCGTAGCACCCAGCACCTGCCCAGATCAGCGTCCATACCGGACAAACTTTATAGTAGAGGCGAAGAAGGACTTCCGGCTAAGCAATTTATATATATAGATTTGTATTGATAAATGGCGTATCACGGTGGATTAGTTTAAAAGAAGGGCGGACTGGTCTATCAGATTCCATGTGTTCATCCTACGCCTTTAATTGTTTTGTTTTTAGTTATTTTATTTTGCGGGTAGTTGAGAGGAGGGGGGGAGGGTAGTTTTATTGAAAATCGAATGCAGGAATTGTGGTGTGTGTGCGTGTGTGTGTGTGTCTGTTATGAGTGAAATAGATAGTAGGGGTGTATGTTTACATGTGTGTCCTTAGTGACTAATGATTCATGTCCAAGAAAATGACTAGTTTGCGGCTTATTGTGGCAGAGTGATTGTGTGCCATTTGATTGCTTGTTTGTGAGTTTTCTTTGTTCATGTTTTCGTGCGCCTGTTGGATTCAATGCTTACATTTCATTATTATCGGAAGACGATGTGTTGTAATATAATGCTTTGTCCCAATTTATGAATAAATTGTAGATATGTATTTGTGTGTGGCTGTGTGTGTGTGTGTGTGTGTGTGTGTGTGTGTGCGTGTGTGTGTGTGTGTCTGCCTGCACGCGTTCTCCTTTTTTCAACTGAGAAAAGGAGACAAATAATCCAGTTAATAGCAATTACATTGATTATTTTCTTGCGGAAAACTTGTCTTTCACTGTATGCGCTTTAGGGAAAAGAGACATGGACAGGTTAAAAAAACAAAACAGTTTACAGCCATTTTTGACCAACTATTATAAAGCTCGGCGAAGCGTTTGACACATAGAAAATTAAGCTGTGGCGCTTGGCGGGTTGTATCGAGTAAGGAAAACGAGCACATTTGACTCGTTCAGTGAACTGCTCAGTGTTCCTCCTTCAAAATGATGGGACAGAGAGAGCGTATACAGTATTTTTATCTACCATTTCACTCAGTAGGATTTTCGTGTATTCAGTCTGTGAATGTTGCAGGCTGTGATTTGCTCACGTCTTTCTTTTGTGACAGCCCTGACAGTGCCTGGAGTTTTGTCTCGAACACTTCTTCTGAAATAAAATAGGATAAAACAAATAGAAGGACAAACAATAGTGGTAAGGGTAGTATGAAAGGAGATGGAATATATATATATAAATTGTGTTTGTTGATTTAGGGAATACCAGCTGACGTTTTGATAACGGATAATTTCGTGCTACAAAATTGGAGGCGTGGACATTTGAGACATTTCGCTTAAATACACGTTCTGCCATATGATATCTGTTGGATTGGAAAATTCACCTAGACATACATTCGTAAGTGGGAGTAGATGGGAAATCCTGGCTTATTAAAGTAGCGTGTATTGTTGTCATCGTTTTCGTGATCATCATTATAGTCATCGTTGTCTTCATCATCATTATATATATATCTATATATCTTCTCGTAGAGAACACCTTCCGCGATTTTACTGAGACTGTTAGAAGTTGTTGGACAGGAATAATTTTAATACAACTATTAAGCCTGACATGAGGGGTGATTGGACAGGCACATTTTCAGTAGTGTCTTTAGTTGCATTCCCCATCGTTGTTTATTTTTCTTCTCAGTATTCTGGTCGTTTGTGTGGGTATTGACGTTGTTGTCTAGGAGAGGCGTATAGAGCCAAAAGTTGATTGCTATTAATTTCTTTAAGAAATGTCACTTTGAACTCTAAATGGAAGCAGTCTTACCCAAATCACAAAAATACCTTGGATTAAAAAACTAATTTGAAGACAGCAAAGTACTCCATCAATAAAGACAGACAGACAGAGAGAGGGGGACAGACAGGGCGGGAGTGGGGTGGAGGCGGAGAGAGAGGATGGGTGGGAAGGGGGACAGACAGACAGAGATTTACCACACACAACAAAGCAAACTAAACTATTCACTTTCCAGAATACTCCTTCTGTTTCACTAATTGTCCTTGTTTGCTTAAAGTTTTACCTTTATTGCTTACTGTCTGAGTATCCTTGGTAGGCCTAGTTTCTCGCAGTGTTTGTGTGACCTTAGGATCGCTCCCAGACACTCTGGGTGACTGGCATAGCTTCACGCTTGCCAGAGGACGACGGCTCGCTGGGAATGGCCCTCGGAGGAGGCTCGAGACAGGCGTCCGGTGGGACTTTCCTCGGGGGTACACTTGACTTGCAAGTGTCTCTGATCCGCAGTATTGCTGGACAAACATAGACGTCGTGGGTCAAACGCCCTGAAGGGCGGGAGGGGGGAGGGGGAAGGAGGGGGCTTTGGCCACAGCGAGAACCGCCAAATTCGGCAGCACCGTCTCTTAACTCTGTATGCAATTCAATACAAACTCGGATGGCATGTTGATACTCCCTATTTGGGCGGTGGCCACACTGAGCATAAGAAGCTTAAGCAGCATCAGTACCGTCCTACATAATTATAGACTTTAACTGGCTTAATAAGTTTGTTGCTAGTGACAATCACTTCACTTTAATTTACCGTTTCCATTCAGAGGAAAATAAAATTTCAACAACTAAATCTTTATATAGTGTTAAGAAATTGCTTCGTAGAACTACCAAATTGAGAATGCAGTGTATGTCTGCTTGTGGGTCTGTTTGTCTATTTGTCTGTGAACGCGTTCGTAAATGTATGGTTGGATCTGCGAAACGGAATCCGGGAATATACTTGCAGCGAGTAATGCCAACTAATAATTCCTTACAATCAAGCAGTCGCAAAGTTCTTACGACTGTTTGTTTTCATGACAGCTTACTCTCAGTCATTGTTCTTTCTTGGCAAGTTCCATGCTGTGTTTATGTTTATCCACATAATGGAGTCACTCACCAAAGAAAATACCGTTACGGTTGTTCGTTCTGGAATTTCCGTGTAAATAATAATAATTATTCGACTTAGTTTCTTTGCGTATTTCAAATAGGTCGTGCATCACACGCGTTAACCGCTAAAATGCATAGGTGTACGCGTAACGGCGTTGTTAATTATTACAATTGTTGCACTGCATTGACGTAAATACTTTGTTGATGTCTTGACCTGATGACTTTGGTTGTTATTCAGCAAATGACGGTTTTAGAAGCTCTAAAATCTAATATTACCTGTGAACGAAAAGAGATTATTTTTTAGATTAATAACGTTATTCATGGATTGATAATTAGTGGTACTGAAGTGACCTTTTGCTGGATTCCATCGCATTGTGGATTTCTATATAATGATTGGGCTGATCATGCTGCAAAATTAGGGGCATTAAATATTAATTCCCTATCAGTTAAATTAAATCTGTCTTCCAAAGAGATTCAAAATAATATTGAAAATGATATTGTAAAGAAACTTCAGTTCCATACAAACTATAACAATCTTCGTGGATTTCCCAGATCAGTTTCATCTATAGCAAACAGAATATTACTAAATTCAATTAAAACCAAATATTGTAAAAATGTAAAGTGCATTTGTGATGAACCTTTAACTCTAAAACATATATTATTTCATTGCATTCAGGTTCATCCTCTTTTGCCCCTTGAAGTAAATACTATAACATCAGTTAAAAACATTAGCAATGAATTGAGTGTGGGATTGGCAAAAGCTCTAATTACTTCTCCAGTCGCTCGTTTTATTTAACTGACATTGTTATTGTTATGTTAGAGAGATAGTAATAGTATCTATGTGTATTTATGTGTTCATGTATGTCTGTTTAAATGCGTGAATCTGTATGTATGGTCTTTATCATCTTGATGAAAAAAGACGTTAATAAAACAACCAACCAACGGTTTTCAATTGGGCTAGAGCTATCTGATTATTCGTGGAAAGATGCCATATTAGTGGTCAACTTCGACTACAGTGCTTGACATCGTATTGATGATTGTGGCCCTCTCTTGGTCTATTGCATGTTTTATTTAAAGAAACCCAGTAAACTTAATTTCATACACAACGAGTAAAGACCAACAACCCACAATAGTCGCTAGTCTCATTAAATACAGAAGGTATTTTATTGCTGCAGTTTGCATCAAAAGGCGAGTAATTTTCCAATGCTGTAGTTGGTAATATTCACTATATATAACATACCATACAGATTGTTCTAAGCTCTAACTTAACAGCTTGTTCTGAGCGCTCTTACACACAGGTATATGTGTGTGCGCGCACACACACAGACACACTCGCATGGATAAATATGTACACAATATGATTGAGGATAAGGAAATAAAACATATATTATATTTAGGAAGAAACACAAAACAAAAAGCTGGTTTAGATGAACAACACATGTAAACCTGGCCATGGAACTAGGATTCACGGCAGAACTTATTATGACAAACCAGATTATTATAGACTATAGACCCATGGCACCTCGGTGCTGTAAAGAGTGGGAAATCCTTTTGGTCTCGGATATCCTTCGTATGCACAGCCTGCGTTGTTTGAACAAGTTTATCAATACCACGGTGAAGAGATTGCAAACATTAAAGGTGTTACACGCTCCGATTAGGCTATGTTGGGAGGTGATATATCGGTGTTCGTGTGTAGATAATAACGTGAGAACATTGTATGTGTGTGTTTTGTAATAAATGTTTTTGCGTATGACCAATGTATCACACGTAGAAAAGTATGTGTTTTTTTGAGTAGCGGAATGGAGGAGGATTTGATGTTGAAAAACATTTAATGTGCATTGTATTATAACGAAAATGTGATGATGATCATTATTATAATCGTCAATGTCTTCATTATCATCATCACCGTCGTCATCGTCATCATCATCATCATCATCGCGACCATCAATCATCACAATTAGGCATTCATTCACTGAAGGCTAGAGAGAACCTGTTATTATACCTAATTTGTATACAGGTTTTTTTCTTCCTATCCTATCCTATCCTGTCCCATAACCCGAAGGTCGTAGGGGCACCACAGATGATCGCTTAACCAGCATACTCCATCTTTCTCTGTCCTCAGCAGCCCTCATGGCTTCGCTCAGTGTCTCATTTTTTCTTCCTACATGTGTACAATTAAACATTGTTGCTATATCCACGGGTACATATACCCTAGTCCAGTTCAGTAAAATACTGTCTCGGTGTATTCAAGCATTGTATAAACAACCAGGTATTTAGGACGCACGCGCGAATGCTTAATATCCTGCCCAAGAGTACGAGAATTATACGGTTCCTGGCCTCTCACTCCGATCCCAAATCCAACACTGAATATAAGAAACACTTTTTGGTTATGTACTCCACGACCTTGTATTCTTCATGTTTCCAGAAGCGATCGTATTCACTTCGCACAGTATTGCTTACCAACATTATTGTGGGCATCAGAGATTTCTGCAAGCTTGAGTTTAATTTTTTCAAACAGTCTTGTTTTGTGATTTGGTTTAGCATGTGATGATCATGTCTGGGTGTTAAACGTTATTTATCAATAGTCGATTCAGCCCCGATGCTTGAATCCTGATACGTTTAACTCGAATTCGTTTATCCACGCAGCCTGTTCACTCAGCAAAAAGGCGGAGTCGTCGTATAAAGTTTTCCCACTTTATTCAGCAAACATCAACAACTGCATACCAGATCGCTTTCCGAAAATCATCACAAAGATCATCATCACAGACAGTACATTACGTAACTATATAGCCTCTCTGCAATCGAGAACAAATTCGAACATTCCAGCATGACGCAACAACACCAAGTCAAAATAAAACTCGTAACCTGAACTATGCACTGTCTTACGTCACATAATGTTTACGAATCTACATGATTTGACCAGCTTGTACCCGTAACATCTAAAATATTCGGTCGATAATAAACAAAAGTAATTCCAAAAAATTCTCAATACAGACGAAATTTATCATCAACATTATACAAAGCTTCTTCTAGCAACCGCGCAAAATCAAATCCAAGGTAAATACACGCTATCATTGCATGCTTTGCAAAACAAAATGATCGGATCTATCGTGTGCGTCTCAGTCATAACACTGTGTATGGCTTGTGCGTGCTTGTACGCTTATGGTTGGTGTTTGCATACACAACAAATAACATTTGTGGTCTACGGTGTTTGTGCGTGATGGCGTTGGTTTGTGATGGTGTGTGTGGAGAGAGAGGGGTGGGTGTATGTGTGTGTGAGTGTACAGCGCAAGTATGTTTTTGGGTGTTAGATAGTAGACGTTTTATTATATTTTATTTGTTGTTGTATTTTTTGTGTGTTTGTACATTTCATTCTTTTAAAATATTCTGCATTTTACATTTACTTTGTGCAACCGAAAGGCAAATTTCTATGTAAATTTCGTAGACGAATAAAATCTCAGTTTCAGGTGAAAAATCTGAAGTGAGAACCACAGCACTACTATGTTTGTGTACAGTAGTAGTAGTAGTAGTCGTAGTCGTAGTCGTCGTCGTCGTCGTCATCGTTCTCCTCCTCGTCCTCCTCCTCGTTTTCCTCCTCCTCCTCCTCCTCCTCCTCCTTCTTCTATATTGGCATTTCCAAGACTGTTCTTTAGCTCCAGAGCACGTTGTCGATGTCAGTGGTTGTTGCCGTCGCTGATGTGTTTACACTAAGGATCAAGCCACCAGAGACCGGTGACTGCGTGGACAGACGTTCGGACAACGGAAATGTCTACTTTGTCGCAAGTCATTACAATGTAAACGTTAGCGACTGACACAGGCCTTTCGCAGCTGGTTATGTTGGTTTTCTTACCAATTGTGCCATTACTTTTGACATTTGAATTGCGCCCGATGTGTATGGTCCTACATGTAGGCTGCATGGAGCATCGAGAATGTACTGAGGTATACATAGATATATAACAGTATCGGACTTAAACCTCAGAATGTTCTGACAATCAGTCTTGTCCGAAGTGATGCGTTAGTGTGAATGCAGTTATTAATTAATAAGGGACGATGCGCAGTCCCAGCTGAAATTACTAGAACTATATTTTGCCTTGCCTCGTTCCTTTCAATTAGAAGTTTTTCAGAGAGAGTCGATTAAAAACAAGATGTTTCAAGACAGCAGCTGAAGATTTATTTTCGCACGGTCCTTGCGATAATTATTTTAATTTGTTTCGATTCTGATGCTGGAAACGCATTGCAGAGTTTGGTTTCGCTAGTTGCGATTGTCATTAAAAGTTGGAGAATTTGTCAGAATGTTATGGAAGAGTTTAGATATTATTGTTTCCCTCGTACAGTACTGCATGTGCAGAACAGTCTTAAACGCAATAAATACGTCACATAGTGAGTGTTTCCTGTGACGGTCTTCGTTTTATTGGTCATTAATTACTTTATTGGAGAATGTTCTAGTTTTTGTTTCGTTGGGGAGAATATATAAAATAAATATTGTGGACACAAATAAAAGAATGCAGTTGTTGGATGTTGATCAATTAAGTTATGGATGTGGATTCCAGAGTAACAGTAATTCACCCAGCTAAGGTAGTTGAAATAACTAGGGATACATTTGCTCGCTTGGTTGGCGGGACGACATTGCACGTGCACTATTATCAATGCACATCCATATTAAGTTTCCCTTGCTGTCTCTCTCTATTTTATTCTTTGTGTCAGTATTTATGAATCTCTCCCCCAACCTTTTTGCATTTTCCGACTACTGCAGTTGAATTACTTTACCCGTCTGCCCTTCGCCCCCCATCTTCCTCAACTCCCCCACCCCCTTCTCTTTCCTCTCTCTCCTCTCTCTCCCTCCCTCTCTCCTTGTACATATCTTCCTGCTTTATTTCTTGTACCTCCTCCTGCTTTTTCTCTCTCTCTCTCTCTCTCTCTCTCTCTCTCTCTCTCTCTCTCTCTCTCTCTCTCTCTCTCTCTCTCTCTCTCTCTCTCTCTCCCACTGTCTCTCTCATTGCTTTTTTTGACTTAGCGTGAAGTGCATTCGCTGCCATTCTGGCTGTTAGAATAACGATGATTGTTTCTAGTATTTTCAAGATTTCACTTTTGGCTGCAACTGTGTAGGGTGTGTGCAGTGGCACCAGGCAACGTATAATGATGAGTAAATTGAAAGTGGTTCATGGGGCCAGGGCCAGTGACCGTGACTGCTGCTACGAGAACAGAAACCATGTTGCTGACACATGCCTGCCATCTTTATTGGCTCCTCGTTTATCTTGCCTTTCTACCAACTCTCCCTGTTTCCTTTTCACTTGCCTCTTCTTTCAAAACTAAAGCTTCTTTAAAATGTATATCCCTCCCTCCCCCTTTCTCTCTCTCTTTTTTCCTTTCTAAGTTCTTATCCGCCTCGCCTACCCACCTTCCACCTTTAACCTCTTGCCTCGCTTGCTTTGCCTTACCTTGCCTTACTTGCCTTGCACCGCCCCGCAGAGTATTTCTTTCACTGACACCTCCCTCCACCCCCACCCCTCACCTCTAAATATCCATCCTCTTCCCTTCGCACATTGTGAACTCTTTTGACCAAGAAAAGTAACAGACTCCCGCAGCTGTCCTTAATCACACTGCGAGGAGAGACGAATTTAATCTCCTATTTGAGCAACATAATGGAATCCCAGGTCTATAGTGACGATGGCTTATAGAATATATCTAAATTCTATAAGAACTAATTTCTAATATTGTAAAAATATCAAATGTGTATGTAATGAAATGTTTTCTTTGAAACATTTTTTATTTCAATGCAATCAATTGCGTGATAGTCTACCTAACAATATGTCAGCTTTGGACAATATTAGTTTTGATGTTTGCATTAGTCTAGCGAAAACGTTTATCAGTCAGTATCTATGATAACTTGATGTTGAACTACAATTCTTTACTTTTATTTTTGTCTTATCATTTCGGTGAAAAAGACATTAAAATCAAACAAACAAACAAAATAAAACTGGGCCACAGCTGCTGCATATTCTTGTTTAAGCATTCGTGTTCAACGAAGCTGCAAGACTAACGCGTTGCGTTAACCAATTCGCCGTTTTAGTTACACGGCTGAGCGTTCAACAAGTTAATGTTCAACCGCATGCGCGCGTAGGCGGTACATGTAGGTCAGCTTGTTTTGAACAAAGATTATTGTCAGTCTTGCGTCATGGGGAAACACCGTTGTAACGTAATCTGTAAACTGGAACGCCGAAAAAAGATGGTATTTAAAAAAATTGAAAAGCTCATTACTGTTGTACATGGATTTTTTGTACAAAGGAGCTAGGAAGAACAGGTGCCACAGTAAAAAGGAAACCACTGCTTGACGCGCAAGTCGGGATCATGTTGCAGAGCGGAGTCAAAATGGAAAGGGACGGTGGCAGCAACTTGAACCCTTACAGCAACAGCAACCACAGAACATATGTTTCTGCCTTGCTTCTGCCATCACGCGCTATGCTTGGCTGATGGCTTGTCTTTTTTTTTTTTTACTACGCCATCGCCACCATTGCCTATCAACCCCCCCTCCCTCCTTTTTCTGCCCATGAAAATTGTTTGTATATGGCTGCCTCTTCTATCGCTCCTCTGATGACCCCCCCCCCCCCCCTCCTCTTAACCCGCCCTGAAATTAGCGACCATATAGAACTGTAACCGCCAGACTGTCATCTTCACCATCGCCAGTACCTACCGCAGACATAGAAAAAGCCTGGGAGTCAGTGGTACCTACTAAGTATTGTGTTTGAACAAGCGCCAGCATGTTGTATCTTTGTCATAACAGCCTACAGTGGCACAAACTTTCAATGCCGATGTTCCATGCTACTGATGACCGTACGATTTTCCCTCAGTGAGTCGTATGTTTTCGCAACTTCTTATATCATCATCATCATCATCATCATCATCATCATCATCATCATCATCATCATCATCATCATCATCATCATCATCATCATCATCATCATCAACGTCGTCGTCGTCGTCGTCGTCAGGTTCGTCCTTACCTCCATTATCCTGGACGTGACTCTCTGTAGTCATCTGGAAGAACTCTAAAACTATAGGCAGCACTACCCACCACCGCTTGTATTGGAAAGCAATTTCAGGTTCATGGAAACAAACTTTTTTGTCATTTAAAAGGGGCACCCCCCTACACGGATGTACAGGATGAAGTCACATAAACAAGGAAAATGAACGTTACGGTTTTTTGCATGGCGTTTCAGTTACGACCTGCCGTCTGTCTGCCAGTCACTGTAGCCGTGTGTGCTTGACACGCTAGCAATGACGGTTATGACGGCTGAAGAAGATGTCAGATGTCACAGTGTATCGCAACAGTCTTAAACAGCTGTGTGTGTGTGTGTGTGTGTGTGTGCGTGTGTGTGTGCGTGTGTTCTGTGTGCAAGGCAAATGTAATTTGTTGTTTGTTTGTTTTTGTTTTTAATCGGAAAATAAAGTTGTATTATATTGTGTTGTATTGTATTGTGCTGTAATGTGTTATGTTGTAATAAATTATAAGTCTGACGCAACTATTGGGTGATATGATGCTCAGTTTGAAGATCAAAGGATGAAGCGCGAAAGAACATGTAGTATCAAGTTTTATTCATCTCATTAACATAAGTTATACTGATAAGTTGAACGGTTCACATCAGATCCGTACTTTGAGGATTGGAATCCAAACATCTTGTTTGGGGGTCAACAAACCATAGACAGAGGGCGAGGGCCTCGTCAAGTCTCAGCTACGCTGTATGACAATATAGAAAAAGAAGTTCTTGGATAGCCAATGGGGTAAGGAAGGGATGGAGGGAGGGAGGGGAGAGAGAAAGAGAGAGATAGGGATGGAGGAGTGCAAAAAAGGTTGGGGTTGGGGTTGAATGTAATGTGTCGTTATTGAGAAGGATGCTTTGTGGGCTGCAGGAAATGGGAGGTTAAGGCACACGATAAGAATGAGGCCCAAGAGACCCTTGAAGGTTACAACTTAGCAGCGAAAAGGTGGCAGTCTCCGTGCATCTTTTGATGTAACATCTATTACAACGTAGGCTGGTTAGATTGTCGTAATCCCCTTTAACCAAATTTCCAGCACCGTAGCTCTTGTGGGGAGACCCTGACAATTTGCTGAAGCATTTTATGAACACTGCGTCACTTCCGCTTGGGGTTCCATTTGCTAAATTATTTTGTGTGTTCTGCCTCACTTCCATGCTATGCTAACCATGCGTTATGAGGCTGGACAGACACATTCATTGTTTAGTCTATCAAGTTATTAATATTTTTTTTAACTTCAGGGACTTCCGAGCCAGCAGAGAGTTAACTGCACAACGGGGTATCGGAGATATTTTCCACACAAAGATATTAGTTTATGGTGTTGATGGAGAGGACTGATACTCGGCGTGGGTGTTACTGATAGTCTTGGCAGGGTGTTTCGTAATCCACTTAGCTGATCTATGACGACGTTTTGGTCGCTTGTCTGAGCTGCTCGATTTGGTCTGCCCTATTCCCAAGGCCAAAAATATTGACAATAGCTGAGAGCGGGATCTCTTAATTCTATTCTTGAGGTGAAGTTCCATTTGGCTGGGCTAGTGTTTTGTTACTGAACTTTTTTTTTCTCAATACAAAGCCAAAGCAAAGGTCGTATAGATGGAGTGTTGTTTTTTGTTGTTCAATACAAAGTAATAGTAATGGATATATGTATTGCTATTTGTAAAAAAAAACACAAAAATTTAGATCAGTAGAAGGGAACATATAACAGGAGAAAAGTAATTAAAAGTTATTTACGGTTCCTCTACTCTGAGCCATACACGAATTTTGCGCAGCATGTCTTCAAAAGGGGGGGTGGGCATGGGATGGAGGAGACTGGGTATAAGGGACATAACTTTGTTTTCAGTGCATGGGTATGTGAGTCGCAAACAATACGATTACAAGACTTCATTTACTTCCGAACCATTCAAATGGAAAACAGTGCCTGTTGCAGGCAGCCGCATGGAAATAAATAACAACTCTCATGCATGCAAACAATTTCCAATGTTTCCATATAATGGAAGGACATCGTTACACAGTTCTAACAAATGCTGAATAAAAACGGTAATCCATACGTAGGATGTATCAAATTTTGAATGAGCCTGATAACGAATTGAGAGATCTCAGATGACAGAAAGGGATACATTTTTATTGGCAGTGGGTTTGGAAATTAGCCACTCTATTTGTAAACAGATCAATTTATCTCCGTCGGATTTTCGAAAATCCCAAAAATGTAGCTCTGTCTTTCGTCCTTTGAATCGTAAATGATGCCACCGAATTCCAGCTTGTTTGTATGCTTAATGTATTTTCCATCGAGATGTATTTTCCATCGAGATGCATTGATTAGGCACACAAATGATGCTGTTGTTTTTAAAAATACAATCATCAGAACTTCAAAAATCAAAAAAATATTGCACCGAAACTCGCAGTCGCCGAGAACGTGCAAACCGCAGCAACCCCGACCAAAACACGGAACGGGCACAAGGCTTCCTACTCAGTGCACCTGGCAATTATTTGCCAAAAGCGGGCGCGGCGACCCAAATGCCGCCGGACACACCGAATCCGCAGCCGATTCCACAGAATCACCGAATTCCAGGGCATTTTTTTTGTGGAACGCTGTCGTAAATGTTCCAGAATGACATTTGTTAGGACACTCTGGAACTTTTTAAAATTGTTTACATACGAAACGTACCCACTTGCAATTTTCGTGGATTATTCCAAAATAATCACACATAATTTGGCAAGAAAGAGCAGTGCCGGACTGAATTCATCTTGCGCATTCCACAGGCCTTTAGGCAAGCGTGCGAGTGGATAAGGAATTCGCACGATGCGGTATTTGATTGAAAGGCCTAAGAAACACAAAGGTCCAGTTAGACCAAAGAACAAGCCTACTCGATTTCATACCTGCCGATAATGTACCAGTTTCATGTGTCGGAAGGTGAGGGACATCTACTTTGGGATTTGACATAGAACAATTGTATAGTACAGTATTGTAGGTGGACAATTGTAATGAAGAAGAGAAACATTGTCGTGTAACGTCCACCCCCACCCATGGCCGTACTGCACACGGAGATCACCACCCTAGGCAAGAGGGAGTAGAGACCCAAATCGACCCTCAACCACCGGAGCAATCATACTGCAGGGGCGGATCTTTTGCATTGTTGAGGAGGTGTGCACAGCTAATGCGAAGTGGCGTAGCCACAAGGGCGAGCCTGCGAAGCAGGCGAGTGTACTAGGGAGGTCCGGGGGCATGCCCCCCGGAAAAATGTGAAAATAATGGTTAAAATCTGTGCAATCTGGTGCATTTTGAGCATTATTTTAAGGACTGAAAATAGTATTGTTTTGTGCTAAAAGTCCTCTTTTAGTCCCCCCCCCCCCCCACACACACACACACACAAACACCCCTCTGTAAACTCTGATGATAAAATTTACAATAGCAGAACATCTTGCATAAAGGCTTATACTAAGACAGCTAAAGTTACTGCAAATAAAACAAGAGCCACTCACATCAGTTTTATTCAAAACTGACCTGATGCATGTACAAGTTTGGTCACCAAAACAAAATAAAAAAATAAAAAAAACTAATTTGGAGGTACATGAAACTGTGTGGTGAGTGAGAAATAGTAATTTTTTTCTCTTCTTTCTTCTCCTTTTCTCCTTTTTTTTTGGGACCGCCAGGGGGGTGTGCACGTGCACAAGTGGCACAAGAACAAGATCCGCCCCTGTACTGCTATGATAAACAGTTAAAATTTAATCTTGCCCACCAGGGGATTTGAACCTGAGTGATCGGTGTGCAGGCCAACGCTGTGCCACTGAGCTACGGCGGTGGGACAATAGTAATATCAATTGAAGAGCTTTTCAAGATGTCATTTCACCATCATCAACCCTCACCCCACCCACTCTTCCAATGTCTGATACATTGACTTAGACCTTCCTTATTCACAGTATTCGATCACGTCACTGAAGAAGACTTGTCTACAAGAGCCCTCCCTGTATTGCATTTCCCGAAATAGGCTACCTATTATTGTATATATATAGACATGAAAATATAAAGCGAGATGTATTCTGTGCACGCATGCATTATATCGCACAATCATAGGCGGATAAATTCCAAATACAAAAACACACATACTGCAAGCACGACGTCTTGTCCCCCCCCCCCAAACCCCCACGTCCTCCCCACCCCTCCCTCTGGTCTAAAATGGCGTTTCTTCGCGGCTGCCGCGCTTTCGCTTAGGAAAGTAACCCGAAGTTCGCATGCTTCCAACGACAAATACTAGCCAAAACTAACCACACACACAAAATATTCGGAAATGACCACCACTCTGTCCTTGTTCTGGTCATAAGCCCCGCGAGGACGACATCTGCGTTTCTGGCGTCAGGCAGATTCCCTATCTTTTGTTTTTTTCCCTACAGTGTAATCAAAGCGCCGCTTGAAAAACGACTCGCATTAGGCGTTTAGACAATGTGAGATAACGTTGCCAAGAACCTAGCTCATTATTTTAGTGTCTGGTGCTGCTGCGTTCATTATGTCACGTAGCTTTTCGGATTCATTTTGTAATTGTTTGTTTTAAAAAGCACAAGGCCTGAGCTTGAAGTATAGCAGTAACTTCAGCGACAATGACGGCGATGTAGGCTTTGGTATTATTATGCCTTGGGGTAGAGGTGGTTGTAATTTTAAAATGTTATATGTTTGCGCAGTATTAAATTGCCTGTAATACGTAGGCTACATACATAAATAAATAATGGTGGTAAGTACGGAGAGGGAGAGGCCGCATCACAGTTAATAGCAATTTCATACTCCAGAAAACGCTGGTATTAAAACTTGGTTTTTACAACTAAAGGAAAGGAAAGCAAGCAAAGAGACACACATGTTACATAACATCCAACAGAAATAAACAACAGCTATGCGTTTATTAAATAAAAGTACGCGTCAGACTGTTGAATTCGATTTCTGTTCCGCGGCACGGTGGAGGCCCTAATTGGATGCAATGCGTCCGGAACTGAAACATGGGTGGATTTAAATGCGTCCAGACGCCACGAAGCTCCGGCACGCCGCGGAAAAGCAGGAGGGATTTTACTCAGACCCTCTGCGGCTGAGAATTCAACATTTATTACGTGTAATGGACGTGTTTTTTGGGTAGAGTTCCGGCGCTTAACCTGAACGTCTCCAGTGCTCTGTTACGGTAAAAGGGATTTATATAATATCAGAGCCATTAAATCAAGCAGCTGCAGCTGTGAGGAAGACTAAGGAAGGACCGCCAAGGAGCCACTTTCCAGAAGGTTCCAGAGCTGGGTGCTGTGGACACATCCACCCTTGGAGTGGAACTATAGCTTTATCCATGCGTACAACATGTATTGTATCGATATATTTACGTATATGTGTGGACAGGGAGGGAGATTTGGACGGAAAAGGGGGTGATGTGGGTTAGTCTATGGACGAACTAAATGGGTTAAGTTTGAAAACACGTGAGCCAGTTGCCACCGACTTGCAACGTTGAAGATTTATTAGACCAATAATATTATTTTACCACTGCAAACATGTTTATTTTTACGTTTTAATTTGTTTCTTGCTTTTTGTTTGAAATCCCGACACTTACGGCTTCTTTTCCAAAAATTGAATACATAGGGATCTTTCGAAATGAGAAAGGACCAGAAATTTGTTTCTTTTAGAAAGTAAGACAGCTTGACGGATATGGGTTATTTTATTTTATTTTATTTTATTTTATTTTATTTTAGTTTTTTTTATTTTTTTTTTATTTTATTTTATTTTATTTTATTGTTATATTTACTTTTATTTTACTCAGTTTTTTTAAAATACGTATCTCGTCTGTTTCGTTTGTCTCTTCTTCCAACCGTCTGTTTTTTTTATTTATGTTCATAAAGTAGGGATTGTTTGGGAGTTGACTTCCTGGTAAAAAAATGGTAGAATGTGAACAGGGCCATGTACCACCTGTGAACTAGAAAATTCTGTATAATAAGATTAAAAGAACACATGGAGTAGGACCTACTTAATAGAACATTGTTTTCCCTATTACGAGTATGACTTTTTTTCCAGAATAATTTGTTGAAGATGAAACAGCAAGCTTCAATGAATGTGTCCAAGCAGATAAAAGAAGGTGGAAGGCGACAGCAGTGTAAAAACTAGGAACAATATCTAACCATAGGATTGTTTGTTCATTTGTTTTGTTTCGTAATCCATCTAACATATCTTTTGCGTTCTGACGTTAAAGCTGCATAATGGAAGAGCATGAATACATATTGAAGTATTATGGGAAAAAAAGTTGAGAAGAGAAGATGGATACAGTGTATTGCTAAGTTCCTATCATATCCTATCCTATAACTCGAAGGTCGTTGGGGCACTACAGATGATCGTTTGACCAGCGTACTCCATCTTTCTCTGTCCTCAGCAACCCTCCTGGATTCACTCAGTGTCAAACCAGTCCATTCTCGAATGTTGTCCTCCCATCTCTTTTTCTGTAACCCTTTTCTTCTGCCTCTTTGCGTTGTTCCTTGCAGGATGGTCTTTGCAAGGCCTGATGATCTGGTGAGGTGGCCATACCATCGGAGTTTCCGTTTCTTCACCACTGTGAATGGGCTCTATGCATAAAGGCGTGGCGGTCACGTGCTGCGGGAATAACACAGCGTGCTCGAGTTTGAAAATGGTGAAGTACTTTGCTGCGTTTGGATGCTCTAACTCCGACGTAAAACCTTTGTGCAAAAAAAGGAACATTTGCTTTCATCGATTTCCACTGAAAGATGAAATATTGATGAACTCTAAACTGAATGTCAGTGACAAATCGCTCTTTTAAAAAAAGCCTGTCCCCTGATAATAATTTGTCTGTAATCATTATTGCACGAATGTGCTATGTTCAAAACATCACAATATCCCAAAATGTCGGTAAAGTTAAAAATTTGAAGCAGCATTGGAGTACACGCGAGCGAGCTAAAAGAAGCCATGACGGCTTTGTTATTCCCGCGCCACGTGACCATGCCGCTTTTCCGCGACGACTTGTGCATAGAGCCCATTGCTAATTTAGAAATGTCATAAATGCATAGAATTAAAGGCGTAAGACGACACACCAAGAAGACAGATAATGTCCTTCGATCACGGATTTAGCTATTCCGGATTGTATGTTTCTTTGTTTTTTTAACACCTCGTTAAGCAAGGTCATATGATATTACAATCTTGGCAGCAAAATGTATTAAAAACGTAATAATTTGCATTGCGTATACAATTTTAATAGGCCAATGTTATTAAACAATTATTTTAAAAAACACTATTTGCTTTTGTCACTTTTGTTAAGAAGAAACTTATATTGAAAATCGGGACCTATTTTATTATTATTTATTAATTTTAAACTCTCTGTCTCTCTGTCTGTCTGTCTGTTTCTCTCTGTATCTGTCTCTCTATCTCTCTTTCTCTCCTTCCCCAAGGGTAAGATGTAAAAAAAAAGTATACCCAATGAATGCATACTTTTTCACCCTTGTTAAATAAAATGGTTATAGTATCTTCTCTCTCTGTCTCTCTCTGTGTCTCTCTCTCTCTGTGTCTCTCTCTCTCTCTCTGTCTTCCTCGCTGTCTCTCTCTGTCTCTGTCTCTCTCTCGTTTATGAGCTCATGTTTCTCGACTTTTATGCGAAACATTGGGTTTGCACAGAGTTGTTCCAAACTAATGAACGAATGGGTTCATTAATGAATCCACCTGTGTCAATATAATTACTGGAGCAGCTCCAGTCTATCTTACAGAAATAGTATCTCTCTACACACCTTCCCGATCTGTGCGTTCTTCGGGTGACTCTAGGCTTCTTCGTCAGGGTGGCTTTAAAGGCAAGACTCGTAGTTTTCTATCTGTTTTTGTCTGTGAACCTCAGCTCTGGAACTCTTTTTTTTCTGTTACACTCGATTTGTGTTTTTCTTTATCAGTAGTTGATTCAGCCCCAATGCTTGAATCCTCCTGATAGGTGTAACTCAGATTCGTTTATCCACGCAACCCGTTCAATCATCAACAAGGCTGGAGTCGTCGTATGTAGTTTTCTCATACTTTATTCAGCGAACATCAACCACTGCATACAATCGTTTTTCCACTCTCAACTTTTCACAACTTTCCACTTTACAATCCTCTACTTTCAACACAACGTTTTGAAACAGTGCGGCACTTATATAGTCTCTCTATACTCCAGAACAATTTAGGACACTCCAGCGTAACGCACCACAACCAATCAAAATTAACTTCGTCATCACTGTCTCACGTCATACAACCTTATTTGGGATGGAAGCGTCTCGTGGTTACCACTAGATTTATCCACACGCTTCGATCGATCGTAAACAACCAACTCTAGAAAATTCTCA
This sequence comes from Oncomelania hupensis, assembly GCA_036898135.1. Taxonomy (NCBI): domain Eukaryota; kingdom Metazoa; phylum Mollusca; class Gastropoda; order Littorinimorpha; family Pomatiopsidae; genus Oncomelania; species Oncomelania hupensis. The sequence continues at coordinate 24,912,758 of CM072515.1, read as the reverse complement.
AATAATATCGACCAACTAAAATTATCAACGTTATACAAAGCTTCTTCTAATAACAACGCAAAATCAAATCAAAGGTAAATACACTCTATTATTGCATGCTTTGCAAAATAAAACGAACAGATCTATCGCGCGCGTCACACACGAACCATCGTGCGCGTCTCAACGTAACATTTTCAATTCAGGCACTGTTCATCTCTCACATCTTTCAAGTCCAACCTCAAAACTTACCTCTTTCAGCAGTACTCCCAGAAGTCAGCATAGGTAAATGTGTGTGTATGTGTGAATGTGTGTATGTGTGTGTGTACAAGATTTATTTTTGTTTGTTTGTGTGTGCCTCCTCTTCATACCCACCCGTTCAGTGCTCCTAGATCCGAAGGAAAGGCGTCTTATAATAAATAATAATAATAATAATAATAATAATAATAATAATAATAATAATAATAATAATAATAATAATAATAATAATAATATTATTATTATTATTATTATTATTATTATTATTATTATTATTATTATTATTATTAGGTAGAATGATGATGATGAGGATGATGATGATGATGATGAGGTTGATGAAAAATGGGGTGGCGTTGAGTTGGTGTGCGGCGACAAAGAGAGATGCAAATGCTGCACAGCACAGGTAAAAAAAACTGCATCTTCTATTCTGCACTCGTTTTATGCCAGACAAAGTAACGACGAGGAGGCCCCGAAGATACAGATACTCAAGGCAGCTACAGAGCTTATTAAAAGTGACATAAGTCTGTTATCCATCATCTTTGTTTGAATCTCCAGAAATATTGAGACTACCAAACAAGGCATCACTGGCCGATGAGCTGTGGAAGATGGTTTCTGAACCTCCCATGTGTTCTCTACCCCGTGACCTCCAGTATGTTGTGGGCGGAGGTTCCTTACTACAACGAGTACAAGCACCCTGGAAGCGGGGCTCCACATTCCAAAGCATTGTTGACTTTTAAGTCAGTTATGTAAATAGCCAATATCCCCATGCCGTGGTAGTCTTTGGTGGATATGAGTCTGGACCCTCAACCAAGGATATGACCCATATAAGACGCACAAAAGGAATGAAAGGAGTACCGGTTCATTTTACTCATGACATGGCCCTGCTGTCTACTAAAGAAATATTTCTTGCACACAAGGAGAACAATCATATATTCATATCTCTCCTTGGTTCATGCTTGGAGCGGACATGCACAGTCATACAAGCGAAGTCAGACGCTGACTTGCAGATTGTCCTGGCAGCTCAACAGGCAACTAAACACAAGAACGCGGCTGTGGTAGATGAAGACACGGACCTGTTAGTGTTGTTGAAGTATTACCTGTGTGCCGAAGACCATGATGTCTACTTCTATTCAGACAAAAACAGCAAAAGAAGAAAGTATGGGACATAAAACGACTTGCTGATGTCCTTGGGTTCCCGCTACGTCATCTCCTGTTAGTTCTGCACGCCCTTACAGGTTGTGACACCACGTCCAGGCTTTTTGGCATTGGCAAGGCTGTAGCTCTCACAAAACTGAGGTCCAGCACCTGCTTTCAAAAGGCTGCCAAAACTTTTCTGGAGGCATCTTCAGTGACAGAAGTAGAAGTAGCAGCAGGAGAGACAGCCCTTGTACTCCTTTATGGTGGCGCGGCAAAGAACATGATAGAATAGACGAACTGAGGTATCGCACCTTCTGTAGGAAAGTGGCCCTTGGAACAACCTTTGTTCAGGTGAATACGCTGCCCCCAACGTCTGCGGCTGCACGATTTTACAGTCATCGCGTCTACTGGCAAGTACAAGAGTGGATGGGCAAGCAGCAGGACGCATGCCCAACAACATGTGGATGGAAGCTGGAGGGCAGCATGCTACTGCTGGTGACAACCATGCTTCCTGCTGCTCCACCTAAGCTGCTGAAGATAATCCGATGCTCATGCTCGGGAAATTCTGATGCCCATTCCCGCTGTTCATGCAGGAGGTACAGGCTTCTTTGTTCTCCTGCCTGCAAGTAGTGCCGGGGTCTTAGCTGCTGCAACACTCCCCCACCCCATCCCAATGAAGTGTAGCAGGATTGGAGCACAAATGTTCAGTCAGCCTTGTATGGTTTTGCGTTATTATATTAAGTTAAAGAAACTGACTGCATAGTACAATGCTTTGCAGTGTAATCAATATTTTTATATTGTTCATTGTTTATTATCTCTCATAGGGCATTTACATAACCTTTCTACATCATTAAATTTAACCAGTTAACAGTATTGTTAATTATTATAATGTTTTCGATAATGTATTTTTATTACCTTTCAAACGAGGTGCTACTTGATAGGGTCCTAACGATTTTTGTGGATTGTGACCTTGACCGTGACCTTTAAATAGCCGCTAAAAAGTATGCCGCACACCAACTGTGTCCGATTTTTTATGGGAAGTAGCGACTGATCGTGCCGTCATAATGCAGTGAAAATCTTTTCTATAACAATTTGTTTAGGGTCATAGCATATTTTTTTCTAGATCTCCCAGGCTAGTAGGGTTAACAGAGTGTTAGTGCAGTGCTACTGAGATTGTACAGAAGCCGTGAAAGGTCAGAGTGAACACGACAGTGATGACTCGTGCAATTCGGGCGTTAGGCTAGCGTACAGCTGTGCTGTCACCCCCTTCCACCCCTCCTGCTGCATGCTGATAAAGGCGCCACCACACCATCCTGAGTTTTCGAAAGAACTAGCGAGAACGGTTGAGCTTCTTATCCTTACTGGAGCAATGCTGAAGGTGGCCGCGTGTATCGAATCCTCTTTAGCAAATGCGGTAGATAAGTACACAGCCCTGTGCATGAGAAGATAGAATCAAGGTTACCTAGGGCTGCGTTTTATATACCGCTTTTCTATCGGGGATCCGCCATAGTCAAGCGCCCAACTTGTGTAATGACCCTGTGATCTCGCTGTCTCAAACTAAGGTCGCATTGAGTTTCAGAGTTTGCTAACTTATTCGTCTGGAGATATAGCGTGGGTGAAAATAAACGACGACTACTTCTTTTCTCAACAAGAGAGAAGGAGCAGGGCTGCCCTCTAATCTCAGCCACGCTGTATGACGACTGAACAGTTTCTGATGCTGGGTATGATTCTTTGTGTAAGACAGTACCACCCTGCGAACGCCATCACCAGGTCATCTCGCTCTCTTCTCTCTCCCTCCCTCCCTCCCTCCCTCCCTCCCTCTCTCTCTCTCTCTCTCTCTCTCTCTCTCTCTCTCCCCCCCCATCTCTTCCCCTACCTATTTTCTCTATCTCTCTTATTCCTTCTCTCTCCCCATTTCTTTCTATCCCTTCCCTCTCCTCTCCTCTCTCCCCACTCTCTCTCATCTCTCTCTGCCTCCGCCCGCTCTCTTTGTCTCGCTCATCGTGCGTGAGTGAGTGAAACAAACACGGGCATGTTTCAACTACAGTCCTTGGTTTTCTGCCGCCATTATTTTGAGAGAAAATAACAGTTAATAGTTAAAATATTATGGTACTACAATAGTTTTGACTGTAGCGTAGAAAAAAGATTTGAGGCTTTACAAGGATGAGTTTGGGTAAGGTAATGTAGATGTATGACTAGTAAAGGCGAGTTTTACAGCATGCATCCATCACTTTTTTTTAACTTTCCTCACTCGGCTTATGCAGATCCATTGTATATCATAAAATCGCTTAATAATACTAGTAATAATAGTAATAATGGTAATAATAATAAGAAGAAGAACAACAACAGCAACATCAATGAGTGCTATGCACGACCTTTTCTCCTAAATCAGACCCTAAAAGCGCGGCATCGCCCTTTTTTTCCCCATTGCATTGTGTATAAAACAACAACATCAATAACGCACGCACACATTTATTACTCAGTCTTGTTGTTTAAATTCAGGAAGATCGCTGTTAGAGGACGGAAAGGAAATCAGTTTTATATCTTAAGGTTATATTTTAGCTTCACTGCATCCAATTCCATTATTGAAATGGATGAACATGGAAGGAGGGGATAGAAGAGAGGAGAGAAAGGCAAACGTTCTTGAGAATGGGAAGAAGAATATGATATTTTAAATAAGGAAAGAAAAGAATAAAAGAAAGAATAAAAGAAAGAACGAAAGAAAGAAAGAAAGAAAGAAAGAAAGAAGAAAACGACGAAGAATGCAACTCTGTGTAATAGTAACCTGGCGTTGGGAATGGATCCCTTGAGCGAAGATACAAGAAATGACTGTATGGGGACAAGAATATTTGAAGGAAGGAAAGAAAGAAAGAGGACGAAGAGGATGAAAAAGAAACAGGATGAGAAGAAGAAGAAGAAGAAGAAGAAGAAGAAGAAGAAGAAGAAGAAGAAGAAGAAGAAGAAGAAGAAGAAGAAGAAGAAGAAGAAGAAAGTATCGGGGAAGAAAGAAGAAGAAGAAGAAGAAGAAGAAGAAGAAGAAGAAGAAGAAGAAGAAGAAGATATATTGAAAAGGAAGAAATAGAAAAAGAAGAAGAAAAAGAAGTAGAAGAACAAGAAGAAGAAGAACAAGAACCAGAAGAAGAAAGATTGAGGAAGAAGGAGAATGCTGATCCATCATATTAGCGTGGCGTAGGGGATGAATCACTGGAGTGAGAATGGAAAGAGTGGATTGGAGAAGAGAGGAAGAGAGTAACTAGTTGCCGAGGATAGGAAACAATATAATATTGTAAATAAAGAGAGACAGAGTATGCGTTATTTCAATATTTGTAATCCTTGATCTTTACAACGATTTATCTTTAGGCTAGGTTAGTTATATAATTAAAGGAGGAGGAGGAGGAAGAAGAAGAAGGTTTGGCATCACATTTGATAGGCAGATCTTACGTGGCTTAGGTACGAGACTTTTCAGGACACCGAGGGTTTTCTCCGGGTATTCCGGTTTCCTTCAACGCATCAATAATAGTATTGGATGCAGTCATTCTAAATTTAAAAAAATCTTCCGCCTTCTGTTTATAGCAATCTCTTTAAATCTCCGCCCTTTAAATTCCATGGAAGAAGTAGTAGGAGTAGTAGTAGTAGTAGTAGTAGTAGTAGTAGTAGTAGTAGTAGTAGTAGGAGTAGTAGGAGTAGTAGGAGTAGTAGTAGGAGTAGGTAAATATGCTTATTTCAATCTTGTTGGAAAGAAAGAAAGAAGAAGATAGACAAAACCAGACAAAATATGATTACTACAATCTTGTTGGCAGACAAAACTTCGATGTAGACGATGACATTTAAAGTTAAACAGAATTGATATATATGCTACAGGCTGTGGGTAAAGCTAGAGGAAGAAGAGGAGGAGGAGGAGGTGGTGGTGAAAGAAGAGGGATTAGGTGCTACCGCAATCACGTTGACAGCTAAAATGGCAAGCTAGACGCCGACATTTAACGGGCTGTTAACTTAACAGCTTTTCAGAGAGAAAAGTTCAACATGTTGTGTCGTCCTCATTAGAAAACCTCTTAACAGGACTATTGCGCCGCCGTCTTGTGTGAGGAAGAGGGGGTTTGTGTATGGCGAGGGGTAGAATGTGTGTGTGCGTGTGTGTGTGTGCGTGTGTGTGTGTGTTTGCCCGTTCTATAATAAACTTAGTCTTTGTTCTATTACTTGAACTTGAATACAAAATTTCCTTATTTTATTGCTTGAACGTCACACCATTCTTAAGTTAAGATGCTTTTCAGAAAGAGATGTGTTAAATATGTCAGATAATTATATATATTCTATATGATTATAATATATTGGTGTCAGAAGGTTACTCTGACCGATATGTATCATTCCAGCACTACCATCCTTTGAGCTCAGTGAAAGGCCCTGAGAAAGAAAGCATACCTTTGCTTTGTCTTAGGACCAACTCTGTGTGTGTGTGTGTGTGTGTGTGTGTGTGTGTGTGTGTGTGTGTGGGCATGTAGAAACGACGTTACAGTGACACACTCATGGAACTCCACATGGTTTCTTTTTACTTTTTTGGAAGGGCGCCCTATTTTGACGTCAAAATAGTTCCCTGCTGAGTTAGAGCTGTTTTAGGCCTATGGTTAGGTTAAGGGTTAGGGTTAGGGCTAGGGTTAGGGTTTGGGTTAGGGGTTAGGGTTAGGGTTAGGGTTAGGGATAGGTTCAAAAATTTGAAAATGTCAAAATAATGTCACGAACATGAAAAGTGTGTCAAAATAATCCCTGTTTTTTTCACAACAGTCATCAGAATGTCGTTTTTACAAAAATGTGTTTTAAACTTCTGTGAAGCAAAAGCTCGCTGTCGAATGCAAACCTTTGCCGTGGGTAGAAGCGTGTGACAAGAAAATGCTGGCTGAATAGACTGAACTTTGTTGTAACCGGCCCTAATTGCTTCACGATTTACGAAAGTTAAGTTCAGGGTTAGGACTTACATTCTTACTGTCCTGTTTGATAGATAGTCCAAGTTGAAGAATTACTTCATGGAGCAACTGTGTGAGGCCTAGAGTTATACTTTTACTGTTGTGTTGTTGTGTTGTTAGGTGGTGGACATGATGAACTGTCTTTGTTAGGTGCCTGTTCAACCCAACCCATAGGAGTGGGTGGTATAGACCAACATATTTTAACGTGTGGGTACGTCACACTAATCTCTTGGTGTTTGGTATACTGTACATAATACACCTTTCCTTATGTTTGAACCACCCACCCCACCCCACCACACCCCAGCCCACCCCTCCCCACCCCACCCTCAACTCTTTTCCTACCGAAAAAAACCTCTCGCTCTCTCTTTTTCCATCCTCTCTCTGCATATATAAACTATTGTCATCTCTCTCTTTCTCTCTCTTTTCATCCTCTATCTCTCCCCCTCTTTATCTCTCTCTTTCCCTCCTCTCTCTGCGTTTATGAACTATCGTCATCTCTCTCTTCCCCACCCCCCTCTCTCTCTTTATTTTTTTTCCCTCTCGCTCTCTCTATCTTTCTCTCCTCTCTCTGCGTATATGAATTTTCGTTCTCTTCTGTAATACAAAATTGGAATTCATTGTATGCTGAATTGGCCAGACAACATATGCAGAATATCATCATTATACTTTACGATGGTTGGTGTTCGTGACACAAACCTATTTGTTATCTGCCTGATCAAGAGACTGTTTTACCAGCCCTAGAAATATAATTCTCACCGGCAGACGAAATTTGTCAGGATAATCAGGCAATGGCAGAGATTGCTAAAGACGTGTTTGCCACATTTTTATTATCACGATCTATTTCGCCATCTTTTCTAATCTACAATCATCCAAAGGAAGAGAGTAAAATATGAGACGTCAACAGACGTGGTTTTTCAAGGTTAATGTGCCCGACACTTTCCGACTAATGTGTGTATCAGTTGCCACTTTCTCAATCAAGAGGAGCCTTCACTACAACCTTACGTATCGGGCTCATCTCGTAAACTATGATCGCCCCGCTGGAAGCCTCGCGCCTCGTTGCTTAAAACAAAGATAAAGTAAAAGATGGAGAGAAAGAGTTAAGTAGGCGAAGATGAACTGCCGAACATCTATCTCTTCCTGGCTTCTGTAGCCCATTCCTCCCTCTCCCTTTCCCCCTCCCAACCTCATTCCTTCACCTTTTTTTGGGGGGTGGTGCCCACCATCCTCTGCTGTACCTTTCACGCCGCCTCTCTTACTCAGCAATACATTGTGTTACAGTATGGACCAGGTGAGTCCGAAGCTGTGATGCCGTGAAAATAACACAAGAACCGCTGAACTTCTTACGAGTGCTTACTGATCACAAGAAGGCGAGACAGAGCTAAATGCTAAACGAGATGGTATGGCCACCTCACCAGAGCTTCAGGCCTTACAAAGATGATCCTGCACGGTGCAAGGAGGCAGAAGAAGAGGGAGACAGAAAAAGAGGTGGAAGGACAACATTTAAGAATGGATTAGCTTGACACTGAGCGAAGCCATGAGGGTTGCTGAGGACAGAAAAAAATGGAGTATGCTGGTGAAACGATCACATGTGGTGCCCCAACGACTTGGGATAGGATAGGATATCGATGCCTTCAATTTTATGCTTGGATGAGTGTTTGTTGTGGGTGAAACTTAAACTTTAGAAGTTTGTCCTTTTTTGTGTATTGTTGCCAAGAGAAAAAGGAGACATGGTCAACAACATCAAACATTTCGCTGAACAGATAAATAGATATATGTGTAATGCAAAGGTGGGGTTGCAGGGGCGGATTTTGCCATTGTTGAGGGTGTGTGCACTCTTCCCTGAAACCATTAATGCGAAGTGGCAAAGCCACAAGCGCGAGCCTGCGAAGCAGGCGAGTGAACTAGGTGGGTCCGGGGGCAAACCCCTTCCCCCCTCCCCCCACCAGAAAATTTTGAAAATAATGGTTAAAATCTGTGCAAGTTGATGCATTCTGGGCAATATTTTGAGGACTGAAAACAGTATTGTTTTGTGCTAAAAGTCTTCTTTTAGCCCCCTCCCCACACACACCCCTCTGCAAACTGATGATAAAATTTACAATAGCAGAACATCTTGCATAAAGGTTTATAAAAAGACAGGTAAGGTTACTGCAAATAAAACAAGAAATACCCACTCACATCAGTTTTATTCAAAACTGACTTGATGCATGTACAAGAAATATCTGTAGATCTAGATCAGATGAATAAACAAATAAAAATAATTTAAAAAAACTAATTTGGAGGTACATGAAACTGAGAGGTGAGTGAGAATTAGTATATTTTTTAAAATCTTTTTCTTCACCTTTTTTCCCTTTTTTTTATTCTAGGGGTGTGTGCATGTGCACAAGTGCACACCCCCAAAATCCGCACCTGGGGCTGTTTAAGAGAGATAGAGAGAAAGAGAGAGAGAGAGAGAGAGAGAGAGAGAGAGAGAGAGAGAGAGAGAGAGAGAGAGAGAGAGAAGGATGGTAACTATAATTATTACCGCCATACCGCAACTAAAATTAAATTAATTGAACGCAATGGTATTTAGGGACAGGTCTATCAAATTGTCCGGTTTCCTCTAAAAGGACCTTGAACTTGGCCCCAGGGTTAAGCGTTATGCACAAAAAATGTAGCCTACTATATAAGGAACCGTTGGACGCAATACATCGTCCCCTATACGCTTGATGTGTACGGGGACGTAAATTTTACTAAAAAAAAAAACACCAACAATCCTGGGACTTTAATCTATCTACTTAAGGTAACGTAACCACGATGGAGTTCTGTCCTATATACGCAAGAGTGTTTGGTGACGATAATTTATTAACAAACAACAAACCACGATGGTACCCTTCATCGGGACAACTCCTAACGACTGCACCTATAAAAGTCCCTTATATGCGAAAGTGTCCAGGAAGTCCCCTATACGCTATCGTGTCCGGGGACGGTAATCTACCCACTGAACTGAACTGAAGTGTCCAGGGACGTTAATCTAATAAACGAACGAACCACGATGAGATTACTTAGCGTTATGCAATTGCTGGCAAGTCGTTGCTGGTGGGGTATTTCTGAGCAGAAATAGTGAATATTTGAAGAAAAAATTGTGAATAAACGTTGTTAGTGCGTCTCCAAATTTGATACACTGCATAAAGATGAACCTCGCATGTAATGAGTAACTTTATTTAACTCGACCCTACTGTCCCGACCGCGTGTTCAAAATACTGCTTTAAGCACAATACATTCAGAACAGATCATTCAGTTTTAATTACTCTCTCTCTCTCTCTCTCTCTCTCTCTCTCTCTCTCTCTCTCTCTCTCTCTCTCTCTCTCTCTCTCTCTCTGCACTATATACAGGGTGTTTCAAAAGTCTTGGGCACATTTGAAGTCCTCATATCTCAATTACTATGAATGGCAGTAAGATAAAAGTTGTGCCATTTTAAAGCTAACTACATTAATTTTTTTGTAAAGCTGTTGATTTTTTTATTTCTTTTCAGGCCCATTAACGGCGTTCACTAAACCAGAAAATGCTGGGACGCGTTTGGCAAGAATTTGACTATCAGTTTGATGTGTGTCGTGTGACCAATGGTGCTCACATTGAACATCTTTGAACATTACATGTAAAAATTGAGATTACAAGCTTTCTGAATTTACCAGATGCGTTTTTATATCCTTAATAGTTTTGGAAATATTCAATGTCAAAATGTGCCCAAGACTTTTGGAACACCCTTTACAACAATTTAATAACAAGACGTTTACAAATCAACAGCACGGTACTTGTTTGTCCAAAAATTATTTCATATAACATTAAGAGTGAACACGACACCATAAACAATACATGCTCCTTCAATTAAAACAAGGCGCACACACTTACAGACTTAACATCGAGGGAGGCAGGCCACCGTTTCAGCCCCCCGTTATGGGGACTGAACTCTTCCGCGCACGAAGATATTAAGGGAAACAACTAGTGGCAAATGGTCTATTCTTTACTTTAAATAAGGGGTTTAAGTGGTACGGAACATCGTGTGAATTACAACGTCCTGGTGATGATGGTGCGTGCAATGATCAACGGCGTGTGTGCACGTTGCGTACAGTTGCGTACTGTATACTGTCGGTGCCGACGCCCTTCACACAACTTCTCTTACAACTTGCAGTCTCGCTGTGAAAACGAGGCCGTGGGAAAAGACGTCGTGGATTCCCGCCTTTACCAGAGACGATGCACCATCTTCACACGAGAACTGGGCAGTGCGAGACTCGATGAGGAGTCTTTTCAGGGGCGTCAGCAAGAGCAAGCATTCAGACCGAACCTTTCTTTACCAAGCGTCCAGCTGTTTATTTTCTTATTCTCAGTTATTCTAAGCAGAATCTGAGTCATTAGGCCCCAATATCAGCTTTCGTAGGTAGTGTTAAAATGCTTACATTTTTTTAGGAGGAAAAATAAAAAAGTTTGTTAACCTAGAGATTACAATTCGTGCTTGTTACCGACTTTTAGTAGACGTTTTCACCTCAGTTTTGCTGCTCTTAGTTGAAAACGATGTAATGTACACACAATTTTTCTGGCTTGCAATCACAGAACACAGGAGAATTGCAGACCGCGTCAATCGCTGTGATGGAATTGGGCAAGGACCATTTTGATGTTACATACGGTGCCTGAACCTCCCGGAGCGTACTTCCAATTCCATGTCGTAAAGCTTAGCTGAGACGAGAAGAGGCCTTCTCCCTC
>CM072515.1:24751692-24896692 GCA_036898135.1 Oncomelania hupensis | reverse complement strand
TGCCAGATCCATCGTCTGCAGTTTTTTGTGGAGACCAAGCGTTTGCCAGTTTCAAATTGTTGTATCTGGCAAACTCCAGAAGTCTCAGACCTCTGCCATTTGTCTCGTTGTTGCAGTAGGGTTCACATGTGTCTCCACAATTGTGGTATGCATCTTGGCCAACCTTGGCATTCCAGTCGCCTTGCACTATGACTATGTCCTTCTTCGGCACTTTTTCAAGGACAGCCTGCAGATGTTCATAGAAATCCGCGACATCGTTGTCGTCATAGTCTGATGTTGGGGCATAGGTCTCGATGATGGTGATGTTGAAAAGGGCTGCTCTCAGACGGATGATAACTAGTCTACTGGAGACAGGGCGGCAAACCATGACAGTGGCTAGAATGTCTTTGTGGATCGAGAATCAAACGCCGTGTTCGTGCCTGTCATCTCTCCCGCTGATATAAAGCTTGTGTTCTTTGTCAGTCGTTGTTTCACCTAAGCCTTTCAAGCGCAGTTCGCTGATACCTAAAATGCTCCATCGTTAGTGGTCCAGCTTTAATTTTCCCTCCGCAGTTTGGGTCCTGACATTCCACGTTCCTATGATAATGCTGTCTCTCGTGCGGATCTTGCTAAATTGTCCATCAGTAACACACTTATCACCTTTGTCTTGGTGGCCAACGGAAGGCGCGGTCCTTGGGGTGACGATCGATCCGGTATGGAGTGGGTGTTTCTTTTCATCATATGGTGTGTCTTGTGCAAGAAAGTTCTGGCGGAGCCCAATCCTCTCAGGGCTGTTGGCCACAGCCGAAATCCACGAGTACATTGTGGCTCGCCTTTGCCACGAGCACGTGGTCGTTGAACCTGTAGTAACGAGAAGTTACTTCGTCCTGGCCGGTGGCTTCTGTGTAGAAGACTTTTGCCCAGTGATGCCGTAATGACATCACCTCTGTTAATCACCTCTTACGACAGGCCGGGAAACGTTGGATCAATTTTATTCGATTGCCGAACCCACATGGAGCTGATGCCTACCGAAAAATCAACTATGACATCTGAAAAGGCCTGCGCACAGCAAAGGAAAACTGGATAGAAGGTTAGTGCCAGGAAATAGAGAACAGCTTTAACAAGAACAATAAATAGCAAGGCCTACCAGACTGTGAAGAGGCTGACAAGTGTTAAACAGCCGAAGGTCTCCAAGATCCAAAGCAAGTCTGGCATATGCCTTACAGAAGAACAAGAAGTATTAGATAGGTGGACAGAGTATTGCTCTGACCTTTACAACCACATACCAAACGAAGACACATCAGTTTTAGCATGTCCGAAGAACAGAGAAGAAGAAGAAATCCTCCCAATTATCCGAGAAGAAGTTGAGGCAGCAGTGCACTTGTTGAAGAACTGGAAGTCAGTGGGAGTGGACAACATACCCGCAGAATTGCTTCAAGCAGGAGGAGAAGCGATGATTGACGCCCTCACCATTATCTGTAACAATATCTGGCAGAGTGGGAAGTGGCCTACACCAAGGACCTAGTCGCTTGTCACCACTCTTCCCAAAAAGGGTAACTTTCAGGGGTGTAAAAATTACCGCACCATTATCCTTATCAGCCATCCCAGCAAAGTCCTTCTGAAAATAATACTCAACAGGTTGAAATCCCAAGCTGAACAAATCTTAGCTGAAGAACAAGCAGGATTCAGGGCAGAGCGAAGTACCACTGAGCAGATTTTTAACCTCAGAATAATCTGCGAGAAATACCTACAGCACCAACAACATCTATATTATGTGCTTGTAGACTTTAAGAAAGCGTTTGACCTAGTCTGACATGCAGCTCTATGTGGGCAACCATGAGAGAGCCCTAACATTATTGAAGTCATCGAAAGCCTGTATGACAAGGCTACCAGTGCAGTCCTCCACAACAGCGCCATAGGGAACAACAATGGGTGTGCGTCAAGGATGCCTACTGTCTCCAACACTCTTTAACATCTTCCTGGGGCGCATCATGTTAGATGCCCTTGCAGATCACGAAGGCACAGTCAGCATAAGGGTGGAGAAATCTCCAACCTGGGTTTTGAGGATGACATTGATGGATTGGCTGGAGAAGACCAAGAACTTGAACAGCTGGTACAGAGGCTTGACGCCACTTTCATAACCTTTGGAATGGAAATATGTGCAGAGAAGGCTAAAATGATCACCAACAACACCAATGGCATAATCACGGACATCAAAGTCCAAGGCCAGTCCCTCAGCATGGTGCATAGCTTCAAATATTTAGGAGCCATTTTATCAGACTATGGGTTCAGACAGGAAGTCCTCTCCAGGATTACACCAACAACTGCAGCCTTGACAAGGTTGAAGCTCATTTGGAAAGACAGGACCTTCAGTCTACATTTCAAGGTAAGGCTGCTGTGCGCCATTGTCATCTCCATCTTCCTAAACGCTTGCAAAACATGGACCCTCACAGCAGATCTACAACGAAGAATACAAAGCATGGAGAGGAAGTGCTACAGAAGACTTCTGGACATTTCCGAAACCCAACACATTACCAACGACGAAGTCCGACATACCATCACACAAGCCATTGGGCAACACGATGACATGCTCACAGTGGTGAATAAACTGAAACTCCGATGGTATGGCAACATCATCAGAGCATCAGGACTTGCAAAGATCATCCTGCAAGGCACGGTGCAATGAGGCAGAAGTAGAGGGATACAGAAAAAGAGGTGGGAGGACAACATTCGAGAATGGAGTGGCTTGACACTGAGCGAAGCCTTCCATGAGGGTTGCTGAGGACAGAGAAAGATGGAGTATGCTTGTTAAACGATCATCTTTGGTGCCCCAACGACTTTCATGTTACGGGATAGGATAGGATAAGTGTTCTAACGCTAACCATATCCCATATTCTAACACAGCCATAACCCTAGCAGATCATTGTTTTGACGTCAAACTACGAGATCTGTAAAAACAAGATATATTGGCGTTCACTAGTTTGTCCAAATAACGCTGTGTAAACAAGTACACACACACACATACATACACGAACACACACACGCGCACGCGCATGCACGCATAGTCACACAAACACACACGTACATACATGCATGCATGCATACATACATACATACATACATACATACATACATACATACACCCCCCCCCCCCCACACACACACACACACACACAATGATCTATCCAATCAAAATGCGTTTCCCATAGTTTCCTTTTCAAAGGAGAAGAACACCATGGTGCTTTGAATGTGACAAACCCTTTTACGTCCACCATTTTATGTCTGAATGTCCTGATCTGGTTGATGAAAGACAAAGATATTTTGGTTCGATACCTTTTAATGAGATTTTTAAAGTTTGCAATAGTAAACAACTGTTTCAATTTTTACATTAAGTTTGTTTGTTTTATCGCTTTTAAGATCATATCGTCTTGTTTATATTATTGGTTAAATGTTATTAATAAAACTGGTTTTATTTACATCTTTTATCATATTTAAATGTTAGCAGTTTTTTTTAGTCTGAATTTGTTTATTTTTGTGTGGTCCTGATTCGGCTCTTAGCAGTCCGTTGGATCCTATAAACACTGAATTTCTATCTATCTAAGTCAGTACTTATAAATAATGCTACAAGCATATAGAAAAGAACACAATGAAAAAAAAAGTGAAGACCTTTATTTACTATAATAAACTAACCACGCACACTGTCATATGTTAGACGCAGTCTCTCATACACATCATTTCACCTCGGGTTTAAGAGCTGATGTAAAACTAGAATAAACTAGTTGTTTTAGGCCGTTTTCAACAGCAGTGGCCGCCCAAAAGCATGCTTGTCAAAGGAAGCGTCAGCTTCTGCATCACGCCCGTATGACCTTTTTATTGTCTTTCCTAAATCACCCAGACGACCTTTCGGACGTCTGCGGCTGCATACTGAGCATCACAACCTAACAACTTAAACGCTTCGCTTAGGATCCAGATAATACAAAGACTGGGCCGACGTCCCTAGTGTAGAATTCAATCACAAGCAATATGGCGTGGCCGTGTAGCACAGCGGATAGTGAGCTAGTTTCCTAGGCCGAAGGTCGCGGGTTCCAACCCCGTAGGGGACGAACTTGTGTGACTGAGGTACCAGACTTTCGGGTCACCGAGGGTTTCCTCCGAGTACTTCGGTTTCCTCCCTGCCTTAAATATTGATGCAATCTGTCCTTTCCGTCTTCAAATAGCGACTTTCCTTTCCACTACATGTTTTGAGCGATCAATGTGTGCGTGTTGTGTATGTAGGAGTTTCTATAACAAGTGAGCGTGTATGTTTGTTATAGATTGCCGCGCTTTGAGTCTGATTTAGGAATAAGACGCGTATAGCATCCATTATTAATATTTCCAAAAAAAAATATTTTTTTTCTTCAAATTTCTATTCTCCCTTTTTATTGGGAAATTCTGGGGCGCCTCCCCTGGGGAAAGCATAGTCGCAGCCTATGGCGCGCCCAAACCGAACCAATCTAATATTAGTTGTGTTTTTAAAATGTTGCTGGGGGAGCGAACCGGAGTACACCCGAGACGTTGCCCGAGTTGAATGTAAATAATATTCGGAGGAACCTAACGCCTAGATTCTGGAACATAACGCCTAGATTCTGGATCGGTCCCCCACCTGTCAGGCGCGCGCGCCATTGGTTTCTGACCTGTGGGCAAGGCAAGTTAGTCTCGCCTTAGACTACTTGGCCACAACACTCGCTATTATTATTATTATTATTATTATTATTATTATTATTATTATTATTATTATTATTATTATTATTATTATTATTATTATTATTATTATTATTGTTGTTGTTGTTGTTGTTGTTGTTGTTGTTGTTCTTGTAGTAGTAGTAGTAGTAGTAGTAGTAGTAGTAGTAGTAGTAGTAGTAGTAGTAGTAGTAGTTTGTGCTGAAACACAGTGTCAAGAGATCTATAAGACTTAGACTGCATCGGGCTTGTGCTTTATAATACTGGATGCTATGTACGCGTTTTTCTCCACATTACCAATCAGGATCCAAGCGCGGCTATCTTAACCAACATGCATGCTGATATGTTTACACACACATTGACATACACACCAAACACATTCTATCATTCAAACATGTGGTGTAAGAGACAGGGAGAGCACTAATTAGAAGACGGAATTGACTGCATCTGATGCCACTATTGAGGGAAGATGGAAACCGAGTACCAGGAGAAAACCCTCTTTTACTTGGATAGTCTAGTACCTAAGTCACATAAGTCGCCCCATTCGGGAATCGAACCCGCCATCTTCGGGAGAGGAAGGGCAGCGACTAACCAATTGCGCCACCTTTGGGAGAGGAAGAGCAGCGATTAAGCAACTGCGACGCCATGTCACCCCATGTAAGGGCTCTAATGCACGGAGCATGGTTTAGTCCCAGACTTGCTGTTGTCTCAATTTGTGCATCACTGTACAAGGGTTTCTGACAACGTACAGTTATCGTCACTTAAAATTAGCACATTTTAAGGTCAATTAGATTAGGTCTATTCTCTCAATCTTTCTCGCTCTCACTAATTGGAAATACCATTCCGATAATTTTTTTTAAAGAATTTTGTGTAGGAGGCTACTTCGTTTAAAAACGTTTACAGCAATGTTCATTGTTTTCTACTTCTCGTTATTATTACTATTATTTTTATCTCCTTTTTAATTTATTTTGTGGGGGTCCTCAGTAACCATTTGATTAAGTTTTAATTACACTTTAAGTGGTTGAATCAGTTCACAACTAGTTTAATATTAATATAGTTTCATCTTTTTTCGTACACAAATTGTACTGCGCCGTATTTATTATTAACATTGAACGATTGGTTTATTTCGTTTCTAAGATTATGAATAGGATTTCAGAAATGCCGTCGACCTAGACTTCTCAGCTAAAGTATTGCATTCAAATAATTATTGGCGAAACATTGGGGGTAGAGGGTGGAACCGGTACGATTTCTCAAACCGGTTTTTAACCGGTTTTTCCAATAGAAAACCGCGGTTTAAAACCGGTTAACCGGCTAGAAGTTACAACTGGTTACCCCGAGTAAAGACGCATAGTAAGCAAGGGAAATAACCTCTGTATTGAATTTTTTTTGGAATGTATGTCGCTAGCTACTTAACTCAGAGGCTATTTCCCCCCTCCACTGTGGGTAGATTTGGGAGTTTGCTTTTCAATTTTGAGTTTGTGAAACCGTGGGTGGAATCTGAAGTTGCGAATGTCATATTGGTTAGAAAAACAATGCGCATTGAAAGATTAAAAGCCTGTTCCAAGTTTGTGTTCTGTGAAATTCGTTTGTAAAAAGTCCTTGCTTTCACACTGGATTTTACATCTATAGTTAAACTAGATCTAGTATGTAGGACTTGTGGGTTAGATCTATTGGGCGCAGGGCCCGCAGGCTTGGCTGGCTCATTCAGCAGTAGCAGCAAAGGGTGGTGTCGGCGAATGTGTGCATTCAGATTTGAAGTGCCACCGCCAAGTTTAATACTTGCCTTACACGCTTTACAGTAACCGGTATTATGGTCAACCTTTCCTGCTTCTGTCTCTCGCAGGAGAAAGAATCTCCAAATGTCAGCTTTCCCACGCGTGTTCGCTACGAATTTTTCTGTTTCTGCCATTTTGCTAGTGCTTTACGGGATGAGTGATGTCCCTTAGAAAAACCGCGGTTTTCCGGTTTTTTAAGGCCAAACCGGTTTACCGAACCGTGAGAAAGTCGAACCGATTTTAACCGGAAAACCGGTAAAACCGAACACCCCTAATTGGGGGCCACGAAAAAGGTCACTCGAAAACGGAACATAAATAGCAATTTGTCCGCTTCCTGAACCAGTGTCCATTATAATTTCCTGCCCCTGGTATGCGGGTAGTATTTTAGAACAATGACTCCTCACGACAACTATGCCGAAAAAGCCGGGCATGATCAATGTCAAACAGAGTATAAATATGCATTTGGACGAGTGCCGTTCGGCCGCTATAATAGATTTTATCAGAAAATTATGTACTACATTGAACTCGTCACTGTCCATGATTTGACGTCGATATTGGGGTCAGAAATCTAGGAATATGGTCATTTGTCAGATCTCGAGGTTAGTAGTTACACTCGCGCTCTTCGGCAGTGTCGAGCAAATAGTGAAAGAAATTTGTATTTGTTAGGCTGGAACTAAAGAGGAGGAGAAGGAGATGAAGAAGAAGAAGAAGAAGAAGAGCAGCGAGAGATACAAATATGGTGTGGAAGAAAAAAAGTTTTAAAAAGGAGTAAAAAAAAATAAGATGAAAATTATTTTTAAAAAAATAAAGAGACCGTTTCGTTTTCTTTTCTTTTTTTAAAATAAATTGAAAAGAAAACTTAGAAATGCATGAACAGGACTTCACAGAGTTGGGAGCGTGCATAATTCACGTTCTTTTTTTTAAAGAAAGGAGGGTGGAAACGATAACATGCAGCCGAGAAGAAGAAGAACATCAAGAACAAGAAGTAGAAGAACAAGAAGAACAGGATGAAGAACAAATAGAAGAAGAACATCAAGAACAAGAAGTAGAAGAACAAGAAGAACAGGATGAAGAACAAATAGAAGAAGAACATCAAGAACAAGAAGTAGATGAACAAGAAGAGCAGGAAGAAGAACAAATAAAAAAAAAGGACAAGACAGAGAAGCACGAATGCATTCTCCTGTTGCATTAGCGAAAGGAATAGCTAGGAACGTGTGTGGATGTGTGTGTGCGTGTGTGTGTGTGTGTGTGTGTGTGGATGTGTGTGACAAATTAATCTATTCAGTGACGTCGAACACGAAAGGTTTCGCTCCTTCATCTCACGGCCACCTTCTGTTCCTTGCTGGCGTTTGACAGGAGTGTCTTTATTGTCTTGTTTACTGACTTGTAGAAGGCGCGAAGTGTCTCTTGGTGGCCTTTGAAGAGGCAGTGTTACTTTCAATGGGTTTGGGCGACTGTTCTTAAGGATGATCAACGATGAACATCGATGAACGTCGGGGAAAATACTGTGGAAGGGATTTGAACGGCACTACTACTACTGCTGCTGCTACTACTACTATTGCTACTGAGAAGAAAAAGAAGAAGATACATAACTTATATACATACATACTTGATTCTGCTCTTTACGATAGACTTCATTCACTATTTTGTTCTTCCGTCAAAAAAGGAAATGTGATGGAAGTCACTATAGACACGCCCGAATCGTGCAAATGAGATTGTGCGTGTTTTAGCTGACAGATGATTGTCATTTAAATGTGGACTCCACAGATTCCGTCCCTTGCTCGATCACGTGTTTAAACAGCAGAGTTCTGGGAGCAAAATGTTGGCTTACATGGAGGACCTTCCTTTCCCACCCGCCTCCCACACACCACACGCAGGCCCACCTTTTTTTCTCCGTCCCCCGGATCAGAAATAGAAGATGTTGGCTTTGGCAGTAGACTGTTGAGCGGATCATCTCAATCTCAGGGCTGAACAGTAGTACTCTGATTAATTGACGCCTTCTCTCTCCTCACCCTCACCCCTCTTTGCAGGCAGTCTGATAACTGTTTAAAGTTTACGGTAAACTCTTTCAGGGCATTCATATAATGGGTGGAAATGTACTTTTAATTAGCACGTAGATTCACCGGAGTATAGTGCCAACAATTGTTACAAAAAGTCAGAGAAGGCGTCACTCCTTTGACGTTTTTGGACTAACCCGTAGGCGAGGCGAGCAAGCACGCAGAGTATAAGAGTATAAGCTGACTCTGCAGTCTTCACAATGCCCTCAATATCACCACTCCTCATTCTTTTGAATTTCAGACAACAAGATATTAGAGTCTTTAAAGACCCTCAAGCAAACAACCAACATGTTTATAAGAAGGTTTGCCAGAAGGCTTCATCTGAATGATCGTGGTGGGACTGAGTTTGTGATAGCGAGGGCCGTGGGCGTCGTGGCTAGCGACAAAAAGAGTGTTTGCTTTTTTCCTAGTGGAGATACGAAAGGTCCTCCGTGACGTCCTCAATGGGGCTTATTCATCATTAGATCTCCAACCGCTATTTCAGCTTGCGCCTTCCACCAAAGCTCCATCGATTTACTCCAAAATAAAATAAATGGTCTAATGGAATTATGTTTTGTTTCCTCATCACTTCTTGACCCAAACTCTTCCTCTACACACCCCAATGGCCTTCTTCTTCTTCTTCTTCTTCTTCTTCTTCTTCTTCTTCTTCTTCTTCTTCTTCTTCTTCTTCTTCTTTTTCTTCTTCATCTTTCTTCTTGTTTTCCTTCTTCTTCATCTACATCTTCTTCTACATCTTCTTCTACATCTTCTTCTACATCGTCTTCTTCTTCTTCTTTCTTCCTTCTTCATCTTCTTCTTCTTTCTTCTTCTTCTCTTCTTCTTCCTTCTTCTTCTACTTCTCTTCTTCCCGTTCTTCTCCTTCTCCTCTCTGGTACGCGATCGCTACTGAATGAAGGTCGCGACTCGACATCCGCAGCGACGCGCTTTAATATTCGCTTGCGCAGTGTACTGTTTTTGTCTTAACTGGCACGATCACCTTTCTACAGCAATAATCTGGCCTTATTTCCATCCCCGAAGTCTTGGTATTCGGAACAGTCTAAAATCGAAATAATTTGCCACTGTTTTGTCTCTCCCGTTCCTTGCATCTAAATTATTGCGGTTGGCACTATCGCATTTAATTTTTTTGGAAAAGACCATAGTTTAATTTCATTCTGTTTGCAATTGTGTTTTTGTCATTACTATTTACAGCTGAGGTTTATGTACAGCACAGTACAACACAAGGTCTAAAGGAGGCCGTAGTCTTCTTTGCTTGCAGAAAGGGAGTACGGTTGAATTGATGTCAGCAGCTTGGGATGGTGGCCTGGTAGCACAGTTGATAGTAAGCTGGTTTCCTATGCCGAAAGTCGCGGGTTCCAACCCCGCATGGGACGAACTTACGTGACTTAGGTACCAGACTTTTCAGGACACCGAGGGTTTTCTCCGAGAGTACTCCGGTTTCCTCCCTCCCTTAAATAATGGTGTTTGATACAGTCTATCTAATAGGTAAAAAAAAATAAAATTCCAATTCCGTTCCGTCTTCTAATAGGGACTTGCCTTTACAGCAAATGTTTGAGTGATGATTGTGTTTATTGTGTATGTAGTGTGTGTAACATGTGAGCGTGTATGTTGGTTACAGATCGCCGCGCTTTGAGTATGATTTAGGAATAATACGCGTTTAGCATAGATGGTTATTATATTATTATTATTATTATTATTATTAATTATTATTATTATTATTATTATGTTGTTGTTGTTGTTGTTGTTGTTGTTGTTATTTTTAATCTTGGATTTAATTATTATTCATTCCCATTAAGTCCATCAAATCTGTATGACCTCTTACAAGGAATAATGACAGGCGTTAAATATTGCTCCAATAAATAAAAGACATTCAAACTTGGGAAATAAAACCACCGCAAAGTATAAAATATAAAAATGCATTATGCACAAATACAAGGCACTCGCAACTCCCCTGACACACAGTATTTGATACTGTACCATTTAAAACAAGACTAATCATGTATATATGAATCGATAGGTCAGTAATTATTTAATTAATTAAACAATGAATGATTATTGTGTTGCAGAAAATTAACGTGACGGGACAGGGTCAAGCGGGAGCTCAGGATGAGGTGAGTTTCTCGCCCCTGTGTGTGTGTGTGTGTGTGTGTGTTTGTGCGTGTGTGTGATGTGTGTGTGTGTTCATATATGTGTGTTGTTTTGTGTTGTTTATACCGCGATTTTTCCCCCTTTGTTTTCCTTCTATTAGTTCTCGTAGCGTTGGCCCATGATTGAGAGGGAAATGACCATTTCACTGCAGCAATCACAGTAAAGAGAGGTAATGGCGACCACAGCGGGTGTCAGTGGTCACGGTTAGGCGCGTGTCGGGTCAGATGTAGTGACCAAGACAAGTGATACCCTAGTCGAATTTAGGAACCCTGTGCAATCACCATTGCGTTTTCCTCCAAAACCTTATTCCACTCCTTTTCTCCACACTTTAAACTTCTTCCCACTTCTTCCCTCCCCTTTCATCTTCAAACTCACCCCTCCCTTTTCCCCCTCCCCCTTACCCTCACCACAAACACACTCTTGCTATGCATCAGAAGGTCAGGATTGTTTTTTCGTACGACATCCCGCGTTTCCTCATCTCTCTCTCTCTCTCTCTCTCTCTCTCTCTCTCTCTCTCTCTCTCTCTCTCTCTCTCTCTCTCTCTCTCTCTCTCTCTCTCTCTCTCTCTCTCTCTCTCTCTCTCTCTCTCTACTTTGCACTCCCTCCTCCTTCATCTTTGTTATTCTCTCCTTCGTTCCTTCTAACCACCAGTTCTGTCCATGAAGATTGACGTCGAGGCATTTCTAGGACCTCGTCCGAAGAAGAAGAAGAAGAAGAAGAAGAAGAAGAAGAAGAAGAAGAAGAAGAAGTTGAAGAATGAGGAGTAGGAGGAGGAGGAGGAAGAGAAGGATAAGAAAAAGGAGAATGAGATAAGGAAGGGAGAAAAAAAATAAAGAAAGAACTAAAGCTTTGCGACCAAAGAAAAGATGGAAACAATTGTTAGAGGAAGTTTGGCTGGGTAATTAGGCAGTGAGACTAACGTATAGGCACAGAATGATGGGGGTAAACGAGGAAAAGATTTTCACCGGAAGACAGTTTATCCTCCCTCTGTTGTTAAGTAGAAATAGAAACCACGATTAAGCCACCATCCATCCTGGAAATGGACCTGTCCGTTAAAGACGTTGTGTGGCCTAGTGAGGTCAATGGCCACGTGAGGGAATCATCTTTCGACGGAAACTTTCACTTGTAAACAAATTGTGCACTTTATATTAAACAAATGTTCGCTTCTTTTTTTGTTTTCTTTGTTTTCTTTTATTTGCCTTTTTCTGGTGTGTGGGGTAGGAGGGGGGAGGTCTGGGGTTATTGCGTCTTAGCATAATATCAAATGTAACAATGCCGAGTCTGGGGTTCCTTTTAGCCTTAAGTAATCAGGTCTTGGCCTTTTAAAGACGTTTTTCATGTTGAGACACTCGAAGTCGTTGACCTGTTTTGAAGGCGTTTGAGTCTCTGGCTTAAATAATTATAAAACCCATTTGTTTATAGACTTGCTGATTAAATGTTGAATGTAAATGTGTCTACTTCTGTGTCAAGAAAAATGTTTGTTTTTTAAGACTGTCTATGGAAACAAAATAAACAAAGCAAATCATAAGTAAAAGTGAAAAAATAAACACAATTTTAAAACAATTTTGGCACTATATATATATATATATATACTTCATATTAATTAATATATATATTTTAAATTATTTTTTTATTTTCTATGTTTATAAGGTAAGGAGATTCAGAAGATCTGAGAATATAATCTGCTTTTCTTATGCATGTTGCTTTGGCGGAGAAGACGAAAAGAAACTGTCTTTTGTATCTTAGAAAGTATTTTGTGTGCAAATCCTTTGGATCGAGAGATGCTCTTTAAACCATGCTCGTTCTTTCATGCACAAATGTTTAGACCGAAGTCTGTGCAATTTGGATAGGGATGGTGCGGACTAGACTATCCATACTATGTGGAAAGTGATGGTTGGCTATATAACAATACTCGGGTAATAATGTTGTGTGTGCGTGTCTGAGGTAGTAAGTGGTCAGAGTCCCAATCCCCGCTATGTGCGAACCCCAAGCTCTCTACTCAGCGGTGTGCAGGAGACAAGTTATATTGATGACCAACCCTCTCACCCTGGCCTGGACGCGATTAGTTTTGTTAGCCATCAGACTGACCAACTGATGTCCTCTTTCCTCACTTCCTCCCTTTTGGTCCTCTTGTATTGTCTAAGACAAAGATGCTACTCCTTCTTTTGTTGTTGGTGTTGATCTTATTGTTTGTTGTTGTTGTTCTGGTGGTGATGGTCATCATCATCGTCATCTTCATCATCGTCATTATCATCATCATCAGCAGCAGCAGCACCATCAATATCGTCATCACGTTCATCATCAACATCGTGGTCTTTGTCGTCGTCCGAATCATCGTTATCATTATCATCATCATCATCATCATCATCATCATCATCATCATCATCATCATCATCATCATCATCGTCGTCGTCGTCGTAATCAATATCCTTCTTCTTAATGTCATTTTGATCAATATTGCTGTTGCATTAGCATATAAGACTTCAATCATTTGTTTAATATTAGTTAATAATAATAATACAGGATGCTATATACGCGCTTTTTCCCAAATCACCTGTCAGGCTCAAAGCGCGGCGATCTGTACCAACATACACGCTTCACCCACTCTCGCACATACAACAGATACATCTATCACTCCAACATGTGGGGTAAAGACAGGAAAATCGCTATTAGAATACGGAAAGGAGGTGTCGGATAGTGCAGTGGTTGGAGCACTCGCTACTGTGTCGAAAGTGAAGCACCGTCCGGTGCGGTTAGCACTTGGATGGGTGACCGCTAAGGTGTGAAGCGACAAACAACAACGCCCCCAGTTGACTCAACTGTGATTGAGTACCTACTCTCTTGAGGGTGGGGAAGGTAAAGCAGCGAGGGAGAGAGTTGGGCATCACCCTCATTACGCTGGCCCAAGATAAGTGTGATCTCCAACATCACGCTCCCCTACGGCCACAAGGCTATGGGACTACCTTTACCTTTACCTTTTTTTTTAAAGGAAATCGAATTTGTATTTTTGACATTTTAGATTGACTGCATCCCATACCATTATTGAGGGGGATTGACTGCATCCAATACCATTATTGAGGGAGATTGACTACATCCAATACCATTATTGAGGGAGATTGACTACATCCAATACCATTATTGAGGGAGATTGACTGCATCCAATACCATTATTGAGGGAGATTGACTACATCCAATACCATTATTGAGGGAGATTGACTACATCCAATACCATTATTGAGGGAGATTGACTACATCCAATACCATTATTGAGGGAGATTGACTACATCCAATACCATTATTGAGGGAGATTGACTGCATCCAATACCATTATTGAGGGAGATTCACTACATCCAATACCATTATTGAGGGAGATTGACTACATCCAATACCATTATTGAGGGAGATTGACTACATCCAATACCATTATTGAGGGAGATTGACTGCATCCAATACCATTATTGAGGGAGATTGATTGCATCCAATACCATTATTGAAGGAGATTGACTACATCCAATACCAATACTGAGGGAGATTGACTGCATCCAATACCATTATTGAGGGAGATTGACTACATCCAATACTAATATTGAGGGAGATTAACTGCATCCAATACCATTATTGAGGGAGATTGATGACATCCAATACCATTATTGAGGGAGATTGACTGCATCCAATACCATTATTGAGGGAGATTGACTGCATCCAATACCATTATTGAGGGAGATTGATTGCATCCAATACCATTATTGAGGGAGATTGACTGCATCCAATACCATTATTGAGGGAGATTGACTACATCCAATACCATTATTGAGGGAGATTGACTGCATCCAATACCATTATTGAGGGAGATTGACTGCATCCAATACCATTATTGAGGGAGATTGACTGCATCCAATACCATTATTGAGGGAGATTGACTGCATCCAATACCATTATTGAGGGAGATTGACTGCATCCAATACCATTATTGAGGGAGATTGACTGCATCCAATACCATTATTGAGGGAGATTGATTGCATCCAATACCATTATTGAAGGAGATTGACTACATCCAATACCAATACTGAGGGAGATTGACTGCATCCAATACCATTATTGAGGGAGATTGACTACATCCAATACCAATACTGAGGGAGATTGACTGCATCCAATACCATTATTGAGGGAGATTGACTACATCCAATACTAATATTGAGGGAGATTGACTGCATCCAATACCATTATTGAGGGAGATTGATGACATCCAATACCATTATTGAGGGAGATTGACTGCATCCAATACCATTATTGAGGGAGATTGACTGCATCCAATACCATTATTGAGGGAGATTGATTGCATCCAATACCATTATTGAGGGAGATTGACTGCATCCAATACCATTATTGAGGGAGATTGACTACATCCAATACCATTATTGAGGGAGATTGACTGCATCCAATACCATTTATTGAGGTGGATTGACTACATCCAATATCATTATTGAGGGAGATTGACTACATCCAATACCATTATTGAGGGAGATTGACTGCATCCAATACCATTTATTGAGGGGGATTGACTGCATCCAATTGAGGGGAGGGAGGAAACCGGAATACCCTGATAAAATTCTTGGTAATCTCAGTAGTCTCATTAGCTAAGTCACATAAGTTCGCCCTTTGCGGGAATCGAACACGCGACCTTCGGCATAGGAAAGCGGTGACTAATCCACTTTTTAACATCATTTTCCATATGTTTTTAATTGAAGTGAATTGTTAAAAAATAACAACGTTTGTTTGGTCTTCTTTCAGATGAAGAATTGTAATCAAGGATGTGTGTTCGCGCTGGACGAATACACGGATAAAGTCAAAGACAGAGGTAAGGAATTTTAATGTTTAATGTAAAAGGCAGGTCCATATATTATTTGGAAATACAAAAAAGCACTGTTATCGTTGACTGTGCCTATCTCTCTTAATGTAGAATTGTAACTGTATTGAGTTCAACTTCAAAGCCTGTGAGTGATAATCTGCACGTGAATTCCACCTGTGGATACTTGCGTCACGCGTTGATTGAAATGCTGCCTGTGGTTTAATTATTCCTCTCCTACTCACACATTAAAAACTAGTGTCTGATGCATGGAGTGGTCCTACACTTTTTTTATGAGGTTCTCGATCTCCGATGCCGTAGGTTCCTGAACTTGTTCTTGTCCAAAAGATTCAGCAACCTAAGTTCAGGATAGAAGATCCTGGAAAACAAGTTGTTGAACATTCCCGACCTTTCCAATTAAGACAGGTCATAAGCGATGGTTTAGTCCCAGACTGATTTTGGCTATGCATCGGAATACTGAAAACGATTATGTCATCGCTGCTTTATTATGGTGTTTATAGAGGAGACCAGTGATCACCTGTAAGTTGCAGCATCATTACCAAGCATTTGCCCTTAGCTTAACTAAGTTACTAGTTTGTAGATGATATTCTCTCCTATATCCTATCCTATCCTATCCCGTAACTCAAAGTCGTTGGGGCACCACAAATGATCGTTTAACCAGCGTACTCCATCTTTCTCTGTCCTCAGCAACCCTCATGGCTTCGCTCGTTGTCAAGCCACTCCATTCTCGAATGTTGTCCTCCCACCTCTTTTTCTGTCTTCCTCTTCTTCTGCCTCTTTGCATCGTGCCTTGCAGGATGGTCCTTGCAAGTCCTGATGCTCTGGTGACGTGGCCATACCATAGGAGTTTCAGTTTCTTCACCATTGTGAGCATGTCATCGTGTTGTCCAATGGTTTGTGTGATGGTCTGTCGGACCGTCGTTGGTGATGTGCTAAATATAGGAAATGCCCAGAAGTCTTCTGTAGCACCTCATCTTCATGCTTTGTATTCTTCGTTGTAGGTCTGCTGTCCATGTTTCGCAAGCGTATGGAAAGATGGAGATGACAAGGGAGCGCAGCAGCCTTACCTTGGAGTGAATGTAGACTGATGGTCCTGTTTTTTCCAAATGGGCTTCAACCTTATCAGGGCAGCAGCTTTTTGTGCAATCCTGGAGAGGACTTCCTGTCGGGACCCATTGTCTGATACAATAGCTCCTAAATATTTGAAGCTAATCACTATGTTGACCTGGGCTTTGGACTGTGATTTTTATGTTGATGCCTTTAGTTGTTGGTCATCATTTTAGTCTTTTCTGCATTTATTTTCATTCCATATGCTATGGAGGTGGTGTCAAGCCTCTGTACCAGCTGTTCAAGTTCTTGGTCTTCTCCAGCCAATCCATCAATGTCATCCGCAAAACAATGGTTGGAGATTGCTCTATCCCCTATGCTGACTGTGCCTTCATGACCTGCAAGGGCATCTGACATCACGCGCTCCAGGAAGATGTTGAAGAGTGTTGGAGAAAGTAGGTATCATTGACGCACGCCGATTGTTGTTCTGAACCAGTTCCCTATGGCTCTGTTGTGGAGGACTGCACTGGTAGCCTTGTCATACAGGCTTTTGATGATTTCAATAATGTTAGGGCTGATGTTGTACACTCTCATAATAGCCCACAGAGTTGCATGCCAGACTGGGTCAAACGGTTTCTTGAAGTCTACAAACACACGGTATAGATGTTGTTGCTGTAGATATTTCTCGCAGATTATTCTGAGGTTAAAAATCTGCTCAGTGGTACTTCGCCCTGCCCGTAATCTTGCTTGTTCTTCAGCTATGATTTGTTCAGCTCGGGGTTTCAACCTGTTGAGTAGTATTTTCAGGAGGACTTTGCTGGGCTCGCTGATGAGGATGATGGTGCGGTAATTTTCACACCCCTGAAAATTACCCTTTTTGGGAAGAGTGATGCCAAGCGACTGGGTCCATGGTGTAGACCACTTCCCACTCTGCCAGATCTTGTTACAGATAATGGTGAGGACGTCAATCATCGCTTCTCCTAATGTTGAAGCAATTCTGCGGATATGTTGTCCACTCCCGCTGACTTCCCCTTCTTCAGCGATTGCACTGCTGCCTCGACTTTTTATCGGAGAATTGGGAGGATTTCTTCTTCTCGGTTCTCGGGACATGCTAAAACTGAGGTGTCTCCGTTTCACGTTTGGTGTGTGATATGATCCACGACAAAAAGCCATCTTAGAAAAACACCATTATCTATTCCAATGCAGCCCTGGATTAGATTTATCGAACATGAAACGACGATTAATATTTTGCCGTGTCTATCCTTCAGATAAAAAGAAAGAACAGAAATCTATTATCAAATAGATGAAATGAAGATAATTGATCTATTTTATTATGAACCTAATCATTAGAAATACATAGGGGAAAAAACTTATCTATAGCTTGCTCTCTTTCATTAACAAGAAAGCAAGCTTAAGTTAATGTTGGTGTCATCTCCTTCATCCTATCCCCACCCCTCTTTCTCTCTTTTCCTCCATACCTCTCTAACCGTCCTACCCTCACCTCTCACCCCTTCATGAACACACACAAACAATCACTCACTCGCTTACTCAATCACAAAATCACACAAACCCCCCCCCCCACACACACACACACACACACGCACACACACACACACACATACACTCGTTTTGTCTCTATCGAACCCTTGTCTCTCTAACCCAAAAGTTTATCGCGATCTTTTGGCTTAGCATGTCATGTTTGTTATATCCTGAAAATGTAATATCTCTTCCAAGCTCTTCCACCACCACCACAAAATAAACAAAAATAAAATAAAATAAAATACTTGTTTCTTCTGCTCTTATCCCCTCTCTCCCCCCACCCCTCTACGATATGTAATGGTTTTCCTTGTTAGGATGGAGCGGAAGATAACAGTAAGAAGTAATATAAAGGAAGGAATGAAGGAAAATCTTCATTGGGAACACCGAGGTCCTTTATCCTCCAAGGAAGGAAACTCTTAAGAAAGACACACAGACAGGAAGAAAGGCTTTTAGATTTAATGAAGGCATTGAATATCTATTTTGGGGTAATTCTCTTTGATTGGAAAATTTTATTTTTTGCAATATCTTTTAAACGTGCGATGGGCTCATATTATTTCCCTATGCCCTTCCTTGTCTGTAACAATATCTGGCAGAGTGGGAAGTGACCTACACCATGGACCCAGTCGCTTGTGATCACTCTTTCCAGGTAGGGTAACCTTCCGGAGTGTCAAAACTACCGCACCATCAGCCTCATCAGCATCATCAGCCAGCCATCAAAGTTCTCCTGAAAATAATACCCAACAGGTTGAAACCCAACGCTGAACAAATCAGAGCTGAAGAACAAGCAGGATTCAGGGCAGGGCGAAGTACCACTGAGCAGATTTTCAACCTTGGAATAATCTGCGAGAAATACCTACAGCACCAACAACATCTTTGTCATGTGTTTGTAGACGTCAAGAAAGTCCGACAGACCATCGCACTATTGGACAACACGATGACACGCTCACAGTGGTGAAGAAACGGAAACTCCGATTTTATGGCCACGTCAGAGTATCAGGTCTTGCAAAGACCATGCTGCAAGGCATGGTGCAAGGAGGCAGAAGAAGATGGAAACAGAAATAAATGGGAGGACAACATTCGAGAATGGAGTGGCTTGACACTGAGCGAAGCCATGAGAGTTGCTGAGGACAGAGAAAGATAGAGTACGGTGGTTAGAAGATCATCTTTTTTGGTGCCCCAACGACTTTCGAGTTACGGGATAGGATAGGAAAAGATGTCCTTCTTTTTTAAGATTCCTCCCACTCGATTGTTGATGAGAAGAAATATCTACCCAAAATACAGAAAGAGGTCAACGAAAGTGCTAACCCTACATTTTGTCATTTGTTTTCTTCGAGATGTCATTGTATCTCTGTGCCCATTCAAACCAATACTGTTGTAATAAAGTTAACTGCTAATAAAAACAAATAATAATAACGTATTAATAAGCTAAATACATCAATAACATTTTGTGAAGGTGCTGATAAATGTGAATTTACCGAAACGGCTTTTCCCCCGTCATCATTCTACCCCCTCCATCCCCCTTCCTGCCACCCACCCCCCAAACACTGTGATCGTAAGCATTTTATAACAACCCCCCCTCTTCCCCCACCCTCCCACTTCCTATTATCAGGGTCAGCTCACTGAGCATTAGAGACCTCTAAGATATTCTGGGAATCTTATCAATAATGTCGTCAATGCCAGAGATAACTTTGATGCTTAAATCGGGGCTAGCTGTATGAGGGACCCGGGGGATACCCATATCCTCTTTAGATGATAGCGTCCGACCCAGACGGCTTCGTCGCACATCATTTGTATCTTTCTGTGAACTGTTTCCCTACTTGAGTTAGCCTAATGATAAGACGCGATAAGACAAAAGAGACATAAGACGCAAGACATTGTATTGTCCAGAAACATGGAGACGTGCTTTCCGACAGTGCAAAAATCGAGATAGTCAAGTTACATTGTTTCTGTAAAGCAACCTGTCTGAATACGCTTGTCCATGTACAGTGTAATCGTATGGCCTATTGCGGGTGCTGTTGCAGACACCCTGACCAAGTTGCCGCAGCCGACGCTGATCAGGGAGTCGAAGAACTACTCTAGCGTGGTGCTGCAGTGGAAAAAGGACATCTCGGACAACGTGACGCTGCACATCCACAAGAAAGTAGTGGACAGCGTGCACAGCAGTGACTGGCAGCTGCACCGACAGCAAGATTTCAAGTATTACACAGCACAGGGCACACTGCATATCAAACAGCTTCATCCTTACATCACCTATCAGGTAAATTAATTATTCGCTGGTGTACGTGTATGTATTTGAGTGCGCGTGCGTGCGTGTGTTTGTGTGTGCATGTGTGTGTGGTTGTTGTTAAAATCTTAAACATTGTTGGATCTTCCTTTTACTACCCATTTTCTTTACCGTTATATTTGATCTTCGCGGTCGTCTGCTCCCCCAGGTTCGAGAAATTAGAGTATAGCCTTAGCGGCCCCTGCGTGGGATGCCTTTATTGTAAAGTGACCGGCTGGTGGAGTGCATTTAGTGTTGCCACTAGCGTTGTGTCAGCAGATCTTGTATACGGTGAGGGGCGAGTCCTCTTTCAAACAAGTTGTGGTCTTGATTTTGTGGTCCCGATTCGGCTCTTTGCAGTCCGCTGGACCCTGTAAGCAATGAATAACTAACTTTCTGCTCCTCCCCGAGCACGTCTTTGCGATATGGAATTGTGCGCCATACAAGTAGACATTGCATTGCATCATCGAGGTTGGGGTGGTCACAACGCATTGACAACAATGTTGTATTTATATTAGCAAATCCCGCGTCTTGGTAAAATGCCTGTGAACAGAAATGTCATCATTTTGTATTGCAGTTTAAAGTTCTGGCGGTTGTGACTCCTTTGCCTCGTCACGTGTTCGAATCCCCTCCGACGGTTCCTATCACCACCCTGCCACAAGGAGGTCAGTATTTAAGGTTATAGTAGTAGGAACAAGACATGGAGGATGAGCAGCAGCGGTCACAGTATCAGTCACAGCAGCAGCAAAAAAGTAAAAATAGCGGCAAATGATGTTACTGATGTTCCGATAATAATGTATTAATAGATTTCAGAACCCAATTGCCTTATAGAGCTTTTCAGTATAAAACAAGTGGTCCGTCCATCTGGGGAAATAGGTTGTTACTGACACTGGATTTAGCTATCTGCATCTGAACTGAGGTGTTTGGACCTCGATAACACTTGTTGAGAAATAAAACCACCAAAGCTAGCTCACAAAGCCTTGGAAATTTTGATTTAAGCGAATAATAGCAAGAAAAAATAATCAGGTATGATGAAAGTTGTTGAGCGTTAGGGAAGAGAAATGCCTACTGTGTACGAATAAGAAATAAAGGCACAAGTCAGGTTTATGTCTCCATACTGTGTGTCCAAGATCTGTTGTGATTGAGCTTGAAACGTGGTTGGGACGATTTCTAACAACTTTGGTAGATCCACTGGAAAAAATGTATACAGTATAATGTTTAAAAAAATAATAAGAAAACACATGAAGTAAGTAGTCTCGCCTCAAGAAAGGGAATAATATCATCAATGACACTACCCGTAATCAGTGCAATACAGCAAAGTTTTACCACGCTCACGTAATCAGAATGGGGGGGGGGGGGGGGATATACCCCACAGATCTCTGATACTTTGTGCTAGCTAGGCGCGAGACGAGGTTTTTGCCTGATTGCACCGTGTCGCGGTCGTGGTGGCGGGGTCCTAACACAAGTCCCGTCCCTGAAGTTGCTGTGCTGCTGGTGGCCGATTGCTTGTAATGGTCTGTGATGAGAGTGGTCAGCTTTTACACCCGTTCTCACGTCCAATCTCTGGCGACGAGACCCAAGATGATTTCTTTATGATAATGCATGTCAATCAAAAGTTGTTTGGGGATGGAATATTGTCGCGTTAGCCCTAATTTTGTTCCATCTGGAAAACTTTGGATGTGTTCATTTTGTATCCCCGTAAGAGTAGAATTGTTCTTATATATCGAACAAGGTCCATCTATAGGTGTGAAAAAAGGTCCATCTAGGTGAACTTGACCATGCACACACCTCATGCAAGTAAACGATTGTGTATAACAGAGAAGTAAGCTACACTCTAGCTGTACACCTACCAAAATGGCGTCTAGCGCATCGTCATCACGCAAAATGAAGATCATTATACAATTGAGACTCAACAGAAATATGTTCTTCAAAATATTCATTAAAGACCACTTGCGTACAAGCACGCCGAGCAAAGACTGTTCCGCGAAATCTTGTATTTACTCTTCGCATCACTACAAACTAGGAACTGTCACTGTTCGCATTATTTCCATCCCGAACCTGTCAGTGGTCTTAGCACACCATGTTGTGGTTCGTGGAGCAGACGATCGATGAGAAAGAAAACACACAAGAGTGCGGGATTTGAACAGGCACCCTCGACGTGAAGCCCTACAAGGCCATTTACCACGGATGGTATTAAGCTTTAGAATGAATGGAATAGGGAGCGGCAATGCAAGTAAAAGAAAGCAAAAGAGGAAGGAAGGTTTGGGGAATATATCAATGGAACGAGAAAGGTAAAAGAACGAGGATAGAAATGAGGAAATCTCTCTCTCTCCCCCTCTCTCTCTTCCTCTCTCTCTCTCTCTCTCTGTCTGTCTGTCTGTCTGTCTGTCTGTCCTTCTATCTGTCTACCTATTCTTATATAGACGCTAGTTAGGCCATGTGCGATAAGAAGGAGAAGGCGGTAAAGCGAACAGGAGGGGGTGGAGGATAGGCTAGGGTAAATCAAAAGAAAGGAAAGTGTGTAGTTCCTTTGGAAATATATGTTACAGAGATAGGGTTAGAAAGAAAGAGATATTTATACGGTTTGGGAATATACAGGATAGGAAAGTGGAGATATGTGGAGGATCTCTACTCGTATATCACTTGCATGGGATAAGTCTTAAGAGCAAGAATAAGGTTATAAAGGTTTCACCCGTCCCCTATACGCTTAATGTGTCCAGGGACGTAAATTTACTCAAAAAAAACCGGTCCTGATTTGGCTCGGAAGAGTCCGCTGGACCTAAAGCACCAATAAATCAATCAATCAATCAACTCAAAAAAAAATATAAAGGCTGTACAAATCAGTAATAAGAGATAGGAAACAGATACACTTAATGAGATGGTCATTTATATTATATAGAGGCAGAAAAAGAGGGAGACAGAAAAAGAGGTGGGAGGACAACATTCGAGAATGCGCTGGCTTGACACTGAGCGAAGCTTATGAGGATTGCTGAGGATAGAGAAAGATGGAGTACGCTGGTTAAACGATCATCTGTGGTGCACCAAACGATTTTGGAGTTACGGGATAGGATAAGGATAGGATAGGAAGTAGTGCATGATTGAGATGGCTTTAACTCCTCACCAATGAATTTAGAGAAATACATTGTATAGAAAACTTTTTTGGCTGCGTTGAGTTTCCTTCAACCGTTCTACTTGTCTTCCTATTAGAGGATTCATTATTAGGATTCACTATTAATACGATTTAAAGGCTTTTTTTTAATGTACGGATAATTAGAAAATATTTGAAGATTTGAGAGATATGGACAACAAAATAAAAGGTTTTTACAATTGGAGATATAATGTAATCAGTCTATTTCTATCTCTCTAATCCCTCAGTTTGTGTGGTCGTTGGGGAAAGGCATGAGGGATACAATCATTAACAATTAAACACTCGGGCAAACTGGTCGTGAAATGGTTTTCTGAAGCCGAGTACGTTTACTACAAGAGAAAGAAAACGATGATAGTAAGGAAATATGCATTGCCATTTGCAGACCACGATTCTCAAGCTTATTATCGAACAAGATGTTAGCAAAATGAAAACATTCACGTCCCATCTCTTATTTGGAAGAGTTGAAGGACGAAGGTAATATCCTATCCTATCCTATCCTATCCTATCCGTAACTCGGAGGTCATAAGGGCACCACAGATGATCGTTTAACCAGCGCACTCCATCTTTCCCTGTCCTCAGCAACCCTCATGGTCTCGCTCAATGTCAAACCAGTCCATTCTCGAATGTTGTCGTCCCACCCATATACACCCATTTACAATAGAAAAAGAAGCTTCTTTGCAACTTATTTTCCCTGCTAATTTCCTACATAATTAAATAACACGCATAGATGAGAATCAAAACATGATATCGCTCTTTCACGATCCCCACCGATCTCTAACATTAGGATAGCCACCTTTCATGTGTTTGTATCAAAAGATTTTAATTAAATACGAAGGAAACAGGGATGGGATGCATTAGTGAGGGCCTCTCTCACACCCCAATCTCCTGTGCCGTGTTTCGCCTTTGTATAACTCCTTTATAACAATGTTTACATCAGGGATTTTGCTAGCTAGATGCTGATGTTACATGCTGTTCCTTGGAGGATGAGATCATTGTCAGTGAACTTTAGAACTTTGTCTTTTCATTCAAGAGTCTCCTCTCTGAAAATCCTTAACGGGAAGAGAGGGGACTATAAACTGATTAAAAAAAAAAAATCTTTTCATTCAATAATAATAATAATAATAATAATAATAATAATAATAATAATAATAATAATAATAATAATAATAATAATAATAATGTGTTTTATGTAGCGCTTTTCCCTAAGTAAATAAGTTCTAATCGTAGTTCTCACGAATTTATACATAATAACAATTTATTTGTAAAATAATAATAATTTTAACATACTGTATGTTACGTTTGAGACGCGCACGATTGATCCGATCGTTTTCTTTTGCAAAGCATGCAGTAATTGAGTGTATTTACCTTTGATTTGATTTTGCGTTGTAGTTAGAAGAAGCTTTGTATAATGTTGATAAATTTCGTTGGTCGATATTATTGGAGAATTTTCTAGAATTGCTTGTTTACTATCGATCGAAGCATCTATATAATAAATCTAATAGTAGCTAAGAGATTCTTTTAACCTAAATAAAGTTATATGACGTAAGACAATGCATAGTTCCCGTGACATGTTTTATTGTGATTGGCTGTAATTACGTCACGCTGGAATGTTCGAATATTCTCTAGAGTATAGAGAGACTATATAAGTGCCGCACTGCTTCAAAAAGTTAGTTGAGTAGTAGATAGTTGAAAAAGTTGAAAGTGGAAAAAGCGATTGAGCGATTGTATGCAGTTGTTGATGTTCGCTGAATAAAGTTGGAAAACTTCATACGACGACTCCTGCCTTGTTGCTGAGTGAACAGGTTGCGTGGATAAACGAATCTGAGTTACACTTATCAGGATTCAAGCATCGGGGCTGAATCAACTACTGATAAAAAACAACAACAATAGTGTAATACTGTAACAGTTCCACAAAATATGAAACAACGCGCCTAGATCAAGAAGCTATAGCCACTAGCTAAATAGTGGACACTGTTTATACAGATTAATTATTGGCCTCCCATACTCCCCCCTTTCCCTTACACCCACACCCACATAAAACACACACACACACATAACAGAACAATCTTGCAAAGCGCAGTGAGCACTTTCTTAACCGGAAGTTGTTCTGCCCTACATAAATGGACACATGCTACCACTGCTACTACTACTAACCACTAGTAGTAGTATTGTTATTATTATTATTATTATTATTATTATTATTATTATTATTATTATTATTATTATTATAGAAAACAGACTACAAAGTCATTTTAATCCTAGTTACCACACAGCTAAGCTAACATTGTTAGCGACTTAAATCGACTTTAGAGATGGATTTATATGTACGTACGAACTCAAATCATTGAGCCCTATTATCATATTCACGAAGTCTTTATGATTACGCAGATGGTGAACCCTAGGCCGTGAACTTGTGAACGAGAAGTACACTGGAATAATTTGACCTAATTGTCGTTTGGAAACGTGTTAATGTCTTTGAACGTCCTCAATTCGTTTGGGAGCCTGTTAATGTCTTTGAACGTCCTCGATTCGTTTGGAAGCCTGTTAATGTCTTTGAACGCTCTCAACCCTTGCTCCCACATGCCGCCTTATCATGCAGATGTTAGTTTACCTATTTGTACATATAAATATAAAGTCTACATATAAATGATGCTAAGACTTGACGTGGTATACGTATCATCACGCGGTGCTAGTCAGTGTTATGTCAGTTGACCTCTAACTCAACCATGATGTGCCAGCTACGTTCGATGACCCTGAACACATAATTACGGTCAACTTCAAAGTCGCTTCATTCAAAGCGTCGATAATGAACTAGGATAACGTCATATAAAGAAAAGTAAACCTTTTTCTGCAGAAAAAATGTAGTAACTCACACTAGTTACAGCGTAGCGTTGGAAACCCCTTTTCCAGTACTGCTATAATAATTTATTCTTTTGAGCATGCTAATCTATTCGTTTGAACAACTTTGCATCAATAATATGTATTCACGTCTCTGTTTAACTTACAAGCCTTCCCTATCCAAGATAAATACTGTAGAGAAAAATTACAACTATAAACCTTTTCATACAACATAAATATTATTGAATATGGATACTGCATTACAAAAATTGTTTAGTATGTATACGGCATAATATTTAGTAAAACATTTTTAAAAATTGAAAACACACTAGTTTTTTTAACGGTTATTCTTTTTATTTAGTTAATGTTCCTCCATGGGATGTATCTTATCTTTCTCGCGCCGGGGCGGTAGTGAAGTACACACAGTGGTGATCTTTGACCCCAGATGACCATTCATGAACTTATGGAGACTGCACTTTTGACCACGGTCTCTGGGTATAGATGAGGGTGGGTGTGGGGTGGGGGATACGTTGTCAACTCTATAGTACTATTGGACTAGAGAAGCTAGTCTGTCTTTCTCTCTCTTTTTTCTGTTATCTGTCTGTCTCTCTCAACCCTATGGATCTACAGAAGCTACTCTCTCTTTATATTTCTCTCTTTTTCTCCTTTCTCTCTCTCTGTCTGTCTGTCTTTCTCTCTCTTTCCAGGTCTGTCTGTTGTCTCTCTCTTCTCTCTCTCTCTCCCTACCGCACTCCACACCGCCCATCTCTCCCTCCTTTGGCCTCTTGTCGTTATACGGTCACTGTACCTGACCTGAATGCTGACCTGTTGTGAAGCGGGCCGGGAGCTGCTTATCGTGACGTATGGACAATGCCCAGGCTTGCTGATAGGCCCTAATAGGCGCTAAACCTAAGGCGATAGCAGCCCATAAAACAATGTCGTTTCCTCTCCTTGCACTTTGATATTTATCAGGTGGGGAGTGAGGTTTGTGGCGTTGTTTGGCCAAAGTTTAGTTTGTTTCTGTATGTTACGTTTGAGACGCGCACGATGGATCCGACCGTTTTAGTTTGCAAGGCATGCAATGACAGGGTGTATTTACCTTTGATTTGATTTTGCGTTGTTGTTGAAAGAGGCTTTGTGTAATGTTTATAATTTTCGTCGGTTGATATTGTTGATAATTTTCTGGAGTAATTTGTTTACTATCGACCGAAGCTTCGCGATAAATCTAGTAATAACTAAGAGATCCTTCTATCCTAAATAAGGTTATATGACGTAAGACAGTGCATAGTTCCGGTGACGAGTTTTATTTTGATTGGGTGTTATTGCGTCATGCTGGAATGTTCGAACTTTTTCTCGATTGCAGAGAGGCTATATAAGTGATGCACTGTGTCTGCTTGAGTAGTGAAAGAGTGATTGATTTGTGATGACTTTTGATGATGATCTTTGAAGTGATTTTCGGAAAGCGATCTTTTATGCAGTTGTTGATGTTTGCTGAATAAAGTTGGAAAATTTTATACGACGACTCCTGCCTTGTTGCAGAGTGAACAGGCTGCGTGGATAAACGAATCTGAGTTACACTTATCAAGATTCAAGCATCGGGGCTGAATCAACAATTGAGAATAACCACCGTGTAACACTGTTTCAATTCTATTCATTCTAACCCCTTGTTAATCCTGTTCATCTTGAAATTGACCTTGATCTTGCAAATCATTACAATGCTTGAGGACAAAATCTCGGAGAACTGCCTTGCAAATTTGAACATTGGTGCTGTAGGCCTATCATGTGTCCAATTTAGTTTTTCGTTGCGTCCAAAATAATGAGAGATGACTAAAAGTTTTGGAGAAAAGTGAGGCCTTAATTCATCTCTCTCTCTCTCTCTCTCTCTCTCTCTCTCTCTCTCTCTCTCTCTCTCTCTCTATCTCTCTCTCTCTCTCTCTCTCCTCTCTGTCTGTGTGTGCGTCTCTCTCTCTGTTTCTCTCTTTATGACTCCTCCACCCGCTCACTCCTCTGTTTCTTCACCGCTCGCTGCTCTCCCTTCTCTCTTTCCCATCCCTCCCGTTGCTGTTTTCCCCTCCCCCGCCATCCTTGTTTTGCCATCTTCTGTTCCGCTCTCCTTCCTTTTGCGATGCCTTTCCAATTTTTTGTGTGTCTAAGTAAACCAAAAATCGAACTTCTGACTTCTTCCGCCCTTCTCACCTACACTGTTGGATTTCTTTCTCTCACACAGCGTCTATAGTTAAACATGACGAGGCCTTTGTCCTTCTAAGTAGTCTCCGTCTGTTCACACAATCCATCAAGTTACAAGGTCTCAAGGCCTCGCCTACAGAGTGTATGGTACTCATCTCATACTGCCTTCACTGAGAGAGATATGTTTTTTAAGGCATTGGTTAATCATCAGTTCTGGTGCACCGCGGGTGCAGGACAGAGAGTTATTATTAGGCATTAATTACTCTACGGTCTCGACCACTATGGTTTTTCACCTCTGTTTCACTCCTCCGCGTGTCATTTACGGGGGGCAATAAGACTGAGAGAGAGAGCATCGTAAAAAATAACAAGGGACGGACACAAATATTCCACCACTATCACTCACACACACACACACACACACACACCCCCACACACACACACACACACCTACACCTACACGCACACACAGATTGTCAGAAACTATTTAGGTCTATTCCTGACGTAGGCGCAGTTAAGTGTTTCAAAAGTGTGTGATAGTCTGTAACACCACGTGTTTCAAAAGTGTGTGATAGTCTGTAACACCACGTGTTTCAAAAGTGTGTGATAGTCTGTAACACCACGTGTTTCAAAAGTGTGTGATAGTCTGTAACACCACGCTCAAAACATATACCAGAGTGTCTGTAACATCACGCTCAAAACATATACCAGAGAGTCTGTAACATCACGCTCAAAGCATATACCAGAGTGTCTGTAACATCACGCTCAAAGCATACCAGAGTGTCTGTAACACCACGCTCAAAGCATATACCAGAGAGTCTGTAACATCACGCTCAAAGCATATACCAGAGAGTCTGTAACATCACGCTCAAAGCATATACCAGAGTGTCTGTAACATCACGCTCAAAGCATATACCAGAGAGTCTGTAACATCACGCTCAAAGCATATACCAGAGAGTCTGTAACACCACGCTCAAAGCATATACCAGAGAGTCTGTAAACACACGCTCAAAGCATATACCAGAGAGTCTGTAACATCACGCTCAAAGCATATATACCAGAGAGTCTGTAACACCAACGCTCAAAGCATATACCAGGAGTCTGTAACACCACGCTCAAAGCATATATACCAGGAGTCTGTAACACCACGCTCAAAGCATATACCAGAGAGTCTGTAACACCACGCTCAAAGCATATACCAGAGAGTCTGTAACACCACGCTCAAAGCATATACCAGAAGTCTGTAACACCACGCTCAAAGCATATAATACCAGAGTCTGTAACACCACGCTCAAAGCATATAATACCAGAGTCTGTAACACCACGCTCAAAGCATATACCAGAGTCTGTAACACCACGCTCAAAGCATATACCAGAGAGTCTGTAACACCACGCTCAAAGCAATAACAGAGAGTCTGTAACACCACGCTCAAAGCATATACCAGAGTGTCTTGTAACATCACGCTCAAAACATAGACCAGAGTGTCTGTAACATCACGCTCAAAGCATATACAGAGTGTCTGTAACACCACGCTCAAAGCAATACCAGAGTGTCTGTAACACCACGCTCAAAGCATATACCAGAGAGTCTGTAACACCACGCTCAAAGCATATACCAGTGAGTCTGTAACACCACGCTCAAAGCATATACCAGAGAGTCTGTACACCACGCTCAAAAGCATATACTCAAGAGTCTGTAACACCACGCTCAAAGCATATACCAGAGGAGTCCTGTAACAACCACGCTCAAAGCATATACCAGAGAGTCTGTAACACCACGCTCAAAGCATATACCAAGAGTCTAGTAACACCACGCTCAAAGGCATATACCAGAGAGTCTGAAACACCACGGCTCAAAGCATATACCGAGAGTCTTGTAACACCACGCTCAAAGCATATACCAGAGAGTCTGTAACACCACGCTCAAAGCATATACCAGAGAGTCTGTAACATCACGCTCAAAGCATATACCAGAGAGTCTGTAACATCACGCTCAAAGCATATACCAGAGAGTCTGTAACACCACGCTCAAAGCATATCAGAGTGTCTGTAACACCACGCTCAAAGCATATACCAGATAGTCTGTAACACCACGCTCAAAGCGTACCAGGCCTTCTTCATCGTCTGTCTTTTTGTCCTTTACAAAGAGATTCCCAGGTATTCTGTATAGGTGCCAAGATGTACTGAAAATAAGAAAGCGCGAGCGATAAAATCCTCGAGGCCACAGTGCCCGGAAAACTCCAGAAAGAAGCATCAAGGAATGACCACTACCTTGGCAGGGTGAAGAAAGAGGCAACAAGCAAGATGTGGAGTGGAATGGGATGGGGTGGAAATCAGAAAAGATAGTCTACAGTGCAGCAAACAAACACAAAACGTTAACATGATGAACGAAGAAATCATGAAATTAGACAAGCAAACGTTATACAGATTAAGGGTCTCCTTCGTGGGGGGGCAAACAGGTTACATTTGATCAGGAGGACCGCCTAAAAAAAATGGGAATAGACGTTACATTATAAACTAAACATGTGTGTAGTTTGGCGTTTCTGCCGGACTTTGAAAGTTTGGTGTATTTTATTCACAGTTCCAACGTCTCCGCCCGTCATCACTCGTCTGTCAGCGCCCTCCCCAACCGTTGTGTCATTGACGTGGCAACCTCCAGCCTTTCCCAACGGCCCGTTGTTAGGATACCGCATTAACCTCGACCCCGTTGGTCACGAGCAGCTGAAGGTCACGACCTTGGAGGTGCCTGGTAATGTGACGTCATGGACGTTCAGCCAGTGCCAGTCGTCGCAGTTGTACAGGTAATGGTTGTGATGAAAACGACGACGATGAGAACGTTGATAGTGATGACATATTTAGACTATTGATGTCAGGAGTAATGTTCATGATAATGCTATCATCGTCGTTGTCATTCTTGTCCACCCCCCCCCCCTTTTCTCATCATCATCATCATCATCATTGTAATCAGTCATCATCATCATCATCATT
Source organism: Oncomelania hupensis (assembly GCA_036898135.1). Classification (NCBI taxonomy): domain Eukaryota; kingdom Metazoa; phylum Mollusca; class Gastropoda; order Littorinimorpha; family Pomatiopsidae; genus Oncomelania; species Oncomelania hupensis. The sequence goes on along the minus strand of CM072515.1, from coordinate 24,865,143 downwards.
ACCATCACCGTCATCACCATCAGCAATAGCAGTACTGAGTAGAGTCATAACCATCATCAGTGTAATCGATTCGTGTTTGTTACTCAACAAGCCTCCTCTCCACTCGCGCACTTATCTCCCCCCGCACCCTCGTACACAAACCACACCCTCCATTCTGTACGTTGAACTTGACGTCTATTGCAATGTTTTGCCAGATTCTCCCTGTCAGCATGGAACGCTGTCGGAGAAGGACCATCAGACAATGGGAATATCACAACACCAAATCCTGGTAACTGTAAGTACTCTTTCATACGCCAGCGGCATGGCTTCGTCTCTTGTCATTATTTTCTTTTTTTTTAATATACTTGCCTTTATTTTTGCCATCAGAATTGTTTTGATAGAGTGTCATCATATGTCATCATTCGTAATCTGGTGTGTTTTTTTATATTATAGAGACAAAATGAAACGTACGTCAATGAAGCGATTGCAGCAAAAAAAATTAGGAAAAAATGTATTGCTGCTGTTACGCTGCGATATTTTGCGGTATGGTTGTAAGATGCCAGTTAAAAGTAAAAAAAATAACTGTACTTAGTGGAGACTAAAATCTATTATGATAAATTATTCATTTGATTTGAAAGACAAAATAATAGAGGGAGGCCCATTGAAACCTTGTAGTAAATTGAAATGCGGGTGTTTTGAACTTGGGATACGGTCGCCAAAACTTTCATCATCACATTGGCGCAGGTCGTTGGGCAAACAATCTGAAGTTGTTGTTTTTTTAAGTGAGAAATAAACTACCAGTAATATATGTACTATTTTAAATTATTATGTGTTGGCCCTATGACCTTAGCTTTGCTATTAGGCCTATATCATTCAGCGTCCCGAATTTGTATGTTTTGAATGGCATTAAATGATAAAATTAGCCGATTTAAGAAGAAATAAAATAATTGAAGTAAGCTGACAGTAATCCGTCTATCCCTTATAAATATACTGGTATTTATGCGTTTCTCTTCATTGTCAGTACGTTTCGTTTTGTCAGAGATGATACCGCTGCGCTGTAGAGTGTTTTCTTTCATAGTATATATTATTTACGGGTGTGGAGTGACTTTATTATAACCTCTAACCTTTCAATGTAGAGCAGCCTTGGTCTCTGACCTCTCACCCCTGCTCTGACCTTTCACCTGTATTGACATGATCTTTGCAGTTTTTGCGTAATTAAGCATTTTACAGTATAACGCACATTGTCATCAGACTCGAAAAAAATTTAATTGTCATCAGATTTGTTTTATTCCACTATCATGACCACCATTTCTTGCAGCGAAAATGTATTGTTTTCCATTTTTGTATCTCTAACGTCTCATCATTTTATCCTCATTTTTGTTGTGAAAATTGCATACTCATATTTTTAAAATTGTCCCGCTGTTATTTATTTTCAGATCATGACAATTTGGGTAACATTTAAACAAATTGGGAATGCTGGTTTGAATTTTTCTTTCAAAGTTTTGTGAAATTTTATATAGATTTTTTTCCCTTTTGTTGCATCTGAACTTTTGTGTAATATTCATTTTATTCGTTTGTATTATTTATGTTAATTATTTTTAATATTCACATCTAAAGTTTGTAAGTGGGCATGCTTTACTTTATTTAAACAATTTTCTTTCCATCCCCCAGGAGTCACAATTTAGTGTTCAGGAAAATTGGCTTTGCCACATTATAGTGTTGGCTTTTTGTGTGAAAAGTTTGTTGTATTCAAAATCATTTCAACATAATTTGATTTTTTTAAATATGTTTTCTCGCTTTAAATGTTTGTTTTTGTTTGTTACTACCCATTCCGCAGTGTATATTTTATATTTTTATATACTATTTTCTGTTGTCTTTTTTGTTTTGGGTTATGCGCATGTTACGTTTGTGAGAGAAAGAGAGAGAGAGAGAGAGAGAGAGAGAGAGAGACAGAGAGACAGAGAGACAGAGAGAGACAGAGAGAGAGACTAAAAACGTCTTACAAAATAACTTAACAAGGTGAATGGTTTTATGTGGCAAAGCTAATTGTTCATCTTTGTGTATCTTTCAATTACGTAATTATTTCTTGGAACTAAAAATTGTCCATACTCAAGATCACAGAATCGTTAAAGACGTGTTTTAATTTTTTTTCCTGTCCTATTTTTAATTGACGTTTACTTTTCCTTTCTTCAACCTGTGTCAGCCTAGGCTGTTCTACTGTTTAACTGGTGCATGGGAAATGAGTATTCCATCGGTGTATTATTATTTTGGTAGTGCTACTTTATCTAGCAGAGTTTGGCCGCTCCATCGGAAGCAATACCCTGGTATCCTTGTAATTTACGAAGACATTTTTTTTAAAGTATCGAATCCGCAAACATTTTTAGTAATGATTCGGAGACACTATGAGGTTAGTCCACAAGACACAGGCTATTGTATCTAAATACGTATATATTGAGAATTTACATGTACTAAACATAATTGTTAAATGTTATTAGAACGAATGTAGATTAGTAGACCTAATTTAACAATAAAGGCAAACCTTAAGTCGACTCGTTTTGGGCGGTACTTCTTTGATGCGTATTTAACTATAATCCTTTTACAAATATTGGAATGAATTTCAAACAGATAGTAACGTCAAGGATAGTGTTAGTTCGTATAGCGTAACTGTGTTAAGTCAATTCCAAACCTGAATGAAAACTATATATACAATGCATACTTTCCTTTAAAACATGTAGCACACCATTGGCATAACTTTACAATAGGGACATGCTTCCTTGGTCTCAAAGCGTAAACAACATACGACATTCAATTTTCTAAAAAGGGGAATCCTGTCATTAACGTGCATTTTTATGGGGGCTGATTTGCACCGTTGGCTTTAGTAATGAAACTTTATTTCATCAAGTTCTGCGAGCGCTCTCAAATATTTTTTTCCTACATCAGCTATTAACCCCTCACCCCTACCCCATCCTTTCCTGTCCCTTCAACTCTACCCCCAGCCCTTTCTTTCAAACTCCTTTATCCTATTGACTCTACCATACCTCTACCCCAGTCCAAATGTATCAAATAAAATAGGATGGTGAAATAGACAAGAGAGTTGCACGTAGGTGGAGCGGCCATACCTCACTTAGTTTTCATCCGTGCATGTTGATAAAAGCATACAGCATTTTTATGCATGAGTGATTTGGGGATGTTGTTATATCATTATGGTGTTTGCTGCATTTGAAACATGTTTTGTTTTGGGGAGAGGGGTGGGGGGGGAAGGGGGGGTATTGATGTGTGAGTTTTGTTTTGTTTTTTTTCGCATATGTATTTTGTTGTCTCTTTTTCTTTAATTAATATTATTAAAGCCCTGCTTATTGGTAAGAGAAATATCGCTTTACATAAGTATATCTTGTGTATCTAGTGTTCAAGGAATAAATAAAAGAAGAGTATATTGTATTGTATTACTACTACATTACTTCCCGTGGGGCCCGCATCGAAAGAATAAAGTATATTAAGCAGATGACACCAATAGCAGGGGCAATAACTTGTGCATCCTCATCGAGTGAAGATGGCGGTGGCGGGGAGTATACTTGTGGATTGTAAAATGAAGGCATAGAAAAAGCATCACCATAGATACTCGCCCAGAGATGTAACCTAAGTTTTTGCTCATTTTTATGACAATGTGAGCCAAACAGTGGATTTTTGTTGCGGATACAGACAGACAGACTGACACACGGTTTCTGTGTTTTCCACTCACGAAATAAAATATAAGTAATTAACCTAAACCTAATTGTTCCTTTTCTTTCGTTCAGTTTACAACTGGTATGGTAATATCGTTGCTATTGAAGTTTAGATTAGTTGTAATAAATGATCTAAAAGATAGGCAGCGAAACATAACGAGGGTTTAGAATGGCTGCCCTGTGGTGGGCTTGGTATATAAAAGCGAAGAAAGGATTATCTCGGCCTTTATGGTGCAGCGTGAATGTAAACAGTGGGAGAGTGCTGCGTAGGACGTTGCCGTTATATTTTGAATGGGACGGGCGGAAAGACCTATAAACTTTAATCACTAATCTCCACCATTCTTCCCCACCCAACACCTCCCCCCTCTTCGCATACCTGTGATCTGTACTTTCTTTTTCTTCCTCTTCCTCCTCTTCATCATCATCATCATCATCATCATCATCATCATCATCATCATCATCATCATCATCATCATCATCATCTTCATCATCATCATCTTCTTCTTCTTCTTCTTCTTCTTCTTCTTCTTCTTCTTCTTCTTCTTCTTCTTCTTCTTCTTCTTCTTCTTCTTCTTCTTCATCTTCTTCATCTTCTTCTTCTTCAGTTTCTTCTTCTTCTTCATCTTCTTCTTCTTTGTTTTCTTCTTCTTCTTCTTCTTCTTCTTCTTCTTCTTCTTCTTCTTCTTCTTCTTCTTCTTCTTCTTCTTCTTCTTCTTCTTCTTCTTCCTGTACGGATCATTATAATTGACATATAATATTATCAGTGTTGTTTTTTAAGTGCTTCCTTGGAATTGCAAACGCTGATATTTGCCATAACAAATAAGTCAGTGGAGAAGGGTAGAGTATGGATGGAGGACTTAAGTTTGTAAGGAGAAAGTTGCGAACAGTTATTATTTTGACTTACTTTGACAGAAAGCTCACATTGGCAAGTTAAGCAAAGTCGAGCGGGAAAATCTCTACAAAGGTCGTAGTGACTAGTTAAGCAAAACCCGGGTGGAAAGTCGGACTGATAACTATCTGGACGTGACACGACAGAACGGAAGTCCCTTAACATTTGACCTCTGAACTTTCCTCCCAAGCTGCAGGCCTATCCAGGAAAATGGAGTGTGTTCGCTGTGATACAACAGTAACAGTGTTTGAAGTAATTACTTACTTACAGTTCCCCGTAAAGTTGGATGTGTAATAAGGGGTGACTATCACTAGCTAGGGCCAGACATTGAGTGATGTCAGATGATGTTGCGATATGGACTTTGAAACCCAGTCGACATTTATTCCGTTATTATGCTTTGGAATCCTCGACAGCAGACATTCCAGCACGAAGTCTATTTTTGGATTGATAAGGGAAGGGAGAAGAATAAAGAAAATGAATGACTAGATATATTATAGGTCAATGTAAATGACTGCATGTAGATCAGTGGTCAAGTTCCACGAATTTGTGAACACTATGGTCTGCGTTGTTTGACTATTTATCACGGGATCGATCACATATTTTCCCACAGTAATAATTATACAAGGTAAATCCACATTCTTAAAATACAGCCTTGAACAAGTATCTGGAGTTATTGATTATATTCATAATTATTTATACAGTGAGCCGCATAGAGGGAGCGCGCTATGCATGAAATTTTCCAATATCGTCCACATCAAGAGTCTCGACCGAAATTGACTTTACCCAGTCGCCGCAGTTCATGGTCCTGATGCCATTGGTTTTTGTAGGCCTGTGTGTGTAGTTGCGTTTGTTTGTTTGTTTGATTTTTTTGGGCGGTTAAGTAGCATCGCCCATTTATTAGCGGACTAAAGGTAATAATGCATACTGTTATTTGTTAAGAGTGATCGCAGTTAGCGACGGCTGATATATCTTGATACTTCAGTTGATGTCTGTTGATACTTCAGCTTGATAATGTAGACCCATACTCCGGAAACCGCGGTCCCTCTGGTTTTTGCCTTACCCTTCTTGTCTGACCATCATGCTTGGCAAACAAGTGTTTCACGTTTACAAACTAAACAGCTATGTTTTGTATATATGGATGGTACTTGTTGAAACAAAATGTCACAGAGCCTGGGAAAGTCATTTTCTGATACATCTCTGTCAACCACCGCCATCCAGTTAAGAGCAGAAAGGTCTGGTTTTATTGATTGTTTTCCATGGAAGAGGGCATTGCGAGATGGATGTTGTGGCGGCTTGGTCATCTCGGGGGTAATGGACTGTTGCTTGCGTATTGGATCTTTTTCTTCTTTTTTTCTGGTAGATTTCAGAAATCAAAACACGAGTTGTATTAATTTTTGGCGGGTGTGTGTGTGAGTGGGTGGGTGGTGGAAATAATTTAATAAGGGTGTAGTGGTGGGATGAATACAGAAGAAGCTTTGGGTTTTGGGAATTTGGGGGTAAAACCAAAGTAATGGTTATGATCATGCTCGCGCGGCTTTCTTGAAGTACAGATAAACTTGTATTCTGTGGGTGCTCGAGTCGTTAAACTTTACAGTTCATTCTATGCACCTTGTGTCTTATTTTAGGCACTAGCATCCACAGCTTCAAAGATACACAGAAAACGAGGAGATGTACGTAAGAAGAAACTTAACTTTGTTGTGCTAATGTAAAGCTATAGTCAACAAGGAACAAAACTTCAAGTACAACCGTGTATGCAATTAGGCTTTTTTTTTCAAAAGAACCCCTTTTGGGTTCTCTTTATCGTTGATTAATTTGCCATTTAAATTACAGGCGAAGTGACGCAAAAGGGCTGGAAATACGCTTTCACCAGAGATTTTGTGGAACATAAGCCAGGATGAAAGAAGAGTAAACACAGTTTGCTCCGATGTCACAACATTTTCACGTCCAATAAATTTTTCTTCATGGACATTGGATGTTCTGTGGCCCTGTAAAATCGCTGAGTGCTGAGTGAAGCCTGCCTAGGCAGTTCCTTCACAAATTGCATCTGCATGAATTTACGATTGACAAAGATATGTTCATTCGTTTAATTATAATTACTATTTCAGTATTTTCAAACCAGTTAACAATTCATTTAAATGTCAGAATGTCAGAAACAACGCCACGACGTTTTGTTTTTCTGAGTAAAGATGATGGAAGATAAGATGGCATCGGAATACTTTGAATATGATTTAGACATAGAATGTAACTTTTTAAAAACAGAGAACGGACGATGTGAAGAAAAAGAAGAAGAAGGAAAAGGGAGGAGTAGGAGGTTCATTAATATGAATAACAACGAGTACAAGAGAAGATTGTGGTGGAGGATTGTGAGGGATGGGGGGGGGAGTCACCAACGCATGAGATTATTTTGCACATTTGGTGAATAAAATGTAGAAGAAGGTTAAGGTAGATAGGTAGATTAAAGTCCCGCGTCACATAAGCGAATAAGGGACTGGGAAGGGAGGGGGGAATCGGGGTCATCTTTTTAGAAGAAGAAGAAGAAGAAGGACGGCGACGAAGTAGAATAAGGACGACGGCGACGAAGAAGAAGAAAAAAAAGAACAGAAGATTGGGGAAAATGCACAAAGTCTTTGAGATCCTGTTCACATTAATTTGTTGGATAAAACTGTCTGTGGTCGTAGTCTATTTATTTGATGTTTTCCACACTAGCACTAAACGCCGTTTACACATTTAATGATTAAGACGACGGGTTTGGATAACCTTTAACAGCAACGATGACGTAAGCGGTTAGAGCTACGTAGCAGAATGACTTCTTTAGCGTTGTATAACTGCTGACGGCGAGAAAGTGCGCGTATCTAAACAGTGAAACTAAGCCCAGAGACTTTAATTGCGCCAAAATTAGTTATCTCTTTCAACAGCAACGACTGAGGTAGTATCGTGAAGTAGGCTGTAAATTTGATAAGCTAGACAATCAACAGAACCAGCCATCGTAACAGAAACAGCCATCAGCCATCGTAACAGACCCAAGCCCAGCCATCGTAACAGAACCAGCCATGCCGTCGTAACAGAACCAACCATGCCATCGTAACAGAACCAGCCATCGTAACTGTAGCAGCTATCGTAACAGTACTGAAGGGAGTCTCGGTGGTCATTTCAGCGTACAGAGATTGGGAGTAGATAAAAGTTTAAATTAAAAAAAAGATGGGAGTTGGTTGGTTCGGTACTACAGGCTCTTGTCTTGAGTGACGCAGCATTGCATCTGCCGTGCTTTCGCTTTGGAAATTAACTCAGTTTCAACTGCTTGGAAAACACATTATGTTTAAAATAATGTACCTCCAGATACAATATACAAAGATACAAAATATGTTCTTGCCAGGTGAACGCACAGGAAATACATTTGGTCAATTTGGGGATGGTCAGGATAAGAGAATGTGCATGATGGTGACCAGAGTGAAGGAAATGAAAAATGAAGGTTGCCAGGACGCACCCCGCACACTAGTCGATTAGTCCAAGCTTTAAAAGCTTCTTCGATCTCTAAAAATCAGAGTAGCACACAGAACGTCTATTAGATGCGTCCCATACACTCTCTGGTTCTTCTCGTTCTTACACACAGCCGGGGCAATGGATTTTATTTACTTTCACTCACTTTCCGCGTCTTCTGGCGCCAACGTTTTTAGATCTTTTCCGGGTTAGTTTGAATGCACGTTGATTTTGGAATTGCCGCTTCTCGCGTTTTTCCTGCATTTTTGATTGCAAGGTCTCCTTTTTAATACATTTTCGACATTATGCAGACCGTAACCTCGACCTTTAAGAAAAGGACGATGAACATTGTATGCACGGCTGCTGGTTGAAATAGTTTGGTGTGTGTGTGTGGGGGGGGGGGGTGTGTGTGTGTGTGTGTGTGGTGTATGACTCTGTGTGTGGGTGTGTGTGTGTGTGTGTTCTGTTTTATTTACCCCCATGTTGTGCTAGAATGTGCTGTTTACACACTTTCCTGCTTTTCTGCTCTGGCAGTCTTCGTGTCTTTTATAGAAAATTAAGAAGATTCCGCTTAAGAAAAGTCTACCTTTTTCCAGTTAGGATTTTAATATTGTAATGTTTTGGGGTTAATATTCTTCCTACGTACGCGCGTTTATTTAGTAAGTATTAAACTGACAGAGCTACGTACGAGTGTAAAATAATGCGGAATGAAGTTGTTACGGCCACCGGATAAAATTATATTAGACACATTTAGAACTAAATACTTTAGTGAAGCGTATCTAACATTTTCGTGCGTTGATATTTCGAAATATGAAGGTAACGTGCGCTAATTAATTTTTGTGTTCACACCAACATTCCATCTAAATATGAACGCAACTAAATATTGAAATATCACCTCTTTTAAAAAAAAACAACAACAACAACACAAACTTTGTAATCGTTCTTTTTACAGTTCTAATTTATATTTTGTTTTAGGGTTTTTGTGGGAGGAACCTTCTGTACACCTCGAGTTACAAGTTGAACGAACGTACAGCAGGCAAGATTGTGATTTTTAGTAGTGTTTCTTGCCTTCAGTTTTTGTGGACCTGTTTCTGGAAATGACAAAACACTTATCACGCTGAATGGGAACATCATCTCCAGATACGGAAAAGTCACGAGCGTGCATGCTCTCGAATTGACAATTTTACTCGTTGCTTTTAAGAACTTCAGCCAACTTCTTCCTCTTCCTCTTCTTCATCTTCTTCTTCTTCTTATTTTCCTTATCTTCTTCTTCTTCTTCTTCTTCTTCCAACCCCATCACGCTCCCTCTCTTCAAGCTCTCTCTCTCTTTCTGTCTGTCTCGCTCTCTCTCCTTTATCAGGTTTCTCATTATCTAAGCTGGTTTTTTAAAATTTATATTTTTGATTATTGATTGTGTCAGTGTTTTATTGTATTTACTAGCAGATAGTGCATCTCATTTAAAACTGGTGCAGGAATCATTATTACTACAACCTTCGTTATTTCTCCCAGGTGAAAATATAAAAATCTTCGTGGATTTCCCAGATCAGTTTCATCTACAGCAAACAGAATATTATTAAATTCCATTAAAACCAAATATTGTAAAAATATAAAGTGCATATGTGATCAACCCCTAAGTAAAACATATTATTTGATTGTATTCAGATTCATCCTCTTTTGCCCCTTGAAGTAAATACTATAACATCAGTTTAAAACATTAGCAATGACTTAAGTATGGGATTGGCAAAAGCTTTAATCAATTATCCAGTCGCTCGTTTTATTAAACTGACGTTGTTATTGTTATGTTAGAGAGATAGTAATAGTACCTGTGTGTATGTATCATTGTATGTGTTGTTTAAATGCGTGAATCTGTATGTATGGTCTTTATAATCTTGATGAAAAAAGACGTTAATAAAACAACCAACCAACCCACCATCTCCCAGGTATTCCTTCTGTTGTGTGCTGTGTGTTGCTATCACGTGTGATGTTCATTTGTAGTTCTGAAGAACTGTGATCTGAATATTCAGCTAAAGGTTTTACATTCATGCTTTTTGTTTTTTCTTTATTTTGCATACTTATAAATTTCATGTGAGCATAGATACTAATCAACTACACTGCCTCCGTTTTCTGTTATACTAGTAGAATTTCCTTTCCGTGGGTCTTCAATGATTCTTCCGTATATGGGTGTGTGTGTGTGTGTGTGTGTGTGTGTGTGTGTGTGTGTGTGTGTGTGTGTGTGTGTACGCGCGCGCGTGCACACGCGTCCATACCGTTTAATATTGTGCTCTTCCAGTTTTTATTATCCTCTCCATATCTCTTTGGTTTAAATTCCAGTACTTTTCTTTCCTATCTCGCTCTCCTTGACAAATGCGCCTTAAGATTAGTTTGTTATTTCCGTGATATTGATTGTGCTCTTTATAGATAATGACAAAGACATTTGTTGTTGTTTTTTAAAACAATAAAAAACATATATTAGCCACCTAGTTCCTAATCTTTTTTGTGGAGAAGTGTGAGGTCGAGGAGAGGTGGAGTTGGGGTGGAGTCTGGTGACGGAGTAGAGGGGGGCGGGGTGAGGTTGGTGGGGAATCGGATGGTCTGGTTTCAAGTATTTATCTTACGATTCATTGTTTCACTTTTTAAGGGCAAATTTTAATGTGTCAACAGTTCCACCTCCCTCAATCCCCCCTACCTCTTCTCCCCCCCCCATTCCCCTGCCCGAGTAACATCTCTGTCTATGTTTGTTTGTCTCTGTCTGTCTGTTTCTCTCTGTCTGTCTGTCTGTCTGTCTGTCTGTCTCTCTCTCTCTCTCTCTTATTTGCGTGCACGCATGTTGCGAAACGGCACATGCCCTCTGCCCAGCATCGACACTGTTACTCAAACACCCTTAGATTAATGCACACCTATTATAACACACCCAAAACCAAAATGTAATCAGGGCTTCAGTTCCTCTCATCACCGCCTAGAGCAAATATTATGCTGTTGATCGTCTAAATTAGAAAATACAAGAGAAATCGCCAATTATTTTGTCCATTTTTTCTTATGCTCTTGTTTTCTCGCTCCTATTTGTTCTCTTCTCCTGAAGGACGCACTCAAGGGTATGTGGCAAAATACAGGTTCTTCCAGTAATTCAATGGCGGTAGTAGTAGACCATCACTAGTCGTATATTTTTTCCCCTAGTACTTCTCGTGATACATTGCTAGTAGGCTTAGGCTGGCTGGCTCCTACTTTTCATTCCCCATTGGCATTATACGTGCAGGGTAAGGGGCGACAGGTCCATCTCTCGCGCTCCCTTCTACTGGAAGAAGTGTCCACTCTGGTGTCCACTCGTGTGGAAGGCCATCCTTCCGTCTGTCTGCCTCAGGCACGGGCCGTTGTCTTGGACGTCTTCTGACTGCAATGACCCCAAGCAGTCTTTTACTCTAGCGAGGCTGCAGCACGTTATTTTGCCATTCGCCCTTTCTAACCGTGATGCAGAATACACCTAGGAAAGGGATAATGTAAATATGTTATCTAGGGAAGAGAATGCTAATAATGTATCCTTTCGAAGAGACAGTAAAAAATGATTTATCAATGGCTGAATGACCAGATGATTGTTTTGGGTCTTTTTTTTCTAGAGAAATATGAGGTAAACATTTTACTGTCGGAATAGAAAGTCAAATATGGTTGCTTCGAACAAGGATATTTATATAGCGCTTTTTCCTATTTAAAACTCGGTTCGAAGCGCAGTTCTTACGCATTCATATACACCCCTCTCCCTCCCTCCCCCCCCCCGCCCGATTAAAATTGAACCTTATATCCTGTCCCGTAACCCGGAGGTCGTAGGGGCACCACAGATGATCGTTAAACCAGCATACTCCATCTTTCTCTGTCCTCAGCAGCCCTGATGGCTTCGCTCAGTGTCAAACCAGTCCATTCTCGAATGTTGTCCTCTCACCTCTTTTTCGGTCTCCCTCTTCTTCTACCTCCTTGCACTGTGCCTTGCTGAATGGTCTTTGCAAGGCCTGATGATCTAGTGACGTGACCATATCATCGGAGTTTCCGTTTCTTCACCACTGTGAGCAGGTCATCGTGTTGTCCAGTGGCTTGTGTGATGGTCTGTCGAACTTCGTCGTTGGTAATGTGTTGGGTATAGGAAATGCCCAGAAGTCTTCTGTAGCACCTCATCTCCATGCTTTGTATTCTTCGTTGGAGATCTGCTGTGAGGGTCCATGCTTCGCAAGCATATACGAAGATGGAGATGACAAGGGAGCGCAGCAGTCTTACTTTGGAATGTAGACTGATGGTCCTGTCTTTCCAAATGGGCTTCAACCTTTTCAGGGCAGCAGTTGTTTGTGCGATCCTGGAGAGGACTTCCTGTCGCCTGTCGGGACCCATTGTCTGATACAATGGCTCCTAAATATTTGAAGTTATGCACTGTGTTGAGGGATTGGCCTTGGACTTTGATGTCCGTGTTGATGCCATTGGTGTTGTTGGTCATCATTTTGGTCTTCTCTGCACTTATTTCCATTCCATAAGCTCTGGAGGGGGTGTCAAGTCTCTGTACCAGCTGTTCAAGTTCTTGTTCCTCTCCAGCCAATCCATCAATGTCATCCGCAAAACGAAGATTGGAGATTGCTCGACCCCCTATGCTGACTGTGACTTCGTGATCTGCAAGAGCATCTCATATAATGGGCTCTAGGAAGATGTTGAAGAGTTACTACAGGTTCAACGACCACGTGCTCAGGGCCAAGGCAAGCCACACTGTATTCGTGGATTTCGGCTGTGCCCAACAGCCTGGAGAGGATTGGGCACCGCCAGGTCTTTTTTTGCCCAATACACACTACATGATGAAAAATGAACCAAAAAGTGATAAATTAATAAAGGTAGGTAGATAGATAGATAGATAGATAGATAGATAGATAGATAGATAGATAGATAGATAGATAGATAGATAGATAGATAGATAGATAGATAGATAGATAGATAGATAGATAGATAGATAGATAGATAGATAGATAGATAGATAGATAGATAGATAGATAGATAGATAGATAGATAGATAGATAGATAGATAGATAGATAGATAGATAGATAGATAGATAGATAGATAGATAGATAGATAGATAGATAGATAGATAGATAGATAGACGCACACACACAGAGTTTGAACAAGATGTATCAGATGATGTAGATTGTTAGAGACCACACACACAACACCATGAATGCGGATGCAAACGAGAGAGAGAGAGAGAGAGAGAGAGAGAGAGAGAGAGAGAGAGAGAGAGAGAGAGAGAGAGAGAGAGAGAGAGAGAGAGAGAGAGAGAGAGAGAGAGAGAGAGAGAGAGAGAGAGAGAGAGAGAGAGAGAGAGAGAGAGAGAGAGAGAGAGAGAGAGAGAGAGAGAGAGAGAGAGAGAGAGAGAGAGAGAGAGAGAGAGAGAGAGAGAGAGAGAGAGAGAGAGAGAGAGAGAGAGAGAGAGAGAGAGAGAGAGAGATATATATTAAAAAAAGATGAAAGAGGGCTCAAGCAGTAGGTATTTTACCAATTTGGTAGTGCATTACTACTGAATACTGAATGTGCTATCGTTATCGCTAAATGTGTCAGCGAGCATATTATAAAACTCGCCTGGCCTACGATAACCTAAGGTAAAAAAAGGTAAAGGTAGTCCCATAGCCTTGTGGCCGTAGGGGAGCGTGATGTTGGAGATCACACTTATCTTGGGCCAGCGTAATGAGGGTGATGCCCAACTCTCTCCCTCGCTGCTTTACCTTCCCCACCCTCAAGAGAGTAGGTACTCAATCACAGTTGAGTCAACTGGGGGCGTTGTTGTTTGTCGCTTCACACCTTAGCGGTCACCCATCCAAGTGCTAACCGCACCGGACGGTGCTTCACTTTCGACACAGTAGCGAGTGCTCCAACCACTGCACTATCCGACACCCCGTAAGGTACCTATGATAATAATTATAAAGGAACTTCTGTGGGTCTGCGGTAGCAACTTGCGGCTTATTAGTGTTTTAGTAATGTACACTAAAGATGATACTCTTTCGTTCATGAGAAGAAGCTAATGATTACTAATTATATGGACAAAGTTTGCTACTAACGATAAAAAAGACGTTAAAAGTTTGCAGAACAAGGACCAACAAATTGAATACAGGCAGATAGATCAACAGAGAAACGTCCTAAAAAACGTTCATGCAATTTTACAATAATAATTACACACGTACATAATATTTTTGTTGGACGCGTGACCTGACATAGCGCTAAGTATTACAACGTTGAATGGAAGTTAAAGCTCTAGCTTTGGGGGCATAGTCTGACGCCCAGACGACAGAACACAATCTTTGGCGCCCGGGGATAGGGAGAAGGGACCTAGTGCGTGCTGGGTGTAACCGGCACTCACCCGTCTAGGACCCGCGGGCACCTCGTTCTGCATGGCTCTAGTCTCCATTTAAAACGAGTTAAATGAAGCTGTAATACCACTTCACCAAGAAAAGGTCAGCAGCACCTGGATGTGCCAGTTTGTAAGATCCACCAGCTTTTACTGTACTTTATTGTATTGTACTATAACTTTGTTACGATTGAGGCGCGCACGATAGATCCGATCATTTTATTTTGCGAAGTATGCAATAATAGAGTGTGTTTACCTTTGATTTGATTTTGCATTGTTGCTAGAAGAAGCTTTTTTATATTGTTGATAATTTTCGCCGGTCGATATTGTTGAGAATTTTCTGGAATTATTTATTATCTATCCAAATTTCTAGCCCTTACGGGTAAAAGCTGGTCGAATCTAAACATTATATGACGTTAGGCAGTGCATAGTTCTGGTGACGAGTTTTATTTTGATTGGGTGTTATTGCGTCATGCTGGAATGTTCGAACATTTTCTCGATCGCAAAAAGGCTATATAACTGTCTGCTTGTGATGATGATTGTTGTAGTGATTTTCGGAAAGCAATCTTGTATGCAGTTGTTGATGTTTGCTGAATAAAGTTGGAAAACTTTATACGACGACTCCTGCCTTGTTTCTGAGTGAACAGGCTGCGTGGATAAACGAATTCGAGTCACACACACACCAAGATTCAAGCATCGGGGCTGAATCAACTATTGATAAATAACAGTGTAACAAACTTATAGTGTTAATATCAAGAAACGCCTCATTCCGCGTAGTTTTAGTTTCCATTTAAAACCAAAAGCCCTGTGTACATACATGTACATCTTGAAGACTGGCGTCCCGCAGTTAACATGCACTCAGCTGCAATAACGACAAGTTTACGAAATTCCTAGCGGTTCAGCCGTGATGCGTTAAGTTACATCAGAGTTTCTGGGACTGCGCCTAGCTCCCCGCTTACCTTTGTCCTGTGTCGCTGATAGTCAGCTGTGTTCACAGCTTGGTGCGTTTATGTGAAAATTGGCAGCGCTTTGTTGCCACAGCAAACACTGCATGCATGTATGCAACCCGACCAAGCGTCGCTACACACTGCACGTGCTCGCATCGCGTGGTTTGTGTGCATACGTCACTGGCCACTTTTTAAACCGATTACAGGAAATCCAGACTCGATGCAATTACATGGGAACAATGCAAGTGATCACATGAACACAATCCTTTGGGTATTAGCCATGCGTTGAACAGTAGCATTGCGGGAATATGTCTTTTTACTCAAAACTATTAATAATTTCTTTTGAGAACCTGTAACTTTCAACAAAATTATACCTTAAACGTAAACCGCAATCACTATAATCTAATCCCTTGTGCTCAGTGGATGCTATAAAGTATTCTGCCTTTTGGTTGGTCTGGGTGGGATATACATTTTTTTTCATGCAGAATTTTCTTTTCAACATATAAGTTGAGTGTTCTCGGACAACGACCTGGAACAGAGGTATTTCTTTCCCTTACGTCACACACGTAGAACCGCCATTTAGGCAGAACGTTTAGACAGCACACTTTTCTATTAAAGTTCAGACGGCTTTGTTCCTTTTAGTTTTGTCCAAGCACCAGTTGTTTACATCATGGCTGCCGATCAAAGATCCCACAGTGACGGATCGTGAAAGTTCTTTAAGGGTGGCAACGTACGAATCAGCGATCCGGTGTTGATAGCCTCATAGTAACTAATGACGAGTCCAGGTGATCAACCTATTCAACGCCGTTTAAATGTTGAGCGTAAATATAGAGTGATCCGGTGAACGGGGCCCTTATTGATCCACGGATGTGACAGCAACGTCAGGTTGCGTGTATTAAGGTCTTTAGCAAACTTTTAAAGAGGAAGTTGGTGGTTATCGGTGAGAGCGGTATTGACCTTCAGACTGAGTGTATTTCAATACAACTGTTTTGGTGTTGATGACGTCGATATTGAGCTGTGTCCGCCAGCTGTCTCGATACAGACACATTCACAGACACCGACAAACAGAGGAAGGGAGGAGGAAGAAAGGGAGACGGAGACAGACAGATTTAGAGACGTATGATTGGCTATCGGCGGCGTGCACGCTCTCTTCCTCCTTCCTATTCTTCTTCTACCTCATCCTTCATGTTCTGCGTCCTCGTCGTCATCGACGCCATTGTGGTGGCTGACGTCTTCTTTTTCTTCTTATACTCTTCAAATTTCTATTTCTCCTCCTCTTCCTCTTTCTTCTTCCTCGTCTTCAACAGTAAAACTTTTAAGGTGATCTGATGAATAAAACTTGATGCAGCGACAACAACAACTTCTTCTTCTTCTTCTTCTTCTTCTTCTTCTTCTTCTTCTTCTTCTTCTTCTTCTTCTTCTTCTTCTTCTTCTTCTTCGTCGTCGTCGTCGTCGTCGTCGTCGCGAACTTCGCAGTCCTCCCTTTCTTCCCTACCAGTCCCTTTCCTCCCGCTTCAGTGCCAGATCGTGGTTGTGTTGGCAAAATGTTAGGAGAGGGCTGTAGTGTTGGTTAGTGGAACCAGCGGGATTGCAAGGGAGCGTGTGTTTTTCAGGCAAAGGTGATTAGGGGGGCAAACAAACGATGGTTAGTCCCCCAGGATCAGACGTTGACTACCCAAGACACTAATGTCTGTTGTCGCTCTCTAGGATGCCAGCCACTTTGCCGCAGTGCTTCACTCGCTTCTCGCTGGGTCATTCTTGATTGTCATGTTGTTTTCATCATCATCATCATCATCATCATCATCATCATCATCATCATCATCATCATCATCATCATCATCATCATCATCATCATCATCGTCGTCGTCGTCGTCGTCGTCTTCGTGATGGTGGTTCTCATTTATCATCATCAGCAGCAATAACTTTATTATTACCCTCCTACTTCTCATCTTCTTCCTCCTCCTGCACCTCCTTCTCGTCATCATCATCATCATCATCATCATCATCATCATCATCATCATCATCATCATCATCATCATCGTCATCATCATATTCTTCCTTTTCTTCTTTTTCTTCCTTTTCTTCTTCTTCTTCTTTCCTCAGTCGTCGTCGTCGTCAGCAGCAGCAATAATAACAGCATTAGCCTAATTAACAGCAATGTCCTCGTTATCATCATCTTCATGTTCATCGTCGTAATAATTAGCAGCAGCATAGTCGTAATCATCAGCAGGAGCAGTAGCAGTATCACTACCAGCATTGTCATCATGACACATCTCCTTCTCCTCCTCCTCCCCCTTCGTCTCTCTTCTAATTTTTGTTTCTGGCACCAAGTCAACGTGTCAATAATTCCAGGTCCTATCTTGTTGTCGTTGGCATTATCACATCAATATATTTCCAACCCTTATACTACCCCACGCTGTTTATTACTTGTACTCGTAAACAAAACGTTCTTTCTCTGTCTGGTTATGGATGACGCACTTAACACTTTAAAATGGTCAACAGTTAAGGAAGTGTTACCTGCGGCATATCCTTATTATTATTATTATTATTATTATTATTATTATTATTATTATTATTATTATTATTATTATTATATCCTTACGATAAAACAAACACACTCACAGACACACACACACACAAATAAACACGTGCGCATAAATAAGTACACACCCACACGCGCGCTCGCACACACACACACACACACACACACACACACACCAAATCTTGTGAAAATCAGTACAGTGTTAGGACGTTAAGTTTATGTGCAGGTCGTGATGATATAAAGATGAGATTCAATTACTAATGTGCAACCCAGAATTATTGTAGCTCAAGTTATTCAGAGCCGTCAGCGTCAGTGCAATTTAATAAGAAGTGTCATAGAACTGATGTGCTGTAGTGCTTTAAGAGGCTTGTTGCGGTTCACACAAAGTTCAGAGACTTTAAATTCTGTTGCCAAATGTCATTGACGTATATTCAGCTTGCTATAGACACGACCACTATATCAGTGTTTCTAAAACGTAGGTTGGAAATTGATGTTGATTCTAGCAGTTCTAGACAATAACGATTCAAAACACCTAAAACAGGCAATGCTCCAACCAGCTGTATGTTAATTGTTGTAGAGTTTCTTCCTCTCTACGACCAGAGATATGCCTGTAATGTACGCACATAACGGGTTCTGCTACGACTATACGGATCCGCAAGTTTTTTGACTCCCCAAAGTCCTGATCATGACGAAACGGAAAAGGCGTATAATGCATAATGACGTACATTCCAAGTAAATAATTAGGGACAACAAAACACTAGTGTCAGACCACAGGACCTGGAAACGGACAAAAGACTAACGAAATTGTTCTGACCTACACTGATCACACAGATGTATGAGTTGTCCATAGTGGATATTATATCACCAAACTTTTTTCTGATATTGATTACGCCTAAGTGGAAAATCAAAAGAGCATACGAAGCCCTTAACTGAACCACTATAGACAACAAATAAAAAATATCCTTGGTTAAAAAATACCCGGCCCTTGAAAAGTGCAAACGATTTTAACAGCTATACTTCTTAACCAGCAGGGCTTTGGAAAGGACAAGCCATTTTAACAGTTATTCTGAACCTGCAAAGACCGATAACTTTTCTTTAGTGCAAGAACGTCGTTGTTTGGAAGAGAGGACGTTTCACCTACTAGTTCTTTAGTTGTGTTCCTCCCAATTTAAAAAGAGTTTGTCTTACCTGCTTGTTCATCTCCTGTTTTTATGCGAGTGTTCCGCTGAGTTTACCTGCTCGAGTTCCACTCGTGTTTGTTGTGACTGGGGCCAACTTAGTGGCACTTCTTGTTATGCAATTGCTCTGTTCTGACATCTATTGCACGTGTTTCTTTCCTCTTCCTCCAGTTTTTCTCTTCTTTTTCTTCATTTCTTCTTGGTCTTGTTTCCATGGTTCTTGTTCTTGTTCATTTCCTTCTTGTTCTTGTTCATTTCCTCCTTGTTCTTCTTGTTCTTGTTCTTCTTGTTCTTGTTCTTGTTGTTCTTCTTGTTCTTGTTCTTCTTGTTCTTGTTCCTCTTCTTGTTCTTCTTGTTCTTGTTCTTCTTGTTTTTGTTGTTTTTCTTGTTCTTCTTCTTGTTCTTGTTCTTCTTGTTCTTGTTCTTCTTCTTCTTCTCCTCTTCCTTCTATTCTTCTTTTCCTTCTTTGGTTCTTCTTCTTCTCCTCCTTCTTAATCTACTACTACTACTTCTGCTGCTACTACTACTAATAATAATACTCCTACAACTACTACTACT
Organism: Oncomelania hupensis; assembly: GCA_036898135.1. NCBI lineage: Eukaryota > Metazoa > Mollusca > Gastropoda > Littorinimorpha > Pomatiopsidae > Oncomelania > Oncomelania hupensis. The sequence goes on along the minus strand of CM072515.1, from coordinate 24,845,489 downwards.
ATACCTCTTCTTCTTCTTCTGATCCTTCTCGTCCTTTTCCTCCTTCTTAACATCTTTACCCTGATTCCCCAGCAGCAGCCCGAGCACCATGCATTTTCACTGCTGGAGTCTTTAGGAAGGAAGATAGAATAGTAGCCCCGCCTTTCAGAAGCTATCAGTTAACTCCAAACAAAACAGAAATAACATTCATATTTTCAGTTCCTTTTCAATCAACCCCGGGGTAACAAAAGTAAGAGGCGAAGTAAGCGGGAAACAGGCACCAGAGTTTGCAATCTGGGTGTCTGACTCAATCATCGCCAGCTTTAAGCAGACCACCACCTTGCAGACTGAAGGGTTTGCCAGAAACCACTGGCGAATCTATTAAGAAACACAAGAAAGGAATGAAGGATGGAAAGAAGGAAAGAAGCCAGAAAGAGTAGTACTAGTAGGTTAGTGAAAGAGGGAGGGAGGAAATCAGAGTGGCATTAGTATGAGGGAGGAAACAAGAAAACAAAAATCAATTATGGAATAAATAAACTGCGTTCATTAATAAATCTATATTTCTAAGCACGCGCTTCGTGCATGATCTGTCTTCTTTTTTTTTAATTTTAAATTTATGTATGCATGTTTTGTGTCGTTGGAGTTGTTGGCTGTTTTTTATTTTAATCTCCTTTGCATATTGTCCTCCTGCTTTATTAGATAGTTTATTTTATTTATAAAAAAAAGCAACTTTAACACATTACTAATTGTTTCTGCGCATGTACTTAGGCAAACAATGTGAATAAGTGCATAAAAGGAATGTAGTGTCTTTTAAAGTTAACGCATAACATGACTGTGTGTGTGTGTTTACATCGTACTGACCAATGGATCTTTTTTTTTTTTTTAGTACAGACACCTGGAGAAACACTGCATAGCTGAGACTGGCCTCCTCGCATGAAGCCTGGCCAGTCTCAGATATGCAGTTTGAGGCAGAAAATGCTGGGCGTGAACCTATGATGCTAACTGGTAGATGTTGTTATAGAGAATATTATGGAAGAGTGTGGTGCGGCGTGTCTAATCTGCTTTATTACTGATTTTGACAGTTCATTCGATTATAATAGTATTTCTGATACCCACGCCATGCATCTGCATCCTGGAATTTTTGTGTGGTTGTTCAATTCTTATGCCAACACATTTGAAATACAAAATGGACCTAAGCATAAACGCGTTATGTCCGGCAACTGTTAACTTATTATTTATAGGTTTGATTATATTTTTAAGCGTTATAATAATAATAACGTTGACAATCTCGGATCAGTTCTAAGATTTTTTTAAAAAAATGTACACATTCAAATCGTATGATGTTATGAACATTTAAGATTATTAACTATAATTATCATCGTCGGAAGTTCGCAGTTCCGTTACTAGTTCAGTATAGTTTTTATCAGGGTTTGGTGTTATCTTTACTAGTAAATCCAGATGAAAAACTGAAAGTATTTACATGTATATTGGGGCAGCAACATTGAGTGTTGAAATAGGACAGAAAAAAACTCTTGAATTTGTAATGCAAGTTAACATGTATTCATACTGCGTAACTGAGACTAACCGATACCTACTTTCGCCTCTCTCCACTGTGAGAGGTGTTGGGCCAGTCTCAGCTACGAAGTGTTACATGTGTGGTTGACTGCACCTGTATAGTGTGTGTACCTGTTTGTTTACTGTTTACTGATTGTGGGATTGTTTGATTTATTTCCGCAGTGTCTGCAAGTGAGACACCGTACTTGCTGATGGGTTCGGACAACAAACTAATCAAGATCAACACGCTGGATGTCGTCAGAGTGGACCATCACCTTCACGTCAATGATGATGGCGACACCATAAAAGGTACATTCGCCTTTTCTTTTCTTTTTTTTTTTTTACGTCGCAGCTTGGAATAAACCCTGTCTTCATATGGGTCTTGGATTTAAGATATTTGCTATTTAGCTTTTATTGAACCTTTAAGAAAGTATTACTTTCTTAATTTGTGTGTCTTTTTCTCTTTGAACTAAGATTATCACTACTCACCAACTATACCTGTTAAGGAGGTATGGTTACAATTTTGGTCTCATTTCTAAAAATCTTCTATCTCTTTGATTTAAGATAACAACTACTTGTACTTAATAGAAGTGTTCAGATGACACCTTCACATTTTTGTGTGCCTCAACCTTGAAATACACTCTTAAAGTGGCGCCTTCTTCTATAATTATTTAAATTAAGATACTATTTAACATACTGGATTAATAATTACTTAACTTACTGTTCCTGTAAGTTGTTGTCATTAAGGGAAATTGTGTGCCCAGAAAGATTGTGTGCCTGGTATATCCTGGCACAATCTTTCTTTCTTTCTCTCTCTCTCTCTCTCTCTCTCTCTCTCTCTCTCTCTCTCTCTCTCGCTCTTCTTCCCTCCCCCCACCCCCTTCTGCCCTCGTCCCCCTACTCATCCAATATCAAACTGACCCGAGTTCAACAACAATAGAACAGAGATTAATAGTGATACATGACATGTTTTAATTTAACCTTTGTCTATTTGACAACTGCAACGTGCTTGGCTTGACCATTTAACCTGCGGAATAAGACTTTCAACCTTTGACCTAGATTTTTTGGGTGGGATGGCGTGGGAGGGTGATGGAGGATGTGCCAGTGTAAGGCGTACGAATGTTTGGTTTTTCAGTCCTTCCTTGACACGTTCCACTTTTATAACCGACAATATGGGGCAACCTCAATGGTAGAGATCGTGAGTTCGTTAGTCATTGTTTATAGGGTCCAGCGGACTGCAAAGAACCGAATCAGGACCACAACATGGTTGAAAGAGGGTCCACCCCTGATCCGTATAAAGGCTTTGCTGAAACAACACTGAAGGCGAGGGGCCGGGTAGCTCAGTTGGTAAGAGCGTCTTGCTAGTAACCGAAAGGTCGCTGGTTCGAATCCCGGATTGGTCAACGTGTGATCATATTATTTTCCCCTTTACCAACAACTGGCCCGCTGGTGTCAGTATAAATCGGTCCAGTAGTCACCTATATGCGAAAGTGTCGTGTGACTATAATCTACATACAAACACTGAAGGCACTTCACCAGCCGTCACTTTACAATAAAGGCAACTCATGCAGTGGACGCAGAGGCTGTACTCTAGTTTATTTAACCCCGTTTACAAAAAAACTAAACATAATATAAACATATGATAATTATAAAATATTAAACAAAACACATACATATAAAATGCCTACATTGCTAAATAATACATGAAAAATCATAGAAAGCCCTAGTGACCATTTGGCGAAAGTTGACAGAAAGCGTCGGATCCCTAAGCTGACCCAACAGACTCCAAACACAAATGAGGAGTTTTGGGAGAGTTTATAATGCTGCCACTCGTTCGCCTCTCCAGCTTTGAAAAAAGTAAATAGCAGCATTGTTCATAGATTACTAAAACTTCAAGTTACTAACTTTTATGGTATACCCTGAAATAAAATATACCCTGAAATAAAATGGGAATCATAATTATAATAATAAGAATGTATTTTGTAAAGAGCAAATCCAATCTAAACGTTTGCTCTAAGCGCTCGCACGCATTTAAACAGTATTTATTATATTTTGATATATTTGACATACTTTAAACTTCATAGACAGGCCAATGTTTTATGGTGGGGTGGCGGCGGGAACTGTATAGAGCATGCTAAAGCTGGAGCGGCGTGGATGTCAGTGGCACATAAAACATACAATTGTGCATGTCTCCCACGTTCTAGAAAGTCGATCACACCCGACAAGACCGGCATATCTCTACCAGATTCTCTAGTTTTGTATGGAGATGTCCATTTTGGGGGGAAAGTTCCTAGGGAATTGGCAACGGCCAAGAGTGTATTTGAGGGCATTATTATGTGCTCCAATCAGCAACCTATTTAGACCACTGTGTCGCTGAATAGCGGCTAAAGAAGAGCACGGGCTCTCTGAAAGCTTCGAGTGATGTTATTGGCGCGGAGGTCAAACTGCTTTTCAGAGAACCTTTTTCTGTCGCACTGACCGATACGCCCGAAGCAGACATGAGTCTGCAGCATCTATACTAATCGATCTTTAACAATTCCTATCAATAGGAGCTGTTTCGTATATAATACATAATTTATGTCTGGCATTGCCTGTGCGCTCGTTACAGGAAATTACTTTCAAAAGAACTATGTTAAGATAATTTATATATTATGTGCCCGCTTTTATTTTCTCTCACCTGCTACGAAAGCGAAGAACCGACAGAATTAAACCAACCACGACATAAATTGATAATGGAGGCATCTTTTTACGAGAGAGGTTGCGCAATAACAAAAGAATACTGCAAAAACAAATACACACTCTCTCTCTTACACGCAGGCACACACGCACAACTTTATACACATACACACACATGCGCGCGCACACACACACACACACACACACACACACACACACTCACACACGTTTTTATTCTATTATTAAACTGTTTAGGATACAAAGTTGTAAATCAGTTCACCAGTTCATTTCAATAATTATCATTCCGTCAGCTCAATATCCGTAATAGGCGCATCCGGAAAGTTCCAACCTGGCTGCTCGGTGAGGATATTTTCATCTTGCTGCTGCGTAGTTTGCTTTTGTCGCCACCAGAGATATTTCACGTAGTGTGGGCACAGGAAACAACTTTGAAAGGAGAGTCCAAGAGAAAGAAGAATTGAATGGAAGTAATTGCAGCGGCTCGTTAAAAAAAAAGAAAAGAAAAAGACTGGACGATTCTCTTAGTAACGTAGACAGGAAGTCCCATTGTGGTTGAGTCACAAATGACAATCTTCTCTCACTCCATTCATTTTCGAAAGTACAAACCATCAAGCGGACAAATCAACCTTCGTCTGAGTCATGGATTTGATAGACTTGCTGTTGGAATAATAAAGAACAGAAAGACGTTTTTCAAAATCAACGAAGAAGGGTATCGATGTTACAATGGTCTGGACTCCAAATGTAGCACACTAACTGTATGTAGCACACCAACTGTATGTAGCACACCAACTGTATAACAATGTACTGTCTGTGTAGTGTTGACAGCAACAACAACAAGAGCAACGGCAAGAAGAATTTATGTGTACTCGACTTTAAAAAAGAAACAAAAAAACAACCCACAGAACTTCCTACCTCATACCCGTAGTGCTTTTCATTTAAGATACAAGCGGATGCACACACACTCTCCCACTCACACACACACACACACTACACGTGCGTGCGCGCAGCCACTTTCATTCAGATAAAGGGAGTTTAAGAGAGAAGATAAGGTAAATACTAAGAGAGAGAGAGAGAGAGAGAGAGAGAGAGAGAGAGAGAGAGAGAGAGAGAGAGAGAGAGAGGAGAGAGACAAAATCGAGTAATAGAGGAAGGTGGGAGAGGACGGGTGGGGCTGAGGTATGTAGAGCAAAGAGGGAGCGTGTTTATGTGTGTGAATGCGCGCGCGCATGTGTGGGTGAGAGAGAGAGAGATCTGCAGCATCCAACCAGTTAAAATTTGACTTTCTGTTCCAAATTGTTCAACCCATCACAGAGGACAGAGACCTCTAGTTTGGGATAATAGTGTTGACCTTCACTTTATCCCTCAATTTAAGTGATTATATTGATAGTAGGTAAGGGTGGAGGGCACATTGTTCGGCAACTCGTTTTCATTGGTCATGGACTTCAAACGCAGGAAGCCTGTAGACGCTTTTGTAAACCTCCGCTGGTGCAAGAACGCCAAAAATATAGTTGCTTCAAGTTTTGCCGATTTTTACTATTTTGTTTGTCTTAAAATTTCTGATATTTTGTAGATTTATGATTGCTGACCTTTACATTCCGAGACTAGGACAAATACGTACTCAAGCTTGTGCATGTGTGAAGAAAATTGGGGAGAGTGTTGACTTTATGCTGGGAAGTGACAGTGGCCATGTACATGTACCATCTGACATTTTCTCTGTTGCCTGTATGAATGATGTGAACGTGGAAATATGAGATTATTTTATATGCCACTGCCCCATTCGTTTGACATTTCATTATAATTCCTTCGACCTTACATTGTTATGGATACTTGTCCATGATTAAATGTATTATAGATGTCCATGGACACTTTGTTACGAATAAAGGTTATGTTTGTTGGTGTGTTATGGCTTAATGTACAACATATTAGCCTTAACTCTCGTCTACATCTTAAAGCAGTTCGGTCACACAATTCTTTAAAATTGTCAACTCCTACAAAAATGAATCTAGATTTATTTGAAATATGCAAAGTACCAGTACAAAAGTTCATCACACTAGCTGTTAGCACGGACAACATTTGAAAGAATGAAGTCGTCTTTGGGATGGCAAAACGAATCAAACTTAAAAATGCCAGATGCTCTGGGACTACTGAGTAGTGCAAAGTCATTACAGATTTATTAGAAAAATCAGTCTTGGTTGGCAGTTGCAATTAATTTTTTTTAAAAAAAATAATTTTTATGTATGCTGTTGTATTTTTGGACATATTTGTGTTCTTTGACTGCTTGTTCTCATCCATCTTCTCTGCTCTCTGTCTCTCGCCAGCTGCAGAGGTCTTATTTGAAAGTGTTAATGGGTCGGTGGAAGGTAATGAGTCAACTGGATATGTTTTTGTGCACTTTTCGTGTCGTTGCCAGTTTTGTCACCTTGATTTGAAGAGGAAAAAACAACAACTTATATTCATTCATTGCCGCTAATGTTGAGTTTTGTCTTGTCACTTTTCCGCTTAGTTACCCAATGATTTTGCCGCTTGTGTGTGTGTGTGTGTGTGTGTGTGTCTGTGTGTTGTATTGTAAATGTTGTTTTGTGATATAAGACAAAAAAGTTGTTTTATCATTTCATTTGATATTATTTATTGTAACGAATTTTCACTTGATAAGGTATTGTAACGAATTTTTACTTGATAAGTTATTGTAACGAATTAATGTTTATTCCTAAGTTTTGTTTCATCTGAATTGTCCATTTTTTCTTTGTACCCTAAATGTTGTATTTTAAAATTGTTATTTTTTAAAATTAATAATTCTTCTTTTTCTTATTATTAATATTCATTTCGTTTGAAAGTATCCTATACCATGCAGCATTCGGGCTGTTGATGTAACGTTGAAGATTGCGTGAATGACTGTTGAAATTAGTTATAGAAATGTGTTGTTTCTCTCTGTAACGTTGAAGATTGCGTGAATGACTGTTGAAATTAGTTATAGAAATGTGTTGTTTCTCTCTGTTGAATGATTCCTTTGTTGTTTTGCTGTGCTTTGTTTGAGTTTGTGTTTTCATTGCAATTCACTTCTGTTAATTAACCAGTTGCCACTACAACCCCACAGTTTCAATCCTTAATACTGACAGCTGGAATTTAATGCTTCTCATTGTGGTTGATCTGACAAGCTAATTTCATTCATCTTTTCATCATTTTGAACACATCCATGTTTCACAATAAAAAAACATTAATCACCTGCAACCGATTGTTTGCTTAATTAAATTTTTTAAATTTTAAGAACAGAAGCCTAAACACACTTTTAATGTATTTCGTATTTTTGTTGCATTTAAAAATATTATGATACATTTGTGGCCCTACAATATTAAAAATAATTGCTTGGGAAATTACAGCAAAAATACTAATTGGTTTATCCAGAAGCAAGATAATACAATTTAAAAGATTTTGTTTTTAAAACAAGCTCAAGCATTGGCACAGCTGTATTTATTTATTTATTTATTTATTTATTATTTGTGTTTGTAATTAATTGAGTTCGATTTTACCATTGATGTTGTGAATTAATTTTTTTTAATATGTGATTGTTTGAATTTGTGTTGTTTTTTTTAATTAATTTATTTTTTGTTGCAATTAACTTTCTTAAATTTCTTAATTAATGTGAAAACACAATCTTTATTAATTCATCATAAATTATTTTTATTGCTAGCAAAGTATTTTTCCAAAATCCTATGGAATATATCATTTCAATGATATAAAATGTTTACTTTTAATTTTCTTCAGACTCATTTCTTATTATTTTGAAATTATATTTAGTAGCCTTTTGCATAACTGTTTAAAGCATCAATTGTACTTTATTCTGCTATTTTATTTGCATTTTATTTTATGTGTACATTATTTATCCATTTATTTACTTAGTACGGTACTTATTTTTTAAACTTTGACTTGACTATCTTAATGTTCACATTGTCGGAAAGCACTTTTTTATGTTGTTTTTTTTTGGGACAATAACACTTTTTTATTTTAAAAAAAGTGTGAAATGAGAACAACTGATATTTAAATATTACCTCATGGTAGATCCAAACATTTAATAAGGTTTTGGGCAAGAGCAGCTGTTGAGATTGCCTTGTCTTATTATATATTAATTTTATCATGAATTCTTTTGCAACTTTGATCCCTCTCTACACAATAAAATTAATTTGAAAAACAGTGTTTTTAATGTGAATTTTATGTGATTTTCTACTTTTGTCTAAATGGACAATGAGAGTGACTCTTTTAAATAAATTAAAAGAAGATGCTTTTAAAAAAAATAATTATAAAATACACCTTTCTGGACTTATTTGGCCATATATTATTTGTATATTTCTTTAAATTTCTCCAAAATAAGAGCAAAGAAATATTTTTTGTTAATTATTATTATTTTATGGTATTTTAATAGTATTATTATTAATTTTTAAAAATAACTTTTACAGACAATTACTTTTTCTTTCTCTTAAAAGTATTTTTCAGTTTTGTTGTTGTCTATTTGCTTTTTCTGGGTTATGTGATACGTTCTTGACAATAAAGGGCTTGGCTTGCTCTATGTCCGCTTTTGTAGGAATTGGCGTCCACATTCGGCGACAGATGATTTTCCTAAGTACAAGCCGTGGGGAAGTGAAGTCAATCTCATTGAGAGGAGACACAACCCGAGACGACATATTTCGCAGTATCATTAAACCCACGGCAATGGCTGTGGACTGGCTAGCTGATAGAATCTACATTGCAAGCGAAGTTGGCAGGAGGGTTAGTTCAAACAGTGTATTGTCATTTCACAATTCGAAGAGTTATATAATTATGTTTAACACAATGTACTCCACTGACTTTTGTGGATATTCCCTCGCCACACCTTCTGGTAGGTAAAATTCAGTAGACAGATGATTTCTGAAAGCCTTTCAGTGTAATATTTGTGTACTGTCTTTTAAATGTACGACTATCTAGATAGCAAAAGACTGAAAACATACGAGGCCATCACTGTTATACAATACTATATTATTATGTGTAATCAATACGTGCGTGGCTTGTTTTTGTTTGGGGCACTGTAGTACAGTTTGTTTAATTCCAAGTTATCTCCCTTTGATACTTTTGTAAAATGGCGGCGAAAAAATTTCTGGTAGTGTTGCTTTAGTGAAAAAAGTGACACTAACAGTGTTGTCTCTGTGGAGAAAAAAAAATTGGAGATTTATTGAACGGAATATGTTTATAACTGTGTTTGAATTCATAATGGCAATGTTTGCTGAAGTTGCATTACTTCTGCAACTTTTCTTTGTGGAACATTAGAACTGGAACTTCCACTTTCTTTCTGATTCCAGTTCCGGCTTCCGCTTTCTTAGTTATTCATAGTTTATAGGGTCCAGCGGACTGCAAAGAGCCGAATCAGGACCACTACTTGGTTGAAAGAGGGCTCACCCCTGATCCGCTTAAAAAAAGCTGCTGAAACAACCTTAATGGCAACGCTGAAGGCATTCCACCAGCCGGCCACTTTACAATAAAGGCATCCTATGCAGGGGATGCTGAGGCTTATTGAATCCCCGTTTACAAAAACAATATAGAATATAAACATCATTATTAAATATTTACAAAACACATGCATATAAAATTCCTACATATAAAATGCCTACATTGCTAAATAATACCATAGAACATCCTCGTGACCATTTGGCAGAAAGTGTCCAATATCCCCAAGCTGACCCAACAGACCCCATACCCAAATGAGGTGTTTTTGAGAAAAAAGTTGGTGACTGGTCCAGTGAAGAAGATAGTAGATTGGTAGAACAGATTAGGAACGAGCAAGAACAAATGTGAATGACAGAAACAGTGGTAATTTAAAGTACTAAATTTCCACAAAGTAGGGATACTATTTATACAGAAAATCCCCGCACCCCAACGGGTGTTCCAGTTCCACTGTTTCGGAAAGAAAATTTGCAGAAGTAATGGAATTAACTTGTTACTCGAGAAAATAATTTTTTAATTTACTTATATTTTGGTGTATACTATTTACACAGAAAATCCTGGCACCCCAATGGGGATTCCAGTTCCATTGTTCCAGAAAGAAAAGTTTGCAGTAATGGAAATCTAAACTTGTTACTCGAGCAAGGAATTTTTTTATTTACTTATATTTTTCGGTTCCCCTCCAAACTAATACATTCTTCAGCCTTTTCTCTTGAATTGTTTTATTGCAGGTGTACAGTTGCCCTTTAGACAGAGACCTATGCTTTGTTGCCTTGGGAAGCCTGCCGAGCACACCAAAAGACTTGAAAGTAGATCCTGTCAATGGGTCAGTGCAGTCTTTTTAGTTTTATCATAGCATGTATGTGTATCATCAATTGATCCGAGTTATCATTAACATTAGTGGTAAATCTGTAGAACTTCTTACTTTCAACAGTTCATTTCAGTTTGTGTTACCAAAAGGCACAAAGCCAAGGTCAAAGCTCTGGTGTAAACAATGACTACCTGTATTTTAAATTGGTGAATTTTGTATGAACTTGGCATACATTATACCATGTAGGTGAGGTGGTAAACAAAACTAACCATTTTACAGCAGTCTGTACCTTTGACTTTATTATTATTATTATTATTATTATTATTATTATTATTATTATTATTATTGTGGTTATTATTAATATTACTGTCATTATTATAGTATTACATGTACTAGTAATGTGTTATGACTACCACTGCTCCCATAGACTATGATAAATGCTTTCCATTATGAAACAGCTGGCCTATCATGCGATTGTTCGTAGGGGTAGATTTGTATCATGCGATACCTATCCTATCCTATCTTATCCCGTAACTCAGAGGCCTGGATGATGGTGATGTTGAAAGGGACTGCTCTCAGACGGATGGTAATGAGTCTACTGGAGACTGGGCAGCAACCCATGACAGTGGCTAGAATGTTCTTGTGGACCAAGAATCCAACTCCATGTTCGTGCCTGTCATCTCTACCGCTGAAATAAAGCTTGTGGCCTTTGTCGGTCGTTGTTTTACCTATGCCTTTCCAGTGCAGTTCGCTGATCCCTAAACCTCTCCATTGATAGTGGTCCATCTCCTGGGCCAGTTCTTCTAATTTGCCCTCTGCATTTAGGGTTCTGACATGCCAGGTTCCTATGATGATATTATTTCTGGTGCGGAGCTTGCTAAGTTGTCCATCAGTAGCACACTTATCGCCTCCGTCCTGGTGGCCAACAGGAGGCGCTGTCCTTGTTGATCCGGGCGACGACCGATCCGGTATAAAGTAAATGGTTTTATTCATCATGCAGTGTGTCTTGGGCAAGAAAGACCTGGCAGGGCCCAATCCTCTCCAGGCTGTTGGCCACAGCCGATATCCACGAATACAGTGTGGCTCGCCTTGGCCCCGAGCATGTGGTCGTTGAACCTGTTGTAACATGAGGTTCCTCCGTCCTGTCCAGTGACTTCTGTGTAGAAGACTTTCGCCTAGTGATGCCGTGCTGACATCACCCCTGTTAGTCACCTCTTACGACACGTCGGGAAACGTTGGGTCTATTCTATTCAGTGCCCGAACTTATCTCTGTCTCTGTCTACAAACATAAACTGTCCTTCCTTACATAGATTCTCCTCTCACTAATTTAATACTATTATATACTATGTTCATTCCCTCAAACTTTTATAATGAATGGAAAGCTACCTTAATTATCTGTGCACGATATGAATGGTTTTGTCAACCAAATGAAATTAACTGTAAATTTGCTGTGTGGGTGTATGTTAGTAGTAAGAAAGAAATAGAAGAGATTGTGTGTGATAATGATTTTAATTTTTATATATTATTCTATTTGTTTTAAAAAAAAAATTCAGTTTTTCATTTCTATTCGCCGAGATGCAAATGTGCTGTATGAATTCTCCATTGTGGGTAATAAAAACTTATTGACTTAGTTTCTGGTGTGAGAGATTTGTAACAGTGCATTAGGAGCTTGTATTTTCCTTTGTTTATTGCAGATACTTGTATTACTCGCTCAATGGAAGTGAGCAAGGGTTGTACAGGGTGGACCTTGATGCCATCCAGCGCAACACCATCCCCAAGTCCAAGCACATTGTCACCCTGGACGACCTGTCAACGTTTGTCATTGACTTTGACAATGTCCAGCTGTACTTTGTGAACAACTCACTAGACACCGTCATGTCTACATTTCTGGATGGCTCGGACCTCAAAGACTTCAGACCCAAAGTGGTGAAGCGGGCGTACACTGGGGCTACCAGCATTGCTTACTGTAATCAGGTTAGCTTTCAGCAGATAAGTCTACAGCATGCTCAAAGGGTGCTGAAAGCCAGAACTTTCCCCACAGGCTAATGACTCAGGCTGCAAAGTTACTTGCTTCACAGCATTTTGCACTACTTGTAATCATTTGCAATTTGGTGAAACTTTAAAAAAATCATTGGACCTCCTGGCAGCAAAAGAGATCACCACTTCGAGTGAGCCACACACAATGTTTAATTGCCTGAGACGATTTTTACTGACATTTGGTGACTGGGCGAGTGCTTTCAGCTCTCATGATGTTGATCTTTCTTTTTGTTCCACTTTTTAACTCTCTCTCTCCCTCGCTTTTTTCTGAGGGCCTCTCTTTCCATCTCTTTCCCCTATCCTCCAACCCCTAATGAGTCTGTTCTTTTCCTCATGTAGGTATTCTTTTGGACTAATGGTGAGCAACCATGGTTTGAAGAATACGACAGAGGGTTCAGCCAGTACCGTCATAACAACCTGCTGCTCTTTCAACCGCCATTCACCAGCTTCAATCTCTTTCATCCTAGCGCTCAGCCAACACCAGGTAATATTATGTATTTGCTGTTAGTATTTATGAAGATATACACTTAGAACTTGACAGAAGATAGTTGATACAGTTGCTTTCTTTCATTTCGTTTGCGTTTTGCAGTAACATTTTTATCAGTAGGAACTTTTAGGTTTAGATGTGAAGGTTAACACCAAGAAAAAAAGCTTGTTTTAAGCGTGAGTGCGTCAGAATTATTATGTCTTTCAGTTACTGTCAGATGAAATTGTTATTACTTCCCCCCAGTGCCATTGACAGCCCCAAGCGACGTGGAAGCACTATTCACTCCAGATCGAGCTGAGATTCGCTGGCAGCCTCCACAGCGTTTGCAATATCAAGGTTGGGATTAGTTTCGTTTGACTGTTCATAGTTTGATCTGAGGAAATATTACATTTTGTGAAAGCTGAAATAACTCATAATTTCTATATATATTTATCTTTAAAAAAAAAAAAGTTTCTTATGAATTATTTTACTTTGACCTGACAGGCAAAGGAGCTTGGCGTGAATGGCTGTACGAAGTGGAGCTGAAGGATGCCACTCAGGACGGTCATTTTGGGCGTAACATTCAGACGGCGGAGACCACCAACCTAACTCAGACTGTGCAAGGCCTGGTTCCCAACACTACTTACTATTTAAGAGTCAGGGCAAGGTCTGAAGCTGGTGTTGGGCCGTGGTCTGAGTATTTCATTGGAACCACTATGCAGCAAGGTTTGTCCACCTTGAGCTGGATTTGGCTTGTTTCTAAATGCCTGCCTAAATCACTAAATGTATTGGGACAATTCAAACACAAGACAGAACCTCTCAAAACATATTTTGCCAACTGGTGTTAAATTGATTTTTTTTCCATGTGATGGATGTTTGGAAATAACTGCTCCTATTTCAGTTTTCAATACTAAAAAAAGAGCAAGAACAGGACATTCTGTTTTTCTATTTTAACCCACAAAAATATCAGTTTGCTTGGTTTGCAGCATGCAAGTGTACTATGTTTAATGGGTTGTAAGCGTGTGTTAAAAGTGGGTTGTTGGATGTTATTTTTTCAGAGCCAATCCCAGTAAGAGTGTTTATGGGAGTGCCAGGAATGATCATTGAAAAAGACCTAAGCGACCTGTCGCAGACCACAGTCGTAAACTTTTTCAAAGATCCTGTTGGTAAGGTCTTTGTTTGTTGTTTGTGAGCGTTCATGATGCTTTTTACATTTCTGTTGTTTTTTCACTTTGGTTTGAAGACAGATGATGTCTGTAGTACTGGAAAGTTGCAATTTTGCATGGAGTTAGTTTTTTTTTTATTGCATTGTTGTATTGTTCATGAAAGTGTAGTTTTGATTTGTGTAGATATTACTTGGCATGAGAACTTGCTGCTATGGACAACCACTTTGGGGGAGATCATTGTGTATGACCAGTTAAACGGCAGCAAGAATTTTGTGCGAGCAGCAAAGAACGCTTATTGCGTAGCCTATGACTGGCTCAGTGGCAAAATCTACTGGTCGGAACCTAAATTTGGAGTGGTGAGTACCCCCTTTTTTAAAGATGCAATATTCTAATAATAATGTTAATAATAATAATAACATGATAATAAAAAGCTTTTGTAATGCTCGATTTCCCAAAAACCCTGGGCTCAAATCTTCTAATTGTTGATCTGTATAAAAAAAAAAAGAAAAAAAAAAGAGCAATTTCTCCAGTGTTGTACATAATGCATGAATGTGTTGTATAGTATAGTTGACTTGGACGTATACTTTGACGTTGAACAGATACGGAGATCAGATGAAAGGGGCATCCAGCCAGAGTTCATCTACCAGGCCGAAGCTCGAGACATGGCTGTTGATGCGTTGGCCGGTCGTCTCTATTGGGCTACCACCAATTCCATCGACTCCACCTACCTGAACGGAGAAGACCATGTGGAGATCTTCTCCGTTGAATTCTTCTCAGGCCGTCACGTCATTAGCTTGACTTTGAACTTTGACTTGGGCAAAGTGATGTGGTATGTGAAGGCCTATGACAGCCAGGAGCTTTGGATGGCAGACCTGATTGATCGAAAAGGGCTTGGGTCCTTGGAGGTTATGCACACTGTGCAACAAGTTGGACGCTTTGACAGCATCTATGTGTAAGTCACCCTTTTTGATATTGCTTTCACCAATATTTCTCTGATATCCTGGTTCGCAATTGCAGTTTAGAAACATTCACCTATTTTAATAATCAACCGTGTAATATTCTGTGAGTAATTATTACAGGACTGTTGTAGTATAATTCAACAAAGGTATGAAGCATCAACTGCAGCTAATTGTAACTTGATAGTTATATATTAGTGATTAACGAAATTAACCTTTAAAACATTTGAAAATCAACAAAGTGCCTGTAATATATCGGAAATGCTATATTTTTGTATCATTCAGCAAGCTCCTGTTGTTTTTTTTCTTTTTTAAACTTCATTTTGTATTTGTTTCTTTTTTCAGGACGTCGGGGCTACAGTATTACTCCAACAAGCTGTTCTGGATTGACAGCTACAACTCACTAGTTGTTGGTAATATGGAGTGTAACTACACCTCAACTGTAGCTCCAGGGTATAGGAATATCACCAGCTTTGCTGTGGCGCATCCTTCTGTGCAACTTTATCCAGGTAACTGCTCAACCCCTCCATTCGCCTGAGGTTAACTAATATAATATTCACTGGGCATTCTGTGTTAGGGTGAATATTATCTGTGGTGGTCTATGTGTTAATCACAGTATTGTATAGATTTGTTATTTAAAAAAAAGGTTACCGCGGGTATATTTTATGTATTATATCGTTTGTATGACATCCAAAATAATGTGATTTTGTGGAAGGAACCTTAGCCATTTTAGATGCCAAAATTTGGATCTACACTCATTTTGAGACTGTAGTTTGAAGAACGTAGTTTGAAGCGAAGACTTGGAAGTACGTGAAAGTGTGTGATGCCACTGCCATCGCCTGTCTATATATGAACCTTGCTGTGCTCAGTGAGCTATAGGAAATGAGCACGAAACAAATTTACAACCACACATTACAACAAATCTCTATATACATATGTCTTGTGTGTAGGAATCCAAGGATGCTGCTTGTTACACAGCTTTTTGATCTTGAACACACGTTTTCATGACAGTGGATGCGATATGTTCGCATGCCTGCTTACAGGGATGCTAAAACTATAAGTGCTAGCACAACCCTTGTGTATTCTACATAGACTCATAGTTATTTTTGTAACAAAAAATAATTATTTTAACATCAACAGATGGTGTTAATGAAGAGAGTGTGGTGGTGATTCCCACCAAGATTGAGATAGACTCCATCCGCACAATTGGCGTCTGGGATAACTTCAACCTGACTTGGAGTTCTGATAATGGAGTCAACCATGGTGTTGTGTTCTACAAACTCTTCTTGCAGATAGGCCGGGAGAAAATCCGAAAGGTCAGACCACTAACTTTGTTTTATGTAGTTTGTTCATATTATTTGTAATAGTATGATGGTATTGTTTCTATATTGCTTTGATTATTTTCTACAATTGTATTATTTATGAAGGGCCTTCATAGCTTCAAATATTTAGGAGCCATTGCATCAGACAATGCGTTCCGACAGGAAGTCCTCTCCAGGATCGCACAAACAACTGCTGCCCTGACAAGGTTGAAGCCCATTTGGAAAGACAGGACCATCAGTCTACTGTCATCTCCATCTTCCTATATGCTTGCGAAGCATGGACCCTCACAGCAGATCTCCAATGAAGAATACAAAGCATGGAGATGAGGTGCTACAGAAGACTTCTGGGCATTTCCTATACCCAACACATCACCAACGACGAAGTCCGACAGACCATCACATAAGCCATTGGACAACACGATGACCTGCTCACAGTGGTGAAGAAACGGAAACTCCGATGGTATGGCCACGTCACCAGATCATCAGGCCTTGCAAAGACTATTCTGCAAGGCACAGTGCAAGGAGGTAGAAGAAGAGGGAGACCGAAAAAGAGGTGGGAGGACAACATTCGAGAATGGACTGGTTTGACACTGAGCGAAGCCATCAGGGCTGCTGAGGACAGAGAAAGATGGAGTATGCTGGTTAAACGATCATCTGTGGTGCCCCTACGACCTCCGGGTTACGGGACAGGATAGGATAGGATAGTTTATGAGATTTTGATAGTGTTGTTTCTACATTAATACTCATTTAAATTCTTGGTAGCAATATGTTGGTGTAACTCCGGATATGTTACATCATTCATTATCATCAAATTGATGTCATTGTCATCATTATCATTGTCGTCATCATCATCATCATTATCATCATTGCTGTCACCATACATTCGTTTATGTATTGTCATTCATTTTCAGCATCTTATTTATTATTGTTTTGCATGGATGTAAAAAAAAAATTTCCAATGGGAACTCTTTCACAAATAAATCTCTTATGTCTTATATAACTATATAAAGTTATTGAGGAACTAAACTGATTGTTATCTTTACTGATGATGTGTCTTCAGTGTTACCATTATGATTGTTTCAGCAGATCTTTAATATACCGATCAGGGGTTAACCCTCTTTCAACCACGTTGTGGTTCTGATTCAACTCTTTGCAGTCCGCTGGACCCTATAAACAATTACTAACTAACTGTTGACTGCACAATATTTGTTAACTTTGTTTGTTTGTATTTATTTATTGATTGATTCACTAAGCAATGTGTTTGTAGATGTGATACAGGAGCAACAAAACCTCTACTATATGTGTGGATGTTGCAGACATTATCACAGCCGTGGTTCACCATTTCACATCGCTCACCCTACACCCAAATGGTAGTGTCCCTTCAGCCATACACTTACTGGGGCTACGCTGAGGCAGAAACCTTGTCCATTAGGTCTCCAATGTCTAGTGAGTATCTCATCTCATCTTGTCCTATCTTATTTCATTCTATCTCATCCCATCTCTTTTGCATTCATACATAATTTGTGGTTCGTTTACTTTTAAATTCATGTGGGCATAGAAACTATCCTCTTTGTATTTGTGATGTAAGCAGTATTCTGTTTTGAAGTGTGCCTCACGCTGTATAAAACTTCAGAATGGCGCGTAAAATACCAAAGTAGTGCATTAATCTGCAGCATTTCAAATGTTCCTGTCTGTCAAAGGGAACAGCATACCCATCACTGCTGAATCGTCAGCTAAACCTAACTAGTAACAAATGAAAGATCCTAGGCATCATGCATGTTGGACATTGTAATATAAAATATAATGCTATGACGTTTCACTTCAACATGCTAATGTACTTTTAAACTGATTTTCTATCTCTTTGGCCCATACTAAAGCCCAAATAACCCGTTGTTTTTTCATGCTAATAGACTTTCTAACCAAAAATGAATACACCAAGTTCTTTATATTGAGAGAAACTGAGCATTAGCAAGTAAATTCAGGTATTCTGAGTTACAATCTTCAGTGTATAATTCGCAAACATTTCCTTCAATCATAGTGTCACATTAGCGTATGCATGCATTGCATCACTCGTTTTTGTTGGAAAATTCCATTCAGAACAGTGGCTTCATTAAATGGTAATCATTTTGCCATTGTATTCCCTTTAGCATGTATGTTTATATGCGCAATACAGCTTTATTTATTCATTGATTCTTCGTCTTCAGAACCTCAAGAGCCTCTGACTCCACGAGTGTACGTGACTCAGCACAAGAATGCCAGCACTGCTCAGACTTCTCTGGCTGCTGACTTTCGTTGGTCCACTCCCCACGTTACAAACGGAATCCTGAGCCACCATCTGATCACATACTGGCAGGAGGGAAAAGAGCATGAAAAGGAAGTTGAGGAGGTTTCTGGGACAGCCAGACATTTTATTCTCACTTCCTTGGCTACCTCACAGATGTATTTCTTCCAGGTTAGTTTTATATTTGATTGTATTTCTTGCAGTATTTTTCAATAACGGTAACAGAACAGAATATTTTGTTGCTGTTGGTGACATATTGTCATTATTCTGACTTTTTTTTTTTTTTTTGTTTTTTTGGAAAGACAGTCTGTTACATCTAAAGATCACGACATTGGAAAGATTCAAAGTTTATATTTAGAGGCTGTTGAGTAGTTTCTCCAACTTTTGAAAACTGTGAACTTGGTTGTTCAACTAGGGAGTTTCCGTAGAACAACGAAGAAAGAGATTTTCGCACATGAACCATTTTTCATTTGTCTTAATGTGTAAAGTGTTAAACAGTAATTTCAATTGTACATTTGTTGTTTTAATTGTTATGTAGTTTTTATTCTATCATGACAAAACTATATAGTGATGTAATTCTGCTGTGCAGGTGGTTGCATGCACTGAAGCCGGTTGTGGTCCACCATCCTCCATTGTATCCACAGTCACAGATGGTAGGTTGTCTTTGTGTAACGGGTGTATTTATTGTGTGTATTGCGTTCAAAACAGTCACTCGGCATTACATTTTCATTAATAACAACTGTACTGAATAGTGGTGGAACAATAAAATATCATCAGTGGGACAGTAACCTTTTTCTTCTTCTTTTTTTTGTTTGTTGGTGAAGCTTAAAATAGTGTAAAAAGCCTCCTGCACTTAAGTGTAATAAAACGAAACATGATTCTGAAACTGTTTTAGTAATAAAGAGAAATAACTGCTAACAGAATTTAAAAAAAAAATTTCGTCTGAATTTAATGAAACTCTACCAAACGTTTTGAAAATGCTAGGTAGTGGGATAGTAAACCACAGTATGCACATCGGAAGTTCAGAAGTTTGGTACCTCTCCTTTTCAGCTGTGAATCCGGTGCCCATGTTGCTAATTGCCACATCATCAGGAGTGTCCATATCAGAGTTTGATGACAACTTGAACACAACCAAGCTGCTAGATCATGTTTCTCCCTCAGCGCTGGCTTACCTAGCACAGGACAACAGAACATTCTGGATTGAGCGCAATGCTGATGCACTCTTTGTCTCCCAGAATTCAGACCAGAAAATGGAGGTAGGTGTAAAGACTCCCCCCCCCCCCTCCTTCCCTCCTCATCCCACTCTTCTCCTCTACCCCTCCCTCCCTTTCTCCTCTCTGAGTTCTTTTGCATAAAATAAATAAAATTATCACAAAACATAGGATGAACACATTGTCTTGTGCTTTGTATCTTTTTCATGGATCAGTGTATTCCTTAGTCAGCTGTTGCAATTTTATATACATGAAATGATTTTTGTGTGTGGGTGTTTTCAGCCTGTTTGAAAATATGTCTTATAGTTATAAACCATGTTTTTTTTTTAGTTTTCATTGCTGGTCTCTCACGTTAACTGAGTTTGTTGTTTTTCTTGTTCGAAAATAATTGTTGCTATATGTTAGTGACTGCATGCACACTGAGGTACGTTTTTTTCCCACAGCTTGTAGAGACAGGAGGAAAGGGGCTAGACCTGAGCATGGACTGGATCAGTCGCACACTGTACGTGGTGAGGGAAAATGCGGAGGAACGTTCCACCAACAGCATCATGGGCTATCACATGGAGCAGCAGCTGTACACACAGATCATCAGTCGCTTCAACAAAACCATCGGCTCTGTCATCTCTGACCCTTATGCTAGGTAAGAGTTGAGTATTCAGGATGCCAGATACAAAAAGTCATTATTGTTCATTCATAAGAGATTTGGCTTATGAAGTGGGGTGATGGGACCTGAGTTTTAATTCTATTAATATTATGCATTATGTAACCTTCAGTTCAAATTTACATGATCAGTTCTATTTCTTTCTTTTTTACCAGTATGTTGCTGTGGACAGAAGTGGACCCATACGGACAGGGAAACCTCATCTCCTCGTCCATTGGCAGTACTGAGACTGACATCATTCTGGGCAACTCTCACAGCAGCAGCAGTCTTCGAAAGAAGCGTAGCATGTTCCCCACTTGCTCTTGCTCAGACCTCATCAATGTGGCGCCTGTGGTCACCATGGATTACACCAAGCAGGGTCGCAACGAAGTCGTCTTTGTGGATGCTACAACCAACACTATCTATTCAGCTGACATTAGTGGCTGTAACTGCACTGCTATCTTCATACCGCGAACACCCACTGGGCATGGTAAGATGATGACTGAGGTTGATTTCATTCATATAATGATAATTTAGGGATGAGCTCATTCTAAATTTAACTGATCTCAGACATTTATTTTATTTGCTGTTTAATATTGTTGTTAACTGTTTAGGACTGACATTTTCCACCTTGGCTTGTGTGCTTACGAGTACATTGAATGTTTGTGTCACAGCAATTATGAAACTTATATTATTTCAATTTTGTACCCAGGCTTGCCCCCTAGCTTGCTTACGGTGGATCACCTGCGTGTGTACTGGTACAACAGCACAGAGAGCCTTTTCTACAGTGTGGACAAGAACACCGGGAAGAATCTCCATAAACAGGATCTACCTGATGTCAAAGATTTGGTGGCCTACGGACGACACTTGCAGCCATTGCCTGGTTTGTAACACATATCCATACATTTTTTGTGTGTGCACAGAATGTCTTTGTTAAAGTGCATCCAACACTATGCTCTGTGTTCAAGGGTTATGTATCCAGCTGGTTGTGCCATTGTGTATAATGAGGAGTGCGAGTGTGTGTGGCTCAATTTCTTATACTGAGATAATGTTTAGTTATACATGTGCTTGTAATTATTCATTACAGTTCAATATTTTAACATTTATTTACTTGCAAGTGATTTTAGAATAAGTATACGTAGATAATGTAAAATACATGACTCATCTATAGAAAAAAATCTTGTGTTTAGCTTAAAAAAGCAACACGTGCACACACACACAAAAACACAGAAACCCCAAACAGTTGCAATACCAGCTTTGTGTTGTTTGGCAGATTCCGACTGCCTGACCCCAGGCCCTTACGGTGGTAACATGGTTACTACCTCCATTGGTAACACCTCCGTCACGCTGCGCATGGACCCTGTTGTCCGCCCTCAGCGTTGCGGCCGCATCAGCGTCCCCCAGGATAAGTTCACCATTTACTACAAGAAGGTTGCCTCTGCCAGAGAGGGAGTTATTGACTGCAGCAGCTCCACTGAGAACTGTTTGAAAAAGGTAGGCGAAACTATATTAAGATATAAGAAGTTAGTTGAAATGATATGGCTGACCTGTATGAGACTGTATAGTGACATTTTTAAACGATCTTCATTGTTGGATTGTTCAATAATGGTATTAAGTGTAGACAATCAAACATTTCAAATAAAATCTGATTTCCCATCTTTTTTGCAATAGCCATCTCCTTTCCTTTTCACCGAATGTTTTAGTGATAGGTATTTGTGTGTTGTGTTATATATGTAGCAGTGTAACATGTGAGTGTGCATGGATGGTACAGATCATCATGCTTTAAGCCTGATTGATGATTTGGGGAAAAACCTGTATAACGCATCCATCATCATCATATTATTATTATTTTTGTTGTTGTTATTGTTATTCTTTTGAATGTGCACAATTTTCAGGTTTTAAAAAATCCTGCTTATTATTTGAAACAGGGCTTATATTATAATTTTTGTGTAAGCGTGGATATTTGGAAATTTATGGTAGTAATTGTTGGATTGTTGGTGACAGGAGGTGTACGATACTGTAGTGGAGGTCAAAGGTCTTGAACCTTACACAGAATATTTGGTGCAAGTGGCAGTCAGCAACTACTACACTGAGTACCTTGCTGAAGCTATGAGCTCTCCCATCAAGTTCACTACAAAACCTGGAGGTAAATACTGTTACAGGATCATTGGTTGAGTCAGCCTCGATGCTTGAATCTTGTATAACTCGGAATTCGTTATCCACGCAGCCCGTTCACTCAGCAACAAGGCAGGAGTCGTCGTATAAAGTTCTCCAACTTTATTCAAAGTTTTCCAACTTTATTCAGCAAACACCAACAACTGCATCCAAGCCACTTTCCATAAAACACCCCTCAAGCACAAGACTTCATACAATTTTGCTTGGAGCATGTGATTTGAGCTCAAGTTTGATCCTAACACATCAGCCTATTTTTAATAATTGTACTATATTTGTGACCCTCCACCACGGGATGAGTCGTATTGCGCCTTAGTCCATTCCGAGCAATCACTGAAAATAGGTGTAGGGGGTGTGGGTTGTCGGTTTGGAGATTTTAGTTGTTGCTGATTCTTTAATCATTTATCTACATGTTTCCGTTGGAATTTTGCTAAAATTCACTTCTAAAAGTATTATAAATGTGTTTTAAAAGCACCACGTATCCCGTTTTGGTGAGAAAATCTTGCCAAAACCACTTCTTTTGAAAAACCTGTCCTCCCTATGCTTTTCGAGCCGACCCGATGTACTATGCACCGATTGAAAGGTCTTTGTCTCAGCTTTTAAGCTATGTAGAATACGATTGGTTGATTCGAAATAGAAAGCTAAAACGTTAGGCTAAAAGTAATAGTTCTCCGGGAATGCCCCTGTAAACAAATCGTCACCATGTAGGGGAAGCTCGCTCCACGATTGGCTAATATCTGCGCGTGACGTTAACCAACCAACCAGCAGGAAGGTAATTAAAATTTTGCAACATGGCTGCTTGTGGCGTCTCCGAAGCTTTCGTCGCAAAAGCGTTGAATTCGGCCAGAGATGCAAATATTACGGACCAAAAAGATTCAGAAGAATTAGAAAGTCTGATAAGAGAGTATTTTATATCTCTAGAATTGGAAGATACCTGTGATTTAAGCGAGGACGAGGAGAAAAGTGATGATGAAGTGAGTGGTGGTGTCGAAAGTGATTGTGATGGTGTAGGCCTAGAACACGAAGAGGAAACTAGTGACACAGACAGCGAAATGCATCATTTAATTTTATTTTTATTTTTTGGGGGTATCAGAAACTTAACTTTTTCCCTGCCAATCGACGATATATCGTCGATCTGAGCCGCCATGTTTGTGCCAATCGACGATATATCGTCGATTTCAGTATTCCGTTTCGTTCCGGTTTTTTGCGCAGTCCAATCCAAGTTTTATTTTAACCAAAGAGAGATAACTCTTCCTACTTTTGTTTCCGATCGACACGCGCGTGGTTTCTTCAAATTGATTCGTTTTTAGAGTGTTTTTTGTGCATTTTACTAAGCATATGTGATGGGCACAATCGACAGTGTGTTAAACTCTGCTAATAATCAATATAATTTCAAACTGTAAAGTGTATTTTGATCCTAAATAAATTTTCTTTCTGGTGTGTGAAGCTGATTCAGTGATTGGAATTATTCCTCCAGATTTTGTTTATCACTGTGGTATGTAGAAATATTTTTATTTTATTTTATAATTTCAAAAAGATCAACATGCTTTCAAAACACATATTTCAATAACATAATCAAATTAACATTTGTGTGATTTTTTTTCTTATTCTTCACTCTTTTACCTTTAATTTGATATGAAATATGTCTATTTAACAACTATTATTGAAAGAACAGTAGCTTAAATGCCTAAGGTACTGAACTTTCTTTCCGGTGCCAGAGAAATGTCTGGCACAAACGTGGAAACATGCCTGGCAGGGAAAGAGTTAAAGCTTTATCTGCTTGGAAAAGAACTAAAATTGTATGTCTCTTGGTAAACATTAATTTAGGATAATTTCATGGTGGCTTGCAATTAAAATCACCCACCCCCCACCCCCACCACCTTCCCCCCGCCTCCTGAAAAAATTAAACAATTTTTAGACCACATACTTTTTATTTTATGCTGCTATTTTATACAAATTGTTGACATTTGCTCATTTGTAATGATTTTAATATTGTTATGAATAAAATTATTATAGTAGTAGCAATCGGCCTGCATACAAATGTTAACTAAGTAAAACATGCATTTTAACAAGTATTTTAAAAAAGTTTACAAATAAAAATACTTCATACTTTGAAATGAAAATGTGTATGTGTGTGTGTTGTTAATGCTGTGCTAGATTACAGTGCCAAATTTCATTAAGATCCATGCATGGTTGCTAAGGACATTACTGTCTTAAAGTTTGTAAACACAAATTTCGAGATTTATCAGAATCGCGTTTTTGAGGGGGGGCAAAGTAAAAAGCATGTAGCTCTGAGACTATTCGTCAGATTTTCAAACGTTTTTTTTTCATTGAAATTGGCATTCAAAATACTTAAAGACAGCACAAATAACTCAAAATGACCCAGAGGCACAATAAGACTCAAACCGTGGTGGAGGGTCACATTTGGGATGGTGACCAGCTCATTAAAAATGTGGCGCAGTAGATAAGTCGCCGGTTTCCAATGCCGAAGGTCGCGGGTTCGATTCCTGCAAGGGGTGAACGTATGTGACTTAGGTACGAGACTATTGAGATCACCGAGGGTTTTCTCCGGGCACTCCGGTTTCCTCCCTCTTTTCAATAATGGTATTGGACACAGTCAGTATAAAATTTCAAAAATAAAAATTTGATTTTCTTTCTGTCTTCCAATAGCGATTTCCCTGCCTTTACACCACCTGTTTGAGGGATGGATGTGTATTTATTGTGTGTGTGTGTGTGAGGGTAGATGAGACAGGTGAGCGTGTATGTAGGTACAGATCGCGCGCTTTGAGCCTGATTGATTTGGGGAAAGGCATGTATATAGCATCCAGTATTATTATTATTATTATTATTATTATTATTATTATTATTTTATTATTATTATTATTAAAATATTTTGTTATTATATATTGCCGTGTGTGTGTGTGTGTGTGTGTGTGTGTGTGTGTGTGTGTGTGTGTGATAGAGAGAGCCAGCCACTGAATGTATGTATGCATGTGAGAGTCATTAGGTTTTATAGTATGTCACCCCAAGTTTTAACCAAAGGCTGTGTATTTTATAATAGTGTGATGCATGTATGACAGGAATGATGAATGGGCTGGGTGTGTGTGGTGTGTGTTTACTAACATCAGAGAAAATTTTTTGCGTAATGTCACTTAGTGGAATACATTATGTATTCCTTTTTTTTTGTGTGTCAACATTGCACAAATTGTAACAAAACTGTGCCCTTTTCTTCAGTGCCTGGTGCAGCAAGAGATGTGATTGTAATCCCACAGACACCTGAAGAAATTATGGTGAAATGGCGCCCTCCACTTGTATTCAATGGACCGGAGAACAACCTCACTTACTACATCCACTTTTCCACCATTATCGATGGCCGCGTCACGAGACAAATGACAAACTTCACTGTCAGTGACACTGCCAATGGACCACCAGAAATCCTTCTCAAGAAGCTAGAGCCTGGTCATGATTATGATGTTATGGTACGTTATGTTTGTCGTGATGATGATAATGATGATGATGATGAATGCAATCTCATTAAGTGCAGGATTATGCTCAAAGCGCTGCAGAATTTAAAAAAACAACAACTTTTATTTGTGAAAAAAGTTATTTCCTGATTTAGTCATTTGTTCTGTTCGTTTCTCATAAAATCAGCTTATAATATAGAAAACTGAAAGATATCTTGTACTGTTTTTCTATTGGATGTAGCATGCAGAGTTGTGTTTATCACAAATATTTGTGCATTGTCTTGCTATAGATGCTAGTTTTTATGAAAGCAGAGGCAATTTTCCCTTATGTCTCTGTTCATGGAGGCAAAACTGAAAGTGTTATTGAGCCTTGAACCTTGTACATGTATGATCCTGTGTTTGTGTAGGTTGAGACATGTATGTTAGGCCATCAGCTTTGTAACATGAGTGAGGTGGTAGCCAACAGGACCTTCAGCACACTGAACGACCTTGTCTTCAAGAACGCCACACACAACAGTCTTATTATCCAGTGGCAGTCGCCTGCCGACGACAGTGTCAGCCGACACAACTATCAGTATGCTAAGGTCAGATGTGAATTAGATTGCTCTATTTATTTTCATCTATTATTTTATTTGTGGCGTAGTGGGAGACGACTGGTCACACTTGAGAGAGATGGTCGCCCTTTAGGCTGCCAGAGGGAGTTTGTTCCCTTGATGTCACTCTGGCCTTGTGTGGCTCCTGCTATACAGAATCCTTGGGTGTGTGCTTGAACCCTTGGATTATGCAGGACCAGGCTACATGTTTTCCCCACCTGGCCCTTCATTTTCTGATTGTGGGGGTGAGCAGGGCTGGCATTCTGTGCAGGTTTGTGGCAATGACCTGCAAAGAGTGTTGGCACATACTGGTGTCCCTCAACCCAGTGTGCTCTCAGCACACTTCCCACCTTGCAAGGCAAAACAACTTTTAATGTCCCTCTTATGAGGGATAAATAAACATAACAGTTTGCAGAGAGCTGGGAATCAAATACGCTCAGCTACATATTAAAAAAACAACTAATTATTTGTCTAATTGGCAGTTGCATATCGCTTGTTTGATATTGTTGTAGATGATTTTGCGTTTTATTTATTTATTTTTTTTATTCCAAAGTTAATTTAGTAGTTTGTAACCACTGCAACAAGAATTTTATTGTGGATAATGTGTAAATATTTAATGAGTACAAATGTACAACTTCTAGAGTATGGATCAGTATTATGTTTGAAATGGTGCAATTTGATTAATAATTTGTTTTTTAAAAGTATTGAGTTTTGTGCATAGTTTCGCCCTGGGCAGAATCAGGAGGGTTTGAATTGGACATTAAGAGAGCTCTTCCCCATCCACACTCAGAACAACACTATGTACACGGAAACGTTCAACAACCTTGACCCCCACACTAGTTACACCTTTAAGGTCACGGTCGTCTACAGCTACCCAGCTTACCGTACATATGTGTGGCCCAGGGATCCACAGCGTTTTGTCTTTGAAACCCTTGGTGAGAGCACTTTATTGTTCAGTCTTATCTCTGTGCACCTATTTCTGTGCATTGCATATCATGTGGATTGCAATTTGTTTTTTAATATTTGTTTTATTTTCTTACCTTTATTTTAACTTTTTTTTTTTTGGGTGTAGGGTACATGAATTTAATGAGTTAGGTGGAATAAAACGGTAAACTGTAAGCATTCAAAGTGTACAATAATGAAAAATAATGTGCCTATTTATTTCTCATTATTATATTTAATGAGTTGAAGGAATCACAAATACTAGTGCTGAGAATGAGTCTTAGGTATTGAAAATTGACCATGGTTTTGTTGACGTGGTCATTCACATCTGCTTTCATTCCACAGCATGGATGCCAGAGCAGCCGGCACCCCCAATGACCCATCCCTTACAGCAGACAGGAGCTTATGAAGTTGTCTGGGAAGAGCCTGCTGACAACGGTGAACCCATCACCAACTACAACTTGCAGTTCTGGTGAGAAGAAATCGCTAGATCTATTTTAACACAGGCATAACAAAACTGGGGTCATGAAAATAAACAATACCTTTCCATTTAGACTTGAAAATATCCCATCTGTACTGTACCATAGTTAGGACCAGTAACAATTTATCTGCTTGACCAGCTGTTTGGTTTAATTCTTTCCCTGCCAGGCATGTTTCCACGTTTGTGCCAGACATTTCTCTGGCACCGGAAAGAAAGTTCAGTACCTTAGGCATTTAAGCTACTGTTCTTTCAATAATAGTTTGTTAAATAGACATATTTCATATCAAATTAAAGGTAAAAGAGTGAAGAATAAGAAAAAATACCACAAAAATGTTAATTTGATTATGTTATTGAAATATTTGTTTTGAAAGCATGTTGATCTTTTTGAAATGATAAAATAACATAAAAATATTTCTACATACCACAGTGATAAAAAAAAATCTGGAGGAATAATTCCAATCACTGAATCAGCTTCACACACCAGAAAGAAAATTTATTTAGGATCAAAATACACTTTACAGTTTGAAATTATATTGATTATTAGCAGAGTTTGACACACTGTCGATTGTGCCCATCACAATGCTTAGTAAAATGCACAAAAAACACTCTAAAAACGAATCAATTTGAAGAAACCACGCGTGTTTCGATCGAGAACGAAAGTAGAAAGAATTATCTCTCTTTGGTTAAAATAAAACTTGGATTGGACTGCGCAAAAAAACGGAACGAAACGGAATACTGAAATCGACGATATATCGTCGATTGGCACAAACATGGCGGCTCAGATCGACGATATATCGTCGATTGGCAGGGAAAGAGTTAACAAATAAAAAATAAAATAATAACAAATAACAAATGAATAAAAATGTCTGCCTGTTTCAGTCAAGTGAGTGAGAATGAGTGGCAAGTGGCGTATAATGGGGCTGAGCGTCGATGGCTGGTGGACGAATCCATGACCAATCCTGGTGATGAGTATGTGTTCCGAGTGGCGGCTGAGAACGCTAAGGGCTGGAGCAGCTTTAGCTACAACAGCACAGTCTTTCGCTCTCCTCCAGGTATGAACCGTCACATGGTGAATGTAATTCCTACAGCAGTTAATGCTTGCATGTGAAAAATTCTTAATCTGATGACTTTGTGTGTTGTTTCGTTTTGTGTTTTATATGGCCAAGTAATGTATTATAATTTCATGATGGGATCCATTGTTGTATACCAGCAAATCAGTGCTTCATTCTCTGTAGCTTCCATTACTTGATAAAAAATGTCCTTATTGTTACAGCTGTAAGACAAACATCAGTACAGAGGGACGTTCAGATCGGGGTTGCTGTTGCCTTGTGTGCCATTGTCGTCATCTTCATCGTTGCCATCATTTTCATTTTCGTCTGTGAGTACAGTGGATCATTTCCTTTTATACACAGCATCGTTTTATATTATCGTATTGTTTCTAGTTTAGTGCAGAGTGCTGTTGCAACTTTTAACTACATTATAGTGTGTAGATTACACTGTTAATATGCCTTAGTCCTTTGAGGTTGTCACATGGTTGGTTTCTCAATAGATTGTGCTATATGACACATTCCACATGTGGTGGAATAAAGATTTCTTGACTTGACTTGTAATAGACCCCTTTCCGCTGCTGCTAAGATTATAAGGCCAGTCGGCCTGAAAGAGAAGCTGACCCCAGTACTGGTGTCACAAGCTTTTGAGGGCATAAACCTACACACAGCCTATGGTTGGTAGATCTCTGATACTCAGCTAGCATCAAGGTCGGTGCCGGGGGTTTCAGTATAAATAGTATCCCCACTTTCTGGAAATTTAGTGCTTTAAATTCCCACTGTCGCTGTCTTTCTCATTTGCTCTTTCTCATTCCTGCTCTGTTCTATCAATCTGCTATACTATCGTCTTCTTCGCTATACCAGTCATCTACCTTTTTTCTTGAAAACTCTTCCGGGACAAGACTCCTTGTTCGTGTATGAGGTCTGTTGGATCAGCTTGGGAATGTTGGACGCTTTCTGCCAGGTGGTCACTAGGGCTTCCTATGATGTTATTATTTAGCAATGTAGGCATTTTATATGTATGTGTTTTGTGGATAATTTATAATTATGTTTGTATTCTATTTTGTTTTTGTAAACGGGGGTTCGATAAGTTGGGGTAAAGCCTCAGCCGTCCCCTGCGTGGGATGTCTTTATTGTAAAGTGACTGGCTGGTGGAGGGCATTCAGTTTTCCCACTAGGGTTGTTTCAGCAGATCTTTTATGCGGATTGGGGGTTGTCCGGTCCTGATTTGGCTCGGAAGAGTCAGCTGGACCTAAAGCAACAATTATGTTATGTTATGTAATTTATAATGATGTTTATATTCTATTTTGTTTTTGTAACCGGGGGTTTGATTAGTTGGGGTAAAGCCTCAGCCGTCCCCTGCGTGGAATGTCTTTATTGTAAAGTGACTGGCCGGTGGAGGGCATTCAATTTTCCCACTAGGGTTGTTTCAGCAGATCTTTTATGCGGATCGGGGTTTTCCGGTCCTGATTTGGCTCGGAAGAGTCCGCTGGACCTAAAGCAACAATCAATCAATCAATCAAAAAAAAGCCTGGCTAGTGGAAATTGGCTTATTATGCTCCAAACTATACTGTGACTGGCGAAGGTCATATGAGCTCCACCAAACTGCCATCGTGCCATCAACATCATACACCTGGTTATAGCACTGTCCAGTGAAATGCAAGTGTTACGTGTCTTGCAGGGAGACGTAAGGAGCAGGAGAAGAGGAAGAAGCAACAGTTCATGGCAATGGTGCGAGGCCCTGACACAGAACTTGCCATACTACGAGAGCTGCCTCATTCCACTTTCCAGCAAAGCAACACTCTCTATGGACTTTCGTAAGTCACTCACCGTCTTGCCTCGCTTGTAAACTTAGTTTTGGGTTTGAACAGTGGTCATAATTGTGTAGTTTGTTTGTGCGTTTATTTTAATATATATGTTGTCCGATTAGATAGACCCATTTATCTAATTCATTTAATATTTTCAGGATCATTCCAACTGATGAGGAGGTGGCCAGCCTACCCCATGTGTGTCGAGATCAACTGGACCTGACACAGTTTCTGGGCAGTGGAGCGTTTGGTGAAGTTTATGAGGGTGTGGCTCGGGACATTAGAGAAGAGGCCTCTATCAAATGTGCAGTAAAGGTGAGGCTTCTCTCTTTTGTGGCTGAAAGACCACTGCCGGGATTGCGAGTCTCAATGAGCCATTGAATTCTGTCTCGTTGCCTGTTTGTTTATTGGCCTTTCTGTGTGGCTGTTTTGCTTTCTCCAAGTGGGATTAGTGGGTTAATTTAATTTAAAAAAATTGTAATTATTACAGATTGTTACCATCTGCTATGGAAGATGCAGGTAAAATGGCCTTTGAATTACCAGTTATTGATTTAGTACAATTATGTTTATCTTGTCAATCATGATATTATTGTCAGAGAACTAAATTGTTTTGCATTGTAGCGCAAATGTTTGATTTTACTAAACACAAAAGTTTGTATTGTGTTTAATTGTATGGAATGGTATGGGTTAGCATTGCATTGCATGGCATCATTGCCTTCATTGCAAACCATTGTACTGTCTGTGGCCATCATTATTTTCTGTCAAGCTTTATTTTGTCATTGTGACTTATCTTTCAGACGCTAAGAAAAAGTGCCTCAGACACAGAGAAAGAGGAGTTTTTGAAGGAGGCGATCTTGATGAAGAACTTCCAGCATGAGCACATCATGGGCCTGTTGGGTGTGTGCCTGGACAATGACCCACACTTCATCATTCTGGAGCTGATGGAGGGTGGAGATCTGCTCACCTTCCTACGCTCCTCTAGAGCCTCTTCTGTGAGTTACATTTAGTTTGCCGAATGGAGGTAACTCGTAGCATAGGATGTCATTCATGTTACTAAATGGAGAAAAACCATATTACAGGACGTTCTGAAATGCATCAAATCAAAAATCTCTCTCTCTCTCTCTCTCTCTCTCTCTCTCTCTCTCTCTCTCTCTCTCTCTCTCTCTCTCTCCTCTCTCTCTCTCCTCTCTCTCTCTCTCTCTCTCTCTCTCTCTCTCTCTCTCTCTCTCTCTTTCTCTTTCTAACCGAACAATATGCCCTGTAGCAAGAAATTCAGCTATAAGCTGAAAATGCCATCATTGAGATCTTTCTCTCTCTCTCTCTCTCTCTCTCTCTCTCTCTCTCTCTCTCTCTCAAACCGAACAATATGCCCTGTAGCAAGAAATTCAGCTATAAGCTGAAAATGCCATCATTGAGATCTTTCTCTCTCTCTCTCTCTCTCTCTCTCTCTCTCTCTCTCTCTCTCTCTCTCTCTCTCTCTCTCTCTCTCTCTCTCTCTCTCTCTCTCTCTCTTTCTCTCTTTCTCTAACTGAACAATATGCCCTGTAGCAAGAAATTTAGCTATAAGCTGAAAATGCCATCATTGAGATTTCTTTTGTTCTTAAGTACCACAATGATAGGTAAGGACAAAATAGACAAAATAAAGAGTTCCTTTCATTTGATATTACACAGTTTTGTTTACTAAATGTGTGTGGCTGTGTTCCACATTTTTCAGACGACTCCTGCCAAGTTGCTTTTACCTGATTTGGTCAAGATATGTGTTCACGTTGCCAAGGGCTGCAAATATCTTGAGGACATGCATTTTGTACACAGGTGAACTATCTTTATGATGTCTTAGTTTTACTGTCATTATTTTAATACACAGTGATCATAATGCACAATGTCAAATGATTCAATGAGTTGATAGTTGCTGTACCTAGCAGATGATGATTTTGTTTTTCTGTATGTTGCACACAAGTCTACTTTTCAAAGCATGCATATAATTTTTCTTTAGTCCTATACTTTTTACTTCATCTCAAACATTTTCAATTTACAGAGATTTGGCAGCACGCAACTGCTTGGTGTCAAGTTCCGACTCCAACAGCATGGTGGTGAAAATTGGTGATTTTGGACTTGCTCGAGATATTTACAAACATGATTACTACAGAAAAGAAGGCGAAGGCTTGTTACCAGTAAGGTGGATGTCGCCCGAATCCCTTGTGGATGGTGTCTTTACTACACAGTCAGATATTTGGTTGGTATTCTCTTTTCCTCTCCAGCGCTTATGTTGTTGTTGCTGTAGTATTGGCTTTTTATTTCCTTGATTGTTAGTTGTTTATTTGGTATTTCAAAACATTTGGATGAATATATTAGTTTATTTTTGTACCTTTGTAAGTTGTTGGGGCTAGACTGGATGAGATTACAGTTATGTAAGCTGAAGGTTGATTTTGAATGTGTATTTTTTTCACACCTGTGATGCCTGCTTATGAAAATTTATGAATGTTGATTTTCAGGGCTTTTGGCGTGCTGATGTGGGAAGTAGTAACATTAGGACAACAGCCATACCCAGCTCGCACCAACATTGAAGTATTGCACTTTGTTCGTGCTGGTGGCAAGCTAGAAAGACCAGAGAAATGCTCCGATGACATGTGAGGCTTGTTGAACCTTGTTTCCTCCTACACATTGGATGTCTTGTTTAAATTATGTGTATCTTCATATTGTGCATCTGAACATTTCCGTGGAGAGGACTTGCACCATTCACTGTCCTTGTGTCTCCCCTTGAATATGCTGAATGCATCAAGTGGATTCTGTTTAAATGCTGTTTATTTCACTAGAATTTTGTAGGGTGGTGTAGTTATTCCCTCCCCTTATTAAAGGTAAACCTTATTTAGTCACGTCGAAGTTCAAACTAATTTTATCACGTTTTAGCCTTTTACTTGCTGGTGTTGAAATCATGACCTGCTTTTAATAAAAGTAAAATATTTTTAGTGGTTTCAGTGTTCCCACTTATGTCGTTATTATGGTGGTTGTTTTGCAGGTTCAGCTTGATGCAGAAATGCTGGAGCTTCACTGCTGAAGAGCGGCCATGTTTTTCCTACATTCTTCAAGATTTGGAGACCTATGAGTCAAAATGTGCTCGGATGTCCTCAAACGAAATTGCCCAGTTCTCTCCCACAGGAGCCGATGGTAAGCCCAAGACCTTTAGTAGTATTTTTTTCTTGTTGCATACTGTGCAGCTGTCCTCATTAGTATCCTGTACGTTCTATGTAGCACGGACATTACAAATTATGATATATGATGCTGAAGAGTACTTGTATAATCATGTTACACTCCAAACCCTTTGCTTTGTGTGAACTAACACGTTCATGTATTTTAATTTGATGTTTTTGTGTGCACAGTCCTTTCCCCCAATAAGTAATGCTGGTGTTTTTATGATGATTTGACTTGTGTCTGTGTAGTCTGAGATTGCTTGCAACGTTGATCTGTGGTTGATTGTTCCCATTCTTATAGTAAAAAAAGAAAGATTATCGATGACTCTTAGCATTTTCTATTTATTTCATGGTTCCTGGTGATATGCTTAGAGAGAGAGAGAGAGAGAGAGAGAGAGAGAGAAGAGAGGGGGGGGGAGGGGGGAGAGAGATGGCATAACAGTTCTTTTAGGCTGCTTTATGATATAACTTCTATAGCTATTTGATCTTTTAGTATGGTGAAATGGTCCAAAATACAATTGTGTTTGATGCATAGCAGTTCAATTAGTGTTGGTACATGTTCATGATACTTGTATAAACATGGTGTAGGGTATAGGGAATGGCATTGCATGGTGTTGAAATTACAGTTTTGAGGAATAGTTGATGGGAAAGGCGAGAAATAGTAACATTTAATTCCATTATTTGGCTTGCAAGTGTTGTTCCCCCCCCCTCCCCTCCCCCCTCCATTTATTTGTGTTAGATTGTGAAAAGAATGACCCAGCTTTGAACCCAATGTTAATGCTAACCTGTGTTGTGTTTGTGTGTGTTGCTTTTTTTTTTTTTTTTTTTGGTCATGCTGCGTGGTCTTGCCTGCCTTCTCTCCCTGCATGCTGTTTAGTTGTGTTGTCACCCTTGTATGCACTACCCTGGGCAGCCACACGAAACCCTTCAACACCCAGCCTTTCTACCCTCCCTCTCTCTTCAATCCACCCCTTAGATCCTCATCATCCTCCCCATCCTTCCCATGGGCAAACTATCCACACCCATGTTCCAAACTCCTGTTTGATTTTCCAACAGTGTTCGATCCTAAAAATAATCTCTCATTGCACAAATCGAACTGTCTCAGAGCTATGGCTTTTCAACCAATTATGCTTCATTTTGCAAGCCTGACAGCTTATCACATTCCTCTACTCTTCAACACCAACAGACATTGAGTATGCAGCATTCCTCTAGTTCTGCAATGATGCTGCTAGAGAATTTGAGATTGCAGTAGCAATAGTGCCATGGTATTGCCAGTAAATCCTGTTCTTGCCCTTGTTGAGTACACAGGATTTGGACTCCCGTTCCACATTTTAATGTGAACGTCGTGCCCAGTGCTTGCTTCAGTGATGATCTATAGCCAGAGACATATGCTTCAGTTTTTCTACAGTGAGTTCTATGGCTCAGAACAAGATTTCCCGACTGTCAGACACAGATCTTACTTGCACACACCCTACCCTCTTAGCCTGAGGCTGAAAGCACTGACAAATAAATTCCATGGTGACAAAGAATGGAAATGTTGTACAGGACAAAACATCAGAACGCACAATCTTTATGATTCATCATCTAAAGGAAATCATGATAAACAGATTATTATTACAGACATTCCAGCAAGATCAGATAATTGGCCAGGGTCTAAGGGCAATACAGAATGTACACAATCCCAGAACAGAAGAGAAGATTCCAGTGTTCCATTGTGCAGTCATGATAAAATTATGGTGCAAATCAAAAACAAACTACAAACCAATAAAACCAAAACATTTTACAGCTGAAAAACAACTTCTTTGATCTTTGCTCTAATAGTGATACAGCAGCCTTCAACCTTAATAGTGATACTGTAGTTTTTTAACAGAGTATTTGTTGTAAGTTGTCAAAGTACTAATTGCTCATCTAACACTTGCTGTTGTGAGGTTTCACCTTGCATACATATTTATAGCCATTCTTGGATGTTAGCAACACTAGAGTGTTTGCTGCGATAAGAGCTTATCTGTGGTATTTATTTATTTGTAGTGAGATATTGCTAACCCATGCTTTTAATTAGCATTACCATAAATACAATAATACATTTACTTTATGTGTGGGAATGTCATAGCACCTGTTGACTTAGTCTATCCATTGATTAGAGCTACTAATCACTACTGATGCATTCTGATTCACTAAATCCATTGTTGTGTTTGTATAGTTCTTTAGTGTTCAGTAGGGTACATTTAGTTTTTTTAAAGTCAAGTGGCTTCATGTTGAACAGTCTGCTTTGCTATTGCAATTCTTTCTGTCCCTTTGTAAAGGCTTTTTAAAAATGTAAATGGGATATGGTGAT
The DNA here is from genome assembly GCA_036898135.1 of Oncomelania hupensis. NCBI lineage: Eukaryota > Metazoa > Mollusca > Gastropoda > Littorinimorpha > Pomatiopsidae > Oncomelania > Oncomelania hupensis. The sequence continues at coordinate 24,808,877 of CM072515.1, read as the reverse complement.
TTCAAATTGTTATGCTGGTCTATTGAATTTGTTGAATGCGTGTTCACTTTGATTTTTGATTTCAAGCAGTAGGAGATAGTTTTAGTTGTTTTATATTGGGAAATCGTTTTTGGTCTGCCTCTCTTGCCATCTCCGGTCCTGATTTGGCTCGGAAGAGTCCGCTGGACCTAAAGCAACAATTATGTAATGTAATGTAATCTTGCCATCTCTGCATATTAGTCTGCATACTAGTCTCTTTTGCTTGACTAGTTTAAATGCAATTTCTCTTACACCCTTGAAGCCCTATGAGTGTTTGTTGCCCACCTCCAAAATATTTAATGACACTGTAAAAGCTCAATATTAACAATTAAATGCCACCAAAACCTATGAGCTTACCTCCCTACAAAATTGCTTATAAAATGTGCTGCAAAATCTCCTTACAAATGACCCAACCCCAAAGTGCTTACGGTGACCACTTTATGTGCCTGCTGCGTACCAAAGAAATCCGAGTGTGCAGCACGTACACCCCTCGTCAATACGTGACCAGTAGCAGCGATAATAGCACCTGCAGCAGCAGCACCAGCATCGCCTCCGCCACACAAGCTCAGGTCTACCATCCTCCCTCACCCTCCTTGGGGCGACTGCAGCACAGAGGTAACCATGATGGTGGTCAATTGTGTTGTGACCTTGTTTTGTGCTTTTTCTTGTTTGCAGTGGTGAAGTTGAAGCCTTGTTTTCTGCGGACGTTGTTTTAATTTTGTAATGATTGATTGGTGTTTGTAGTTGGGTTTTGAAAACTTATGTTTGGGTTTGTTCTTTCATTGACAGTCTTGTCTTGCAAATTGGTTCTTTAATGATTATTTGTGTTCAACTTTTGAAATAAAATATTTAAAAAATACTGCACTGGATTTTCCCCCTAAACCCTACTTTAGTTTGCTGTGGTGATTGTAAACTTTGATTGGGTTTCTGTGTTTTTGTGGAATTTAATTTGGCTTTTTATGATTTTGGCCCGCACTGCCACCCCGGATTTTTGACTTAACAGTAAAATCTTATAAAATCGCAAAATGTAATTTTTTGTGAGCATGATTCAATGTAGACTTCATACATTCAGTGTATAAATAATCTTACATGTTTAGCCACAAGAGGATTTACTATCTGTTAGCATCACAATGTTTAACCAAATTGCATAGATATGACTTGATGTACAATACATAAAACTTATGTAAACTATGACAAAGCTAACTTTATATTTATTTATTTATTTTATTTTTTAATTTACAGTTTCACTTTTGCGAAAGCAACATTACTGGTACTTTCAGTGTTCCGTGTTTACAAAACATAGAGTCCATGTAATTTTGTGAACATAATGTTATTAGCTAGCATGTATCAGCCATTGCCAGTAGGCATCACATTGTCAATCTGTTGTACTAAAGCAGTCGGATGTATTGCAGATTAATTGTTTCAATAGATTTCTATTCTGAATACATGCGTTAATTTGAATATGTGTGCATGCCTGTTTTCATGTGTGTGTATGCATATGTTGGATAAGATAAGTTTATAAGTGTTTGTAAGTGTGTGACTGAACATAATTTTGAAGTTTTGTAATGGCATCAATAGATAGTCAGTTGTTTTCTCTGACACCAGTTGATCCAAAGTTTTTATTCATTTTTATGAAGTTTTAAGTGTACATGTATTTTAGAGCTAATATTTTGTTACTTTGTTGCAGAGATTTTTCCCTTATTAAGTTTCCCTATTAAGTTTATTACCCCATATTTTCTGTTAAATCCTTTCCTGTATAAACTTCCTTTGTTTTAATTTAATGAAGAACAATTATTTATTGCCGTGGAATGAGTTGCATGAGGCATGCAGCATTGCATTTTTGAGAGTACCAATTTATTCTTTTCCCTAACATATTTTGAAACTTTTGTTTATTGTTCTGATTTCTTCTGTTTGTTTCATTCTTCATTTTGAATGTTGCGTATATTGTACAGTACTGTGTGTTATTACATAATGAGTGGAGGAAAATTGACATATATGTCTATATATATCCATGTTTCTTATTTGTGCTTAGCTACGGGCAACTTTTTAAAAAGTGGATTATTTTATAATACACTTTTTTTAAACATAGGAATTTTGTTAAAAGTGAAAGTTTTTGTTTATTTATGTAATACTGTAAAGCAGTAAAAATATCAACAAATGATGCTGTGGATTTAAATAATTACAGTAGCTAGGCAAATGTGTTTGTTTCTAGCACTGCTGTTAAAACGTATAATACTAAGGTTGTTATTTCAACTAAATTGTGTTTGTGCCATTGTGCCCTGTAAAATTCGTGTAAGTTTTAGGCTGTGTCCTTGTATGGACAAAAGTTATTATTTGAAGTTTAAAGGGTTCTAATTTATTTAGAATCAGTTGGTCAGCATTTGACTCTAAAGTTATCAATAAGCATCCTCTCTCTTCTCCGATTTTTCTCTGAACTTTGATGCTGGGCATGTGAGCCTTCTTGTGTTATTGTTGTATGTTAAATATGACGTTGTTTGTCCCCAGGCGGCTCAGTGAGGATGACCCCAAGCAGCAAGAAAAAGCGCATGAAGGACTTGTTGGGCTCAGCTGAAGATAAGGAGAAGGTAACGTTTGCGGAGCAAAATTTGGTGGGGCCAATATTTAATGTAAATTTAATGTTATTCAAGGTAAGGCTGCTGTGCTCTCTTGTCATCTCCATCTTCCTAAACTCTTGTGAAACATGGACCCTCACAGCAGACCTACAAGAATACAAAGCATGGAGATGAGGGGCTACAGTAGACTTCTGGGCATTTCTTATACCCAGTACATCACCAACGACGAAGTCCGACAGACCGTTACACAAGTAATTGGCCAAATGATGATATGCTAACAGTGGTGAAAAAACTGAAACTCTGATGATATGGCCATGTTACCAGAGCATCAAGCCTTGCAAAGACCATCCTGCATGGCACAGTGCAAGGAGGTAGAAGAAGAGGGAGACAGAAAACGAGGTTGGAAGACAACATTGGAGAATGGACTGGCACTGAACAAAGCCATGAGGGCTGCTGAGGACAAAGAAAGATGGAGTATGCTGGTTAAACAATCATCTGTGGTGCTCCAACCCCCAATGACTTTCAAGTTCTGGTATAGGCAGGGATGTCGTTTGGGTCGGATCTTCGGCTTTTAGCCGAAATTTTTATTAAAAAAGCCGATAAACTGTCCGTCATGTCGGCTCGCCGAGCCGAAGTTTTCACGGGTGAATCGGCTCGGTTTTGTCCATTTTTGCGATATTCCTGTGCTGTACGCTTGCAGTTTAGGTGAGGATTCGATAATTACAAAGGTTAAACCCAGAAACTCTGACAATATTAGATTCTGTCTAGGGACAGTCTAGACTTTTTATTGCTTTTGTGTGTGTAACATTTCAGAAAATAAAATGTCTTTTCAATGTTCTTATTCTACTCTTAAAATCATGTTTTATTACAAAGATATGCATCCACAGAACACCTTTAATATATGGAGGTGGAGGGTGCACGTTAACGTAGTGAATCTAGTTTAAAAAAAACTTGTGAGACTGCTTTGGAAGAGAGAGCCGAAACTTTCTGTAAAAAGCCGAAAGTTTCACGGCTGTTTCGGCCAAATCGCCGAAGAAAAAATTTCCTAGCAACATCCCTGATAGGATAGGAATTTTTAATGTTGATTCGTAAACAGAAAATTATAATTGTTTTTTAAAAAATTAATATTTGTGCAAAGTTTGTTTGCTGTCCTTCAAGTACTGAGTAAAGTGGTGTCTGAACGATTGTGTCAATGTTGATAGAAGTTCTGCATGGCTCAATAAATTGCTTCTACAGTACAACACAGTCAGTCAGTAATTTTTTACTGGCATGCATAGCAATTTATATGGATTTACTCACACACAAACACTTCTACCCCCTCACCTCCCTCCAACAACAACAACAACAAAACAATAACAGATTTTTGCAAGATAATCTGTGCAAGATGAGTCTTAAATAGTCCAAATACAACATTTAAAAAAAATTGTCTATCTGCCTGGACATGCAAAACTTGCAAGTGGATTAATATCTCAAAACCCATTCAATTATGAACTACTTTATTAAGATGGTGTATATCCACGAGACTTCATAAGTGATCAGTGAATGAATGACTTCACTTCAAGGTCAAGGTGATATAGTCAACAAATATTGGTTTAAAAAATGACATTTTTTCACAAAATTTCTCTTTTTAAAAAGTTAATTAATATTGAATTTTTGGTTCTTTGATGATAGTTATTAATGAGACACACATCCTATGCACATTTGGTCAAACTCACTCTGAAGTCAAGGTCATCTCAAGGTCAAGAGCATAGAAAGATCAAAGTTGGTATTACTTTGCATTTTAATGCCACTGTTTCATTTTGTGGGTTTTTTTTATTTTCATATTAAATATTGCAAGTTCCATAAGCAGCATGTGAGTCATATGGGTTTTACCCTTCTAGTATTTTAAGTTGTTGATTTGAACTAATTTTATTTGTGTATTTGAAATACACCTCATCTTAGTTTAAATATACTACAACTATTGTGTTTCTGTTCACAGTTGATGGTGGACTTACCTGGGTTTGGTGGATCTCGTACAGCATCATTGGACTCTAAACGTTCTTCAGTGTCGGATGCCTCACGTCCCCCTTACTCTTCTCGCTGTCCCACTGTGCGGGAGTACGACTCAATGGGTTACTTGGCACCACGATCCAAGCAGATGCCTCAGTACCTGCAGCTTCTGAATCACGCCCCAGAATTGGAGCTGCCAGCTTTTCAGAACGCTTTGGGTATGAATGGTGCAGAGGTGGCCAACGTCTCTACTTCGTCCAACGCTGGCTCTGCCTTCCGTCCAGCGGGCCCATATTCTCGCTCTTTGCTGGGTGCTTTGGGAGGGCCACAGAGCGTGGTGTACACCCCTGTGACCTGCAGCGTCGATCGACCAGGGTCTGTGGCTGGGTCTGACTGCAGCGATCGCCGACCAAGGAGGAGGTCATCTTCATCATCGTCACAGCCCACCTACGGGGTGGTGTCAGTGCAGGAGAACAAGGGATGTAATGGAGAGGTTGAGGAGAGGCTGGTGGTGGACCTGACAGACCTGAATCGCATCAAGGCTTTGCAGCGCAAGTTCTCTGACCAAGATCTGTACAGCAGTCCCGCGCAGTTCAACGCCAACAGATCTCGTCGCCTCTCCTCCACCTCTTCTTCTACTGTGTCTGATCACCCATACACTCGCGTTGTCACCGACTCCATTAACAACAACAACTACAACTGTGTGAATAACAGTGCCTGTACCACCCCTATCCATCTGAACAGGGACAGATTCAACTCAGGACAAGACCCTCTCAACCAATCCTACACTTCCTCTAGGGGAGGCTTGGATCCTCTCAACCAATCATACTGCTCCTCTCGTGGTGTAGACCCACTCAATCAATGGTATTCTTCGTCTCGCGGTGGGCAGGATGCCCTGAACCTGTCGTACAGTTCGACACGAGGCAAAGAGACCCCGTTGTTGTGGAACAACAGAAGTGCGTCAGAGTCAGACTCTGTGTTTGAGGAAGAAACTCGAGGTCCTCCGCCTCCATACACCAATGTTCCCAATGGAGCCAAGTCCCGTAGTCAAGTGTTCCCAGAAGCCACTGGGCCACTGGCCGGCTTTGATATCGCTCAGGCTAGTTTGGTGTAAAATCTTGGACTTATTCTATGTGTCTTTGGTAGGTTTGTGCTTCATTTACACACTACAGTATGTTTTTGGAAACTCTGGGATTATTACTAGTCATACTGTTTTTTGTATTTTTTGCACTATTCAGTTTTGTTACAAAGTAACAATGTGTTGTTGTATCGTTATTAAGTGTTTCACTTACACTTTCTCTCACATAAGTGAGTAGCATGTAAAGTTACACTTATAAAATGACATGGTTTACATTTTATCTACTTAAGTACTCAAGACATAATACACATTTGTGTGAAGATTGGTTGTGTGTGTGTGTGTGCATGTGTGTGTGTGTGTGTGTGTGTGTGTGTGTGTGTGTGTGTGTGTGTGTGTGTTACAGTAAAAACCAACTTACAAGCTATTTAGTTTGTGAAAGAAGACGAAGGAGGATCATTGCAGATTTCTTTGGAGTGCAGACTGCAAACTACAAGCTTGGTGGAGTGTATAATGTTGGTGGTGATGATGGCATGGTTTTAAATTCAATGAATTTATTTAGCTTTTTGGTGTGTGAATGAGGCACTTAGAAAAGACACTTGTAGCTGTTCATTCAGAAGCTAATTAATTAGTTTCTTTACCGTTAACCACCCACTTCCAGAGTTTGGTGAGAGATGTAAGTATTTTACATCAATGTCTTACCAATGTCACAGTATGTTACAGGTGCTTTTGTAAATATGTCACTTTGTGAAATAAAGTGTATTGGTATTTAAAAAAAAAAAAAAACAATTGGCACAAAGAAAAAAATAAGTTCATCTACTATTTTTCACCTCATGCTTTTTCAGAAAAATGAGAATTGGGACGTACATTTTCAAAATGAAAAAGGATTGTGGTATTCTAATTTTCAAATGGTCGTCGGATTTCTTCTTTCTTTCTTTCTTTTAAAAAAAAAATCCTTACTACCCTTTTGCTGTTGTTGCTGTTTTTGTTGAGGTGTTTAATCACTGACGGGAACAATGGTGAGGTACATATAGTGCTTCATTTGTGGACTGGATTCATTGTTAAGTGTTGTTCATTGTTGGTTTATTTTTTTTGTATTTGGTAAATGATTTCTCAAGTTGTTACAATGAAATGTCAAGATTTTACTATTTTTTAAATATGGAATCAATTTTAAGAATCATCTTTCCAAATGAAGATGTTTGTCTTATTTTTCCAAAAGAAGAATGTCCTATCAAATCATCACGCTTGTTTTGTTTTTACCAAGGAGTCATAATCTTTAAAGTTTAATATGTGAATGGAGTTTCTTTGCAACTTTGATATTGAGAATTGTTTTACAAATTGTCATAATACAATAAAAATCACTCTGAAGATTTGAAATGTGAAACGCATATATATTAGTATTTTTACATATATTATACCAACAAAAATAATAGTAAATTTATGTTGTAATTTTGTGGGCCATGCTTAAAAATCTGTGATGTAAGGTGTAACTGTCTAGTCATTACTTGTCACTTGTATTGAAGCCCAAAGCATTCACATTTTCTGTTAATTTTTGTAGTTTGTTGCTTTTTAGGCCTACAAACTGCATCAACATTGCAAAACTTGATGTTTGAATGTTGTACTTGTATGTTGTCAAGCTGTGTGTAGATTATCTCTAGATAAAATATGTCACTGGAAGTGGAAGCGTTTGAATTTCATTGTTGTTTTAGAATGAATGCTTCCTGAGTGTAACGGAATCTCATATTTTTTTATTTTTTTTATTTTATTTACCTTATTGTCCCTTTTTCTATAGGGAATCAAATGTGAGAAATAAACCTGGACAGCATTTGTTTTTATTTCCTTGAGTATTTTTAATTTTGTATCCCTGCCTATATTTTTGTTGATTACATTCAGTTACAAATTAATTTTCATTGAAAAAAAACTTTTGTTTAATATAAACATGTTTATTTATATTGCAATGTTTTAAACTGAGCACTGTAGTACATAGAAGAAGCAGTCTACAATTCTAAAAATAGCAGACTTGTTTTTAAAAAGTATTTGAATCTGAAATATGGTGGGTTTGTTTTTCTTTGTTTTTTTAATCTGCAAACCAACTGTGTACGTTGCAAGAAATCAACACGCAGTATAAACGAAGACCAAATTCAGTCTTTGCAGGAAATACATTCTGTGAAAACAAGTCAGCCAAACCTTACTCTTCATATAAAATTATTCAGCAAAACCTTTGATGTTGGAGTGTAGACTTCAGAATGGATACTTTTTTCAACTCAAATATTTTTTTTAAAAAGACTTTCACTGTGTCATTCGGTGATATGGTATATAGATTAGGAGTTTTGCAGTTTAAGAGAGAGCACGTCAATTCGGCAACCAAGATTGGTAACCCAGTGAGAGGATGACTTTTGGCCCTTACTTTGGCAGCTGTGTTCTCCCGTGGTAGTATTTGACCTAGATGACCATTTTGTAGTGTCTCTAGCCCAGCACTAGTCCCATGTGTGTCTGCGCTTGCGGCATTGTTTGTTTGTTTGAAGCCAGTGGGTGTTGCATTTACAGTAAAATGTTTTAGCAGAGAGAATGTATATCTTATATGACTTATGTATATTCTTGTGTTACAGTCTGTTATACTTGTTAACACTAATTCAGTAATTGGCATCTATGTGAATGCTCGGTCCATTGAACAGAGTTACTGAATCATAATATTAGCAGAAATTATGATTGGTGAGGGAAATGGATATAGTTCCTTTGAAATACTTTTTCGTGTGATGGCTTTTTTTTTTGGTAATAAGTAACAAGAAGATTATGATGAGATATGCATAAATGAATATCGCCTGATTATATAACTTTATGACAATTGGTAATTGTGTTCCTCTGTCAGCTGATGATCACAGAATGTGTTCAGTTTTGTTAATGCCATTTTATGATTGATGGATTGTTTGCTTGTACATTTTTGGAGATGTCATTGTGATACATGGTGTGTGTGATACATCATACAACGAGTGAGCCCACCACTTTTATGTTTTCCAGCATTTAACATTTGTTTTTAAAACCCTTCAGGCAAGGATTATTTTAAAAGGGCAGAACATTTCTTAGTTTGAATGATGATTGTTTCATAACAATTTGAATTAGTTATATTCCGACACTGCACAGTGTCTCTGTTTGTGTTCCATGCTGGTATGTGCAACAGTGGTAGATTTTAATCCTGAATTTAGTTTCTGTTGATAATAAAGCTTATTTTTCCACATTTTTTTTAATCATTGGTGAATTGCTTGATTACAGTCCGAACACTGCCTAAAACTTAATTACACTTTAATTTTTCAGTGCTTTTCCATGAGTTTTTTCACATCACTAGGGCAGTTGAGATCTAACTGAATTCATAATTATTTGTGACTCCAGGTTTCTAAATGGTTCAGCATTGATTTTTTTTGGTAGCGTGCTTTGTACTTACGTCATTATCATCATCATCTGATCTCATTATTGATTACACAGTTTACTGATTTGTTGAGGTAGTATTGGCCATAAACATTGACATTTTACTGGGGCTGTTCTCGCCTATTGTTTTCCTCACCCGTGGAAACGATTGTTTGAACTTGTTTGGGAAAAATAAAATAGCCTTTGTCTGTAGCAGTTAGATGTTTTGGCTAGTATAAGCAAAAAGAACGTGCTGTGCCGTTATTAATTTTTTAAAACTTTCATTGCTTTACTTTCTTGGTTCAGTTATGCGTAGCTCAGTGATTTCATGAGTATTAGAAGCTTTATTAGGTCTTGACAGCACAAAATGTTGAATTTGGCGAAGGAAAAGCATATTTGCTCAGATGGTTTTAAATGCACAATGAAACTTTGTGGGAGTCAGTGACAGCCACAAATTTATTAAAACAAATGTCTATGAAACAAATGCTTTTTGTGATCGTTGGTTAGCAGTAGGTCCATGTTCTCTAATTGTGAAACTGTGAAAATACCTCTGAAATTGTGCCTGCAAATCAGTGGCAGCAGACGCACACTAGATTGAAATTTTGAACATTTTAACCTTGTGGTTAGAAATCATCAATCAGTTAGTTCAGAAAAAAATTGACTAGAGCAAGTTTTTAATTTGACTTTGAAATTGCATAAAATCATTGTCCATTTTGGTCTGGCATGCATAGCAATGTGAGTCTGTGTACTCGCCTCCCATTCTCCTTTCCCACCCCAACAGACACACACATTTCGATATTTGCAAATATGTGCAAAATGAGTTGTAAATAATCCAAAAAATACTATTGAAAAAAAAACAAAGCCTGTTTGTCCGCCATCTGTCTGTGCAAAAATAAGAAAGTCCTCAGAACCTATTTCAGCTATCACAACCAAACTTAGTAAGATAGTGTATACCCATGAGACTTTTTAAATGATCAGTGAATGTATGACTTCACTTCAAGATCAAGGTCACAGGGTCACCATCAAATGTTGGTCAAAAAATGAAAATTGTTCACAAATTTCACTTTTTTTCTAGGCTATTAATATTGAACTTATGATTCTTTGATGCTTGATAGATATCAATGAGACACACATACTACGCAAATTTGTTCAACTGTGGAGGTACCTAGGGTTTCTGTATAAATAGTATCCGCACTTTCTGGAAATTTAGTGTTTTAAGTTCCGACTGTCGCTATCTTTCTCATTTGTTCTTTCTCATTCCTACTTTGTTCTATCAATCTACTATACTATCTTCTTCTTCACTAGACCAGTCACCTACGTTTTTTTAATTGAAAACTTTTTCAAAACGCCTCATTTGTGAATGGGGTCTGTTGGGTCAGCTTGGGAATATTGGACGCTTTCTGCCAAACGGTCACTTGGGCTTCCTATGATATTATTATTTAGCAACGTAGGCATGTCCTATTTATGTGTTTTGTTGATATTTTATAATGATTTTATATTTTATTTTGTTTTTGTAAACGGGGGGTCGATAAATTAGAGTATACCCACAGTGTCCCCTGGGTTGGATACCTTTATAATTGTAAAGTGACTGGCTGGTGGAGTGCCTTCAATGTTATCACTAAGGTTGTTTCAGCAGATCTTTTGTTCGGATCGGATGTGTGTGAGGTCTGTTGGATCAGCTTGGAAATATTGGACGCTTTCTGCCAGGTGGTCACTGGGGCTTCCTATGATGCTATTATTTGGCAATGTAGGCATTTTATATGTATGTGTTTTGTTGATATTTTATAATGATTATATTCTATTTTGTTTTTGTAAACGGGGGTTCGATAAATTAGTGTATAGCCTCAGCGTCCCCTGCGTGGGATGTCTTTATTGTAAAGTGACCGGCTGGTGGAGTGCCTTCAGTGTTACCACACTAAGGTTGTTTCAGCAGATCTCTTATGCGGATCAGGGGCGAGTCCTCTTTCAGCGAAGTTGTGGTCTTGATTTTGTGGTCCTGATTCGACTATACTGGTCCTGATTTGGCTCGAAAGAGTCTTCTGGACCAAAAGCAATAATCATGTAATGTAATGTAATGTACGGATCGGGGATGAGTCCCGGCTGGTGGAGTGCCTTCAGTGTTACCACAGGGGTTGTTTCAGCAGATCTTTTATGCGGATCAGGGGAGAGTCCTCTTTCAGTTAAGTTGTGTTCCTGATTTTGTGATCCTGATTCAGCTTTTTGCAGTCCGCTGGACCACTAAGCAATGAATAGCTAACTAACTAACCAATGTCACCGTTTTTTTTTGGTATAATACAACTTTTGCTGTGGCTTATTTGATAGTACATGAGCATATTTGGAGTTGGAGGTCAATGTCATCTCAAGGGCAAGATCATAGAAAGATCAAAGTCGGTATTTGCATTTTAATGCCATCATTTAATTTTGTTTTTTTCTGGGCACTCATTTTCATATTAAATATTGCAAGTTCCATAAGTAGCATGTGAGTCATATGGTCTTTGTCTTTTTAGTGTTTTAAATGGTTACTTTTATTTTGTAATATTGTTCTCTTGAAGCATTTGTAATTATTTGGTTTAGATGTTAGTAGTTGTTAGATTTACTTTAGTATCTTTTGCAAGTTGTGTGAAGCTGAATTGAAAGTGCCTGTTGTGGTGCGTTTATCATTATGAGACAATTTTGTTACAAAATGATGCCATTGTATTACTGACTGTACAGTTGTAGAAACTTGTACAAGCATTGTTTCATTTTGATTTGATCATTGCCAAAATTGTTGTCTTGGAAATATTTGATATTTTTGTACATTCAGTCATCGTGTCACTTGTCTTGTTCTTCAAAATGATTTGTTGAAAGAAAGGAGAAAGTCGAGTGAATTGTTACGGAGCACAGATATGCGATGTCATTGAAATGATGACAGGATCTGGGACTTATTCAGAAAGACTCGTGTATGCAAAATATTGTATACTGGTATTGCAGGAAAGGCCTGTAGATCTAAAGACTTTGTTCAGGTTTTTGTACCTATTTTGAAGTGTTCATGTTATTTTGCATCGTTTGTGCATATTTCATTTTATTGGCAAAACTTGACATTCTTCATTCACCTTCATCTAACAGAATTCCATACATGTTGTGTACGATAGACAAAGAGAAATGAATAAAGATTTCTGTTGCATTCATAAGTCATTTGCAGATTGTATGTAGAACTAAGTGAAAGTATTTGTCATATATTGATGGGTGGAAGTAGTGATTGGATAAGATTTTCTTTATTTTCTCAAGCTTTCATCATTTATTTTCTTTTTCAGTTGTCCACTCCACAACCAGTCAAACAAATGTTAGACTTTTAAAAACGTTTTTACTGTGGATATATTGTATACCGATTACATTACATGATTATTGCTTTAGGTCCAGCGGACTCTTCTGAGCCAAATCAGGACCGGACAACCCCTGATCCGCATAAAAGATCTGCTGAAACAACCCTAGTAGTAAAACTGAAAGCTCTTCACCAGCCAGTCACTTTACAATAAAGACATCCCACGCAGGGGAGGCTGAGGCTGTACTCTAATTTTTCAAACCCCCGTTTACAAAAACAAAATAGAATACGAACATCATTATAAATTATCAACAAAACACATCAATATAAAATGCCTACATTGCTAAATAATAACATCATAGGAAGACCTAGTGACCACCTGGCAGAAAGCGTCCAATATTCCCAAGCTGATCCAACAGACCTCATACACAAATAAGGAGTCTTGTCCCAGAAGAGTTTTCAAGAAAAAAGGTAGGTGACTTGTCTAGCGAAGAAGAAAATAGTATAGCAGATTGATAGAACAGAGCAGGAATGAGAAAGAGCAAATAAGACAGCGACAGTGGGAATTTAAAGCACTACATTTCCAGAAAGTGGGGATACTATTTATACTGAAACCCCCGGCACACCAACTGGGGTTTGTATACCGATGCTGGCGCCAACTCTCCTTTTTCAAATTAAACAATAATAGTAATAATAATAATAATATTAGTATTTGTATAGCGCTCAAACCAGATTCACAGTCTCTTGGCGCACAGGCATTCACAGTCAAAGGCAAACATACACACACACCTAACACCTCATACAGAGAATGTAAGTCTTTAAAAGTTTATTTCAAGTCATCACAATCATACAAGCAGCAAAATATTATATATTCATTTTATATATTTTATATTTATTGTGGTGTGGTGTACAGGAGCTCTAACATCAACAAATCAAGGATTTAAACAGTAAATGTGAAGAGTATACAAAAGTAGAGATTATGATAATAAACACACTGATTCAGTATTTAAATACAAGCTGAAGTAAGTAAATATAATGGCTACAAAACATTTGCAAAGCTTAAAAACTGCTTTTTCTTTCCCGCCATCATTACAACAGGTTATTTTGATGAATACAAATTGATACAGCAACAATATACTAAAAACAAAAATTGCATTCGGCACACTCACATCCAACTTCATTACAAACTTTAAAAGAAAGCAAACAAACCTACATTACATTACATAATTGTAGCTTTAGGTCCAGCGGACTCTTCCAAGCCAAATCAGGACCGGACAACCTCCAATTCGCATAAAAGATCTGCTGAAACAACCCTAATGGGAAAACTGAATGCCCTCCACCAGCCAGTCACTTTACAATAAAGACATCCCACGCAAGGGGACGGCTGAGGCTTCACCCCAACTTATCGAACCCACCGTTTACAAAAACAAAATAGAATACAAACATCATTATAAATTATCAACAAAACACATCAATATAAAATGCCTACATTGCTAAATAATAACATCATAGGAAGCCCTAGTGACCACCTGGCAGAAAGCGTCCAATATTCCCAAGCTGATCCAACAGACCTCATACACAAACAAGGAGCCTTGTCCCGGAAGAGTTTTCAAGAAAAAAGGTAGGAGGCTGGTCTAGCGAATAAGACGATAGTATAGCAGATTGATAGAACAGAGCAGGAATGAAAAAGAGCAAATGAGAAAGACAGCGACAGTGGGAATTTAAAGCACTAAATTTCCAGAAAGTGGGGATACTATTTATACTGAAACCCCCGGCACCCCAACGGGGGTAGCAAACAAACCGGCGATAAAATAAATATATGCATAAATATTTCCTAGTCATGACAGTAAACATAGGAAAATTTTTCAAAAAATTACATTAAGAGGCACATACAACTAAAAATACAATTAAAAGTTATGTACAGTTTAGTCTTTTGTTTTTCAAACATTAGAGATGTTCAACAATTATTACATTTTAAAATCCTCAAAGTATTAAGATAATATTGAGAGTAGAGATGCCATCTTCTGGAAATTATTAATTAATTAAAAACATAATTGCATTTTTCAAGGATTATCACTGCATAGATGTACAAATTATAACCTTCAATTATCAAAAGCACTGTAACCTTATTTTCAAAAGGCTTGAATAGAACATGATCTACAAGCAAAGAAACAAAAATTGCACAATCAAAAGGAAAAACATCCTTATTATCTATTTTACAAAAACATATAAAAATGTCTTTTAACCAAAAAAATGTCCATTAGTAAATGTTTGAACAGGTTATTCAGCATGAACGAACATAAAAACAAGTTATGTTCACTCCTACTATTTTGTAAACAAACAGAACTGCTACCAACAAAATAACCACCTTCCCCTCCCTTCCCTCTCCCTCCTTCCCTTCCCCACCACACCCCACTCACCCCCCTCCCCCCCCAAAAAAAAATCTACAAAAAAACACAACAACATGTAGAACAGAAATTAATGTATTTACAAAACTGCAACAAACAGTAAATTCTATCTATATCTTTACCACAAACAGTGTACATCAGATTCTGCCCCTCACAACAAAATAATCACAACAACAGCAGCACCAGGAAGAAATCAAGACAATATATGTGTGCATAACGTACATAATATTGAAAGATGGGCACCCCAACACTGAAAATATTTTCTGCATAACTTGAGTTTCAGTCATATTGCCTATTGTGTCTTCTAATACAGAGATAATTAACTCTGTATTTTAAAAAAAAACAAAAAAAAACGATTTAGTTCTGATCACTCAACCCTGTACATGGCATATCCAAAAACAAAAAAAAAATCCCGTTTTTGAAAACTTGCTATGACTAAATGAAACATTATAGGACCTTGAAAACCCTATGAAAAGTCTGGAAAGGTTGTGTGCAATATCACTTATGTCTCTTATTATGTACACTAAAGTTTTTGTGTTGAATACATTTACTGGCAAAATAAATAAATACATAAATAAAAATGCAACTCATACTTTAAATAGTATTAAAAACAGCACATATTTCAAAAGTTCAATAAATGCCCTTTAAACCACCTCCCAAATTGAGTATTATATTTTTTTAATTCTAATACATGTATATAATAATAATAATAATAATAATAATAATAATAATAATAATAATAATAATAATAATAATAATAATAATAAAGAAAATTTGAAACATTATTTTACGTAAAATTAATGAATATAATGAGACATTATTCTTTAACTAGCACATCTCTTTACATCCAATGTACTTTGCATGTCCATCAACAGGGAAACACTGTTACACTCGATGATGGTGGTGTTTTTCTGTTATCAATAGTTGATTCAGCCCCAATGCTGAAGTACTGATGAGTGTAACTCGGATTCGTTTATCCACGCAACCCGTTCAATCAGCAACAAGGCACGGAGTCGTCGATGAAGTTTTCAAACATTATTCAGCGTACATCAACAACTTCATACAATCGCCTTTTCACTTTTTTCCTCTTACTCTTCACAGAGCACCGAATATATAGTTTTTCTCTCACCTCGAGATAACGTCAGAATTATCCCGATGACGCTTTACAACCAATCAAACTAAAGTTCGTCATCACTGACTACGTCATACAACATTCTTTTCGGTCCAAGAATGTTCTCAAATATCTAAACCTATCGTGAAGTTTCGATCGACAGTAAACAAGCAATCTAGAGAATTCTCCAATAATATCGACCAACTAAAATTACCAACGTTATACAAAGCTTCTTCTAACAACAATGCAAACTCAAATCAAAGGTAAATACACTCTATTATTGAAAACATTGCAAAGCGAAACAATTAGATCTATCGTGCGCGTTTCAGACATATTATCATTCGCGTTTCAACGTAACAAACACAATAAATCATTCATAACATAAAGTAATAAAATATATTAATAAATAAAATTTTAAAATACATAAATAAATTCAATAAATTATACCGAACGTGAAGTCACAAACTTCGCCAAATCCAATCTTATCTATTCTTTTGTAGTAAATTTTGGGGAAAAACATTTGTTAAGATTTTGTTTTAAATAGCCCCTTTTCCCAGAAATGTAATGAGCTTGTACTGCCTGCTAACCCCATTCCCCTCCCCCACTCTCTTTCCCTACTCCCCCGAAAAAAAACACACCCTGAGATTTAAAACAGACAATTATGAGTGTATTTTCCTCATGAAAAACAGAGAGAAAGCTGCCACAAGGAGTGAGATGAAGAAGGAAGGATGGGTGCTAACACCAGAGCCACTCATTAGACCAAGCTGCAAGCCTCGGTAGTAGTCATTGCCATTTAGCACCAGTCTGCAAAACAGAGGGACACATACTTACACACTGTCATTGCAGGAAATGCAAACAAAAGATTGCATACAAAAAGTTCTTATAAATCCCCAATTACAGACACTGATTCTCATAAATCAGCCTTTGTAAGTGCTCAATAGGTACAAACTGTTATTTTACTTTAATCAGTTCTTTTTAAAAACTAAATGGGCAAAGCTCATATGACTCACATGTTCCTTATGGAACTCGCAATATTTACCATGGAAAAAAAATTTAAAAAATGAAAGTAGCATTAAAATGCAAAGTAATACTGACTTTGATCTGTCTATGCTCTTGACCTTAAGGCAACATTAACCTCCAGCTCCAAATACATTCATGTACTGTCAAATAAAGTACAGCAAAAGTTTTATTTTTAAAAAACTTACCTTGACCTTCACATGATCTCTCAAGTATGTCTGACCAAATAACCCAATGTCGTTGAATACTATGGCCATTCCACTGTACGATGACCTATTTTTGGGGTATGTTTTTTGCAAGGCCTAAAATGACCTTGACCTTCAAGACCAAAGCAAAAACTGACCATATATCAAAGATTAATCAATCATCTCTAAATACAAGTTTGGACTTTATATCTTTCATAGTTTAGGGTCAAGGTCACTTCAATGTACCTATACTGATTTTGGACAGCTCCAGTGATCTTGACCTGGGAGTGAGGTTGGGTTGGGGAGGAGGGGTGCGAAGGGGGGGGGGGGATAGGGGAGAAGTTGATCTTGTCAACAAAACACGTAAAATGAAAGAATTGTTTAATTTTGTAGGAATTATCTGCATAAAACGAGAACTATCAACTGAAGCAGCGATACATCTGCAAATAGCAGTTGGAACAAAAAAAAAACAAAACATTAACTTGTAATATTCCAAATTAACTATTAATTGAAAAAAAACCACTGGATACTGTTTCCAAAGAATCAAAAACTAATCTATTAGCGTTATACATTCAACATGAGCTTATGAACAGATCATCTCCCTTCCCAGAACAAGTTACTTCCCTTGGACCAGTCTCTAAACTAGATTTGAAGTGGATTAATCTCTTGCAATTGTATTTCTGGATTCTTTACATTTTTGTTTTATTGTATATAATTAATTATAAATAAATTATTGCTGATAATTGCACTTACTCAATTTCATAGACCATACGCAAAAGACCCTCAATAATAAGACCATCAGCAAAGTGCTGGCCCGCAATGCTATGAATAACACTGCGCGAGTATGCATCCAGTCTGCGGCCTGCTACCTCTCCTGTCATCGTCACCAACTGAATTGAGGGAGAACAAAATTAGACTGATTATTCCAAATATAACTATATATATATATATAATTGACAGCAATCAAACAGACGGATGGATCTCATTTCTGTTAGCAATAAGTCCTTTATCTCTATATTCAACTATTTCTTCTTCTTTTTGGGAGGGTTAAAATCAACATGACTGTGTGTCTTATTTATTTATTCACTTTTACATAGAGCATTACCAGCTCAAGAGCCGCTCAAAGCACTGGCCGATACAGAATCTTAACTCAAGCCACCTGAGGTGCCCACTTTGGGCAAATAGTCTGACGCCCAGAAGAACGAGCTCAGTCCTGGGCGACTGGGGTTGGGAAAAAGGGACCTATGCATGCTGGGTGTATTTGTTTAGCCGGCACTCACCCATATAGGACATGAGCATCAGGATCTTTAAAAGTCCATGCGATGAAATGTGTGCGTGCACAGACTAGACCTCAGTTTATACTCTCATCCAAAGGAGTAGGAGTGCTGTGTCTCTTTATTTGTGTTTTTTTCCTCCTTTCCCAGGGCATTAACGGCATTTAAACCAATGCCTTTACAGGCTGACATTGGAGTACACAGCATACACCACTGAGCATTTGGAACACATCATTAAAACAGTGATTGACAAAGTACAACAAGAACAAAAAACATAACAAAAGAGAGCTATTGGCAACAAACAAAAACTCTCCTGAAACCAATAAATAACTTTGCAGCTTAATAAAACTTCAATTCTACCTATGAGAATATTTAGTATTATTATATGTGTAGATTCTATGTCCGTTTTACAGGCATTGAATTCAAATTGTCATGGTGAAAAAAAAGAAATTATTTTATACATAACAAATATTATTCATGGTTTGATAATTAATGATACTCAGGTGAACCTTTGCTGGATTCCATCACATTTTGAATTTCTTTATAATAATTGGGTAAAAAATGTGGTGCCTTAAATATTAACTCACAGGCTATTACAAAACCGTTATCTTCTAAAAAAAAAAAAATTCAAAACTCAATGGAAAATAAATTTGTGAAAGCGATTACATTTAATCTGAGTTATGATAAACCTTGTGGAATCACCAGATCCATTTTAAGCATGGCACATATAATAATACTAAACTCAATTAAAACAAAATATTGTAAAAATTTGAACTGCATATTTACTGAGACTGTATTCATGATTATATTCATTCCCAAATGGTTATGAATAGAGTCCGCCATTTTGACTTTAATTGAAGACGAGTGCAACCAACTTCCGGTTACTGTACAAGGAAGCTACACAAACGGCTCTGGTGCTCATTGTGCTATTAAAGGCTGCAGCAACCGTATAAAAAAGCTACAAGAAGCATTAGGACGAGAATGTTTTGATCACAGACCTCTCACGAGGAAAGAATGTACGTGTGAGCCACCATTTAAACTGCACAAGCAGTTGTTATGAACAAAACAAGCAAAGATCAAGGTCTATGAGCGAGCTGCAGCGAAAACCAACTTCCGCAATATAGAACTAATTTTAAAGTGTCATCGGTTGCTTCGTGCGATCAGTCCTGAGATTAAAGTGCATGGACCCAATTGTGTGATCTAATCGTGCATCTTTCACACTATAAGATTCTAGTCCTTTATAATTCTCCATCTGTTCACCGTCAACGCCCTCGGATATAACGAGATAGTTGAAGATGTTGGGATATGTGACAGGTGGCAAGCAAGACATGTCATCAATCCACTTCAATGAGGGCACCGAGGCAGGATGAGGAACCTTTGTGCCATTTTTAAAATTTAACAGACAGTCATTTTCATGTTTCCATCGTTTTTCAGCCTTTGCTAAAGTCGCCATGAACATAAATTACTTCAGAGAGCGATGGACAATTCCTTTGAATCACGGCAGATTTTGTTGAGACCGGAAATGGCTTGCACCAAGTAAATCCAACCATTTCAGATTTTCAGACCATTCTAGAATGTAACCATTTCCCGTAAACTCGTGAATATTTGAGGCATGTAAAACTCGATTTGTCCTTTTTTGCCAACTGATTTACAAACTATGAATTCTATCAGTTTTGATGTGAGCGTTAGGTTAGCAAAAGCTTTAATTGATTGTACAGTAGCTCGACATATTTGATTATGATTTCTTTCTTTTTTAAAATTATTATTATTATTATTATTATTTTATAAATTAAAATTTAATGCGGTGTGTGTGTGTGTGTGTGTGTGTGTGTGTGTGAGGATGTTTACACGGCGTTATTGGGACAAATTAGTGCAAGTTTGCATACGTTCTTTGGACAGACCTCCTTGTTGGGACGTCCATTTAATGATCCGTGAGGGTTAGGGTTAGGGTAAGGGTTAGGGTTATGGCTAGGGTTAGGGCTAGTGTTAGGGTTAGGGTTAGGGTTAGAACACTTTAAAGTACTTAAAAACGGGGTCGTAGCACGACCGATTGTCCACAGAACGTATGTGGCGATAGAGGAAAGTCCAAATAACGGTGTCTGCGCAAGTATGGGTGTGTGTGTGTGTGTGTGTGCATGCATGCCTGTACGTGTGTGTGTGCTTCTTATCATTTCAATGAAGAAGATGTTAATGAAACAACTAACCAACTTTACAACTCTTTCAAGATCACCAAGAGTATACTGACGACAGTTTTATTGACAGAGACAAAACCTCTACACTTTTATCAGAATCAACCTTATTTCCACAAAATGCAAGAAATTTGTTGCCGGGCATGCACATCAACACAGATGATGATGATAGCAACTGTGAAATGATTACAAAATGTTTAAATAACATAAAAAATGTATAAGGATGCCAAATCTCTAACAACACACAAATAGAAAATAGGGACTGACCGCTTGGTCATCCCTTGAATACAGGATGACAATATCTTCCTGACAGGTGCTGATGTTCCACAAGTCATTTTCTAGTCGGTAAGCAAACGCCTGAGCCTGATCCAAAGGTTGCACTTTCCTACCATTGGTACTGAAAGAGTCAGTCAAACAAACAATGATTCAATCAAACAATCACTTACCAAGTTAGCATGCAACAATGAGTTTTAACCTTGTAATTTGAAAAAAATATGTCCCAAATAAACAAATCTAAATCCAAATAAGAAAGAACCAATGAATCAATAATAAAGACACAACTACTGAAGCTAAAGGCACAAGTGGTAGTAGTAGTAGTAGTGCCCACAGCTGATTTTAACACTAAAGATACAAAACAGCTGTTTTCCCAGTGACCATTATCAGCACACAAAGACCATATTATTTAAAACTATTGTCTTCTCTAAAGTGTTGCTAAACCCAAGCTACAAGTACTGAAGTAGTTACTTTCTTTTCTGCTCAAATTGTGAATAATCCTGTCAACTAAACAGACTGAAACAAATTGCACCTTGTTGCTTTTTTCTCACTCTAACACTTTTGCAGAATATCAACAAGCTTGACTACAACACCACCATCTCAAACAAACCACCACCACGAACACCACCATCACCACAAACAACAACATTAAACAGTTTGAAAATGGCACTCACTCCATTGGCAGACGTAAACTAGGAACAAGTGCAACAGCTACTTTGTAAAATCGCGGTCGAGGGCCATGCTCACAGTGGTAGCGACTGCACGGACAGAACGTTGGGTTCTCTGTGTTGGCGATTCCCTCCAGATACCAGTTTAGTGTCTCCACTAGGGGAATAAAATAAAACACAGAAGCAAAAATGAATCATAGTGAGTGATTGCACTAGCATTTTTCTTTTTCTGTCCCTGTACATCAACGACTAGAAGAATGTGTGATAATCTAAAGTTTGAAACAACCTTTAAGCTTTCAGTTTCAGGAATATGTTTCTTGTAATAAAATGTTTAATGCCCTGTATATATCAACTCAAATTCATACACCAATATGACAATAGGCAACATAAGGAAAATTCAAAATGATACATAATGAAAAACAAATGTGGACAAAAGTCAAAACATGATAATTGTAATGAAGTTCAACATGGTCTCTACTAAATCATAGACACTCTCTCTCCATCACACTAAACTTCGTACTACTAATTATTTTTATTGAGATTTGGAATTACTATCAGCCATTCAGTGTCACAATTCATTATACTTTCAAAGTATGATTACAAATGAATATAAAACTTGACTAACACTGGTGGCGGGTGATGATGCTGTTAGGATCACAAACATAGCCAGGATTGGGGCCCAGTCCACATGCTTTAGGGTTGCGCTGTGGGTTTGGCATCTCTTCTGGCAGCCAGCTGTAGGGTGTTCGTGTAGCCTGACCCAAACTAAGGTCAAAAGTCAAGGCCACAAAGGTGAGAATGCAAAGTGGATACATGGCTGGTGTTTTGTCCCAAGTGCTAAAATTAAAAGAGAAACATTTCAGTTTTATTCTGTTTGAATAATATATCGTCGGTGTCCATTCAAAACCACGTATCTCCAAAATTGCAGTTTTGAGAAAAACAAACAAAAATGTGTTAAAAAATAAGGTGTCACCAAAACAAACTCTTTCAGTATAATTTGTATTCAGTATACAACAGGAAATTTGGCAGTGATAATGAGTAGATTGAGATCCCATAAGTGTTTGAGAAATGTTAACATACGAGGTTTTTACTATTTTGTATGTACTCAATCAATGTTGCAGGTTTTGACTGTTTTGCATGTGCTTGAAGTTGCTAATTAAAAGAATTAGTAAGAACAGCAAACAACAAAGGACACATTCATACAAAAAATAAGACTGAAAAATGCAGTGAAAACATTGCCAGTGTTGTTCTATTTAATAATACAGACACAACCATTGTCTAACTCTTTACAAAACTGAAATAGGATAGAACATTGATAGATTAACACAGTAACAGCCTACAATCAGTGAAAGCCTTGTTGCACTTATCACTGACATAGTGTCCTTCTGACCAGTACAAGCTCTGTACTCAGCATGCAGTCCTTTCTGAAAATTTTCTGTGAAATTAATGAAAATATATGTAAGCTAAGTAACACTGCTTAGACAAGTGTTTCACTGGCCTGTCCTAACCTATCCTATCCCGTAACTCAAAAGTCATTGGGGCACCACAGATCGTTTAACCAGCTTACTCCAACTTTCTCTGTTTTCAGCAACCCTCATGGCTTCGCTAAGTGTCAAGCCAGTCCATTCTTGAATGTTGTCCTCCAACCTATTTTTCAGTCTCCATATTCTTCTGCCTCCTTGCACTGTGCCTTGCAGGATGGTCTTTGCAAGACCTGATACTCTTGTGACGTGGCCATACCATCAGAGTTTCAGTTTCTTCACCACTGTGAGCATGTCATCGTGTTGTCCAATCGCGTGTGTGATGGTCTGTCAGACTTCATCATGGGTGATGTGCTGGCTGTAGGAAATGCCCAGAATTCTTCTATAGTACCCCATCTCCATGCTTTGTATTCTTCGCTGTAGATCTGGTGTGAGGGTCCATGTTGCACAAGAGTATAGGAAGATGAAGATGACAAGGGAAAGCAGCAACACTTACCTTTGAGTGTAGGCTGATGGTCCTATCTTTCCAAAGAGCTTCAACCTTGTCAGGGCAGCAGTTGTTTGTGCAATCCTGGAGAAGACTTCCTGTTAGGACCAATTGTCTGATACAATTGCTACTAAATATTTGAAGCTATGCACTGTGTTGAGGGATTGGCCTTGGACTTTGATCTCCGTGTTGATGTCACTGGTATTGGTTTTGGTCTTCTCTGCACTTATTTCCATTCCAACGGCTCTGGAGATGGTGTCAAGCCACTGTACCAGTTGTTCAGGCTCTTGTTTTTCCCCAGCCAATCCATCAATGCCTTCGTGATCTGCAAAGGCATTTGACCTGATGCACTCCAGGAAGATGTTAAAGAGTGTTGGAGAGAGTACTGAGTAGGCATCCTTGACGCACACTGTTATTCTGTACCAGTTCCCGATGGCGCTGTTGTGAAGGACTGCACTGGTAGCTTTGCTTTTGATGACTTCAATAATGTTAGGGCTGATGTTGTACACTTTCATTGCTGCCCACAGAGCTGAATGCGAGACTCGGTCAAACGCTTTTTTGAAGTCTACAAACACATTATATAGATGTGGTTGGTGCAGTAGGTATTTCTCGCAGATTATTCTGAGGTTGAAATTTTGCTCAGTGGTACTTCGCCCTGCCCTGAATCCTGCTTGTTCTTCAGTTATTATTTATTCAGTTTGAGGTTTCAACCTGTTAAGTATTATTTTCAGGAGGACTTTGCTGGGATGGCTGATGAGGCTGATGAAGCAGGGTAGTTTTGACACTCCTAAAGGTTACCCGTTTTTGGAAGAGTTATGACAAGAGACTGGGTCCATGGTGTAGGCCACTCCCCACTCTACATGCGACTGGTTCCATGGTGTAGGTCCCTCCACACCCTGCCAGATCTGGTTACAGATAATGGTGAGAGCATCGATCATTGCTTCTTCTCCTGTTTGAAGCAATTCTGCGGGTATGTTGTCCACTCCCACTCATTTTCCCTTCTTCAGCGATTGCACTGCTGCCTCACCTTCGACGAATTGGGAGGATTTCTTCTTCTTCCGTATTCTTGGGACATGCTAGAACTGAAGGGTATCCTTTTGGTGTGTGATTGTAAAGGTCAGAGCAGTACTCTGTCCATTTATTCAAGACTTCTTGTTTTTCTGTAAGGCACAAGCCAGACTTGCTTTGGATCAAGGAGACCTTGATCTGTTTAACACTTGTCAGCTGCTTCACAGTCTGGTAGGTCTTATTGCTGCTGTTCTTGTTCAGACTTTTCTCTATTTCCTGGCATTGATCTTCTATCCAGTTCTCCTTTGCTGTGTGCAGGTCTTTCGGATGTCACTGTTGATTTTATGGTAAGCATCAGCTCCATGTGAGGTGTTCTTTTTCTTTTTCATCTCTCTTTGTTTGTCACACAGGTCAAATAAGTTGAAGGTGTGATCCATGGTTTCTTGGGTGCTTGCCAAGGATTTCAGTGGCAGCATCTGTCATAGCTTAGTTGAAGGTGGTGGTCATTATACTGACATCTGCTTCACCAGCTCCCAAAATGAGCAGAGGTGCAAATTCCCTACAATTGTGGCTTGGAATATTTCTGCCGCGTCCGGGTCTTGCAGTTCGTTCAGATCGAACTTCAGTCTGGTGCACTTTGCTTTGTTTACTCTCTTCTAGTGGAGATGGAAAGACATCATCACGCGATCGTGGTCACTTCCAATGGTTGCTCCTGGAAGAGTGCGTGTCCTGCCAATGTTGATGCTTGATCTGAAGCGTTTCTTGACCATAGTGTAGTCAATCTGGTTGTGATGCTACCCGCTGGGACTGTGCCAGGTCCATCGTCTGGATCAAGCGTGTTTACCAGTATCAGATTGTTGTATCTGGCAAACACCAAAAGTCTCAGACCTCTGTCACTTGGCTCATTGTTGCAGTGGGGTCCACATGTATCTCCCCAGTTGTGGCTCGTATCTTGGCCAACCTTAGCAATCCAGACGCCTTGCACAATGACTATGTCCTTCCTCGGCACTTGGTCAAGGACAGCCTGCAGATGCCTTGCACAATGACTATGTCCTTCCTCGGCACTTGGTCAAGGACAGCCAGCAGATGTTAATAGAAATCCTCGACTTTGCTGTCGTCATAGTCTGATGTTGGGGCATAAGCATGGATGATGGTGATATTGAAAGGATCTCCTCTACTGGAGACTGGGCGGCAACACATGACAGTGACCAGAATGTCTTTGTATCTAATCAAGATTCCAACGCCATGTTTGTGCCTGCCATCTCTGCCACTGAAATAAAGCTTGTGGCCTTTGTTTGTCGTTGTTTCACCTAGGCCTTTCCAGCGCAGTTTGCTGATACCTAAAATGTTCCATTGATAGTGGTCCAGCTTGTGTGCCTGTTCTTCTAATTTTCCCTCCGCAGTTAGGGTCCTAACATTCCAGATTCCTATGACAATGTTGTCTCTCGTGCAGATCTTGCTAAGTTGTCCATCAGTAACCCACATATTACCTCCGTCCTGGTGGCCAAGGGAAGGCTTGGTGACCCAGGCGACGACCGATGCGGAATGGAGTGAGTGGTTCTTTTCATCACACGGCATGTTTTGGGCAAAAGGACCTGGTGGCGCCCAAGCCTCCCCAGGCTGTTGGCCACAGCTGAAATCCACAGGTGCAGTGTGGCTCGCCTTGGCCCTGACCATGTGGTCGTTCAATCTATAGTAACATGAGATTCCTCAGCTCTGGCCGGTGACTATAGAAGACTTTCGCCCAGTGATGCCGTGCTTATCACCTTTGTTAGTCGACTCTTAGGGAAACGTTTAGTCTATTCTATTCTATGTCCGAACCCACAGAGAAGATCTGGACGATACCAATCTAGAAAAAGTGTATTGGAATAAAAGGACCACACATATCATCTGCACTCAAACTCATTCAAAAACTCAAGTTGCTGGCGCATCAGTTATTAGAATGAGATTGAGTTACAACTTAATTTTAGAAAATTTATTTCTAAATGATAAAAACCTCTTAAGTGAGAAACGAGATTTTGGTAAAAATCATTTGGCCTGTTGGGACATAGGAGGTTTTACGTTTTCAGTTACTGATGTTTTCTAAATGAGTTATGAATTCAGAGTTTCTGAAAAAAAAGCGCATTAATTCAAGGGACATAGCCATAAGAAGTTTGCAAAAACGACTTTTTTGGAGTTTGAGGTTTTGAATGGACACCAACGATAACTATAATAACAATAATAATAATATAATTATTACAAAAAATTAATAATAATAATATATTAATTATATACAAAATATTATTATTATTATTATTATTATTATTATTATTATATTGATGTATTGTTATAAATTATTATTAATATTATTATTATTATTATTAATATTAATACATTAAAATAAAAATGTCTATATAGTACTCGATGGCCTCGAAAACAAAACAAAAAAAATTTTTACTATAATTTTACTTTGATAGTATCGTCAGGATTACTTGCTTGATGACCTTGTATCAAAGATACTAGAAAAGTAAAGATAGGTCAGTAGGCGTGATCCCTTCTATTTTCATTCAGGACTGCCTGCGGCAAGCGCTCCAAGCGGTAAAATTGATCACACAACCAAGGGAGGTAATTTTAAAATAGAGCGAGAGTAGTTTTTATAGGCCTACAAGTGACATCCGAGCGGTTGTTGATCACACAGTAGACCTCTGACGTCAATTATAGGCTTAAACATCAAACAAATCGTTAGATCAAGCCCAAAAGAAATTAAATACAAATATAATAAAAAAATAATCTTTCATCACAACATATAGGCCTTTCTTTTTCTTTTTAACCGGGTTAGTTGTTTATGTGCTTTGTAAATCATTTGTGTACAATCTTTGCTTGTATACATCTTATTTAATAATTAATTTTTTTACATATTTAATCTTACGCACTGGCCCATATTTTCTTTTTCATATTGCCATGTGCTGTATAGTCACATAATCTTAACCGGTCATACGCAACTAACTTAGGCCTTTATAGGCTTTTTACCACTTTTATCTTTTTAAACTAATTTTAACGGTCCTGAGGGGATTTTTATTATAATACTGTGTCTTGGATTGTCGGCTGGCCCTCGTATTGGTTACCGGGGATGGTTACTTTGACCTTGCTGGCTTTCGTTCCTCCTCCCCTTGGCATATGTCCCGTGTTCCTTTTGGCAGACCCAGTAAAAATATATTCATCTAAATTTTTTTTTTTTTTTTTTTTTTTTTTTTTTTGTGCAATCACAAGAACTGTATTACTTATCATTAGAAAAGCAGCAGCTCCGCTGTGTGCGTTTCTTTTCACCCTCAATGTTTATCATCTTATATTAATTCTCCATCTGCAAGTTTAGTCTATATTATAGTTTTGTATAAAGTTTATTTTCATTCTATCATCTTTAATCATCTAGCATACTTAGATCATCATAAGATAATTTTTCCTTGTCCCCTATACACATTGTGTCCGGGGACGTTAATCTAAATAGCAATATATAGTACTAGATAGGCTTATATAGGTCAAATCAGACAAAATTTCCTTGTGTTTTCATGGGGACAATAAAGATTCTGATTCTGATTCTGATTCTGATTCTGAAGTACAAGAGAGAGAGAGAGAGAGAGAGAGAGAGAGAGAGAGAGAGAGAGAGAGAGAGAGAGAGAGAGAGAGAGAGAGAGAATTTTTCTAAATTAAATATAGACAAAATAATAAAATATATAAAATGAGTGAGACTTATTTTATTAAAACAAAAGTTATTTACACTGTTAAAAAAAATCATTACAATAAATTCATATTTTATACCCAAAATATCTACTCCATCTATAATAAAAAGATACACTCTCACCTCATTTGTAAATTATTCCCACCTAATCAATTGTACACAATTTATACCACAATTGCAAGCTATACCTTACAGTTAGGCCATAAGCACTAAGTAAACTGAAATATAAAACACACAAACGTTGTGCTTGACAATCCTAATCTTTCCTCACCGCCTACTCAAGAATGCCACACTGCGACTGCACAAGTAGACCTCCTACGGTCACTTAATAATGTTGTCTATGAACCACCTACTTGCAAAACAAGAAAAGCAGGTCAAATAAACTGCTAAGAGTACATAAAACAAATGCTGAAACTAAACACACAGGGATCTCTCTCTCTCTCTCTCTCTCTCTCTCTCTCTCTCTCTCTCTCTCTCTCTAACAAAATTCACATCTTGCAGCTTAGATGTAACTGGTTTGGACAATAAACAAACTTGTGGTTTAAAAAAAAAATCCTCTGTATTGTCACCTTTTCTGGCAATCGTTTAATAATTTTATAGGACTTTAGCATTCCTTTTTTTTTTTCTGTATCTGATTTCTGTCAGAGAATGAATACCATGACAGTCATATCTTTTGTATGAACTGGAAAATGGTACAATAATCTTCTTGAGGGAAAATTTTAAAAATACAATTTAATAATAGACTTCAGACGCGACTACTGTATTTATACTGCAAAGTGCAATGATTGAATGAAATATTTCGCTTGCAATCTTTTCTGGAACACCAATTTATAACATAATTTTCAGCACCACAATGCACGTAAAGTGTTTTGCAAACAGTTATAGGTAATATACCGTTATTACTTACA
This sequence comes from Oncomelania hupensis, assembly GCA_036898135.1. Classification (NCBI taxonomy): domain Eukaryota; kingdom Metazoa; phylum Mollusca; class Gastropoda; order Littorinimorpha; family Pomatiopsidae; genus Oncomelania; species Oncomelania hupensis. Next base: position 24,779,795 of record CM072515.1, on the reverse strand, counting down.
GCAGCAATAATACAGTAAGAAAACAATCAAAACAAGAAATCCACAGTTCTATTTCCTCCAGGGATTCCTTCTTCACAGGAGTGCCATTTTTGGAGAGATCGGAAGTGCAGTGTCAGTGACGTCAGATGTTTCTTTCACTTTCATTATCTTGATGTATACACTTAAATTGAGTATTTTAGCTGCCCATTTAAGATTTTTTTTTAAAATGTCGTTTTCCATGAATGAAAGTACAGTCACTGGCCTAAATTATTTCTGACCTCAATAGTAAAATAATATTTTCTTCGTCGATTTTTCTTAAGGAATTACGTATTTGCGAAACTACTGGCATATAACGGCGAGAAGCTCTGTGAATAAAAATGGTGCTGCATGATTCCAGCTACAGAACCAGGAAACTATTTAGTCAGCCGAAGGACCATTGTGTCGAATTTTGTTCCTCCGTACGTGGTCGGAGAGTGTTTGCGTGCTGCCATGGACAGGGCAATGTTGTGGCTGAATATTATGATAAACATCATTATGCGATCGACTTGGCATTAGAAATTCGTAGTGATAATGTTTGCCAAGCTCGTTTCTTAGTTTCTACTTTCGCTTGTCAGAACGTGCAAGAGGTACAGCATTTGCTTGTTGAGTCATTGTCACGTCATTGGTAAAGTACGCAGATGTACTTTTAAATATTGACAAACAAGCAGCAGAAGGATAAACGCATATTTTCTAATCTGAATATCACAATGTTCAGACGCAACATCCACACACCACTTCCACGATGGGAACAGACATTGTACTGGATCATAGAGACGTTGACAGTATTTTATATGATATATAACCTGTACATAGTTTCAGAAGATGCGTGGAGACGAAATGAACCCATTCATTTGGGAAAAGGATGGTCAGTGATAGGAAGACCTCGGGATTCAGAAGACTCTGAATGGGAATTCTGGTCGTCATTCTTTTGGAAAGTTTTACCCCCGCTAGCAGGTCATACAATTCTATCATGCGTCTGTTCAACGGTCTTCACTTCAATGAAGATAAAGCAGATGATACTGACTGTGTACGACATGCTGGCACTATCATACCTTTTTGGTTTCTACACCCTGACGTTCATGTGCATTCAGCCAGTGGTTTGCCATTTAGCATCTTATTTCGGTAACAGTAAGATAGTGTGGACTGTAACACTTTCTTTCATATCAGTGCTGAACTTTTTTCCCAGTGCTATAGTTCATTTTCTGTACTACCGTTTGGGCAAGAGCATGAGTCACACAGAGTTCCACGTCTGGTACTACATGTGTGTGTTTGTTTGGGCCAACCTGTGCCAGCGAGCTACAGCATTTGCGCTTGAATGTGTCTGGGTGCGCCAATTGAGAAAGCATAACAATACGAAACACAACAAGGCTGGACTGAGTGGTACTGATAGGGAACCTAGACATGTAAAGGCAGATGCCAATGACAATACTACTTCCAGTACATCAGATATGTTTAGCTGGAATACACTGAATGAACTTCCAGGATGGCTAGATATGTTCTTCTACATGTTTTACTTTCCGGTCTTCTTTACAGGGCCCCTTATAGTGTACAATAACTTTCACAATCAGCTAAGAGCTGCAAAACCTTGCACCCGGAGGAGAGCTAAGGACATTGCACTGAAACTTGTACGCATTATGATCTGGGCTTTGATCAACTGTGTGATACTGCACTACATCTATCCACATGCCCTCAACCAAAACAGACGTGTTTTGGCAAAGCAGTCACGCTGGACACTGGCAGCTATTGGCTGGGTGTTGGGCCAATTCTTCATGATGAAATACCTCGTCATTTTTGGCTTTCCTGCCCAGGTGGCTCGCATTGAGGGATTTGAACCACCAGCTGTCCCAGCCTGCATCAGCTACGTCTATTGCTACGGCGACATGTGGAAGTCGTTTGATAGGGGCCTCTACGACTTCTTGAAGCGTTATATTTTTGTCCCATTCGGTGGTTCTAGAGTAGGTATTATTCGCCAAGTCTTTGGTTCTGTCCTGTGCTTTGCGTACATTTTTCACTGGCACGGAGGGGAGTGGCACTTGTTTCTGTGGTGTGTGGTGAACTTTATTGAAACCAGCCTAGAACAGCTGGGTGCATGGTTAGAGTCTACACCATTGGTTAAGAGACATTTGTATGATCGCCTTAGTGAAGTGGGAAAGAGACGTTTGCGAGCCATAGCATCAGTCCCCCTCTTCCTGATGTCCGTCTTTGCTATATTTTACTTTTTTGGGGGGTCAGAAATGACTGGTGATATATTTTTGAACAAACTGCTGATTGATAATCCATGGCCCTATTTCTGTGTCTTCATGCTGTTGGTTTACACTGCCATTCAAAATGCCATGGAAGTGGAGAGGCTGGGCCTGACCAAGTATAAAGTGGTTGAACAAAGAAGCAGCTGATTGGAAGTAATAGTACATGTGTGAATGTTCACAAAATCGGTTTCATAATTCATGTGCTATTCAAACATAATAGAGATAAGAATTTCTACCACCCTCCACCCTAGAAAACAAAATGTGTTACGCATTAACTGATTAAGATATATATACCCTAACCCTACCCCAGCCCTAATCCTAGCCCTAGCCATAACCTTCTCTGACACAGACCTCTGTGAATGTAGCTCTAAACAAGATACAGAGCACATTCTTCAGACTTGCCCACTTGTAGAGACGTTAGCTGATTAGGCCAGCATTTCTGACCTGAACAAACTGGTTTATTCACCATGCTGTAGGGGTCCACCAAACTATAGAAGACTGTAGACTGCTTGGCAGACACTCATCTCATGACATAGGCATGGATCGAATGCAGAAGAAGACAAATATGTAACCCTAACCCTGACTTCCTGACACAAATGGAGATAAGGTCCGTTTTTGAGGCACATGTCTCCAGGACATTTTGGTATGCATGCACACTGCATTGTGTTGTTATTGTTATACTTGTATACATCAATTATACATTTTGTTATCGCTGCTGCTATTGTTTAAACCACACATATTGTCAGTGTGACATATTAGTTTTATTACATAATACAATGTAACTTTGTATACACACATATTATTATACCATATTTAATATCTGTACACACAGTTGTATGTCTATTGGATTCCAGATCCGGGCTTTTCTGTACGTGCTCTTATAATTTTATGCATGCAGTTGCTTCACTTTACTGATTTTTAAGTCATAATTTTAATACAATAACAATGTACTTAATTTACGTGTTGTTTTTCAACTTTGATGTATAACTGAATTACTATTAATATTATTATTCTGGGTATTTCTGTATTTTACAGCACTGTGATTGTCTTTTTGATCAAAAAAATTTGAACATGTACTTAAGATGGTTTTGTGACATTTACATCTTTATTGCTTATGTATAATATATATTCTGTTTGAAGTGAATACAATCATAATGTCTGGTTTTACGTCGAGTTTTGTTGTTATATTTATTCTTATTGTTGTGTCAGTTCCATTGAGAGTACAGAACGTGAATTGATGATTTGGGGCATAAAAGTTCGTTGGCAGTCGGTTGGTGAGTTTGTTGGTCCATCTGTCTGTCGCTCTCAATTTCACTTTCCTTTCAAAACACCTCAAGAATGATTGACATTATTTTGAAGATTTTTAATATGCAGATACTTTAACCACCACTGAACCTTAAAGTTATGTGTCATTTACCTTTGCCCTTTCTCAAAAGGTAAGGCCTCAGGCCTTTTAGTTTTATTATGAACATGTATGTTTTGCACTTTATCTGTGTTTCAAAATTGGCTGAACCGAATTTGATAATAATTTTGCTTGTTTTGCTTGCAGATAATTCAGATAGTGGCCAATCTTTTTATGCTGCTTCTATATGATAAGAAGAGTCACAACATTGCCATGAAAATTAATACTTGTGTTGAAAATGCTGATTTTCAACTTTGTGTATTAGTTGCTGGATTGACGTTTTGTTTATTGTTTTGTAGATTCATAAAAGCAAACAAATAATGCACATTGTAGTAGAGGTCAACAAAAATCAAAGGAACTGGCATCAGCTGTTATAAGAAAATTGGGTAGGTGAAAATACAGAAATGTACACATTTTGAAGCTGCTGCCCATTTGTACTTTATAACTAAATAAAACTTTGATTATGGGGCCAAGGTTAGCACCTTCTGCTGATAGAACCTGTGTTATAATCATTAGTGATAATAATTGTTGAAACGATCATTGTTAAAATTTTAGGACAATACATGTACCATATTTATTTGCTCTCTCGTAGTATATGGTTTTGTAAAAAAATTATATCACCGTTGTTATTTAAAACTAAAAAAAAAAAAAACTTGTGTGTTTATGTGGACCTTCTAAGCTGTAATATATATGTTTGCCTTTTATAGTACCTTCATGGGGTAAATTTCAGTGCAGGTGATTAAGGCTGTTTTCTTAATAACAGCAAAGACTGTGGTATATAAGCTCTTTGATAACAGTTTAAAATTGGGACAGATCTACTCGAGATGGTGTCTTAGAAATTTAACATCAGTGACCATTTTAGTTATAATTATTTTGTACTTTTCTGATAGTTTAAATAAACCTTCCTAGTTTTACTCTGTTGATTTAAATTACTGGACCATAAATATTTTAATTTAATTAATTGTTACATACATGTATGCTAGTTTACAGAAGCTTTAAAAAGTAAGCTAACTCTTTTGTACTACAAGGTACTTAAGAGATACCATCGTAAGTTATGTATCATCTTCTGTTTCTTGCAGTCTTCCTGACTGGTAAGTAAGCAACATGACTTTTGTGGTTTTAAATTATAATATTTATCACAAAGAGTGACTGATGGAAAATAAACTTCAACAGAAGCAGTCTGTTTAATAAACTGTTTTTGTTTTTTTTAATGCTGTAAATTATTCCATACAATTCGTTGAATTAACTTGCTTTTTGTCATTTTTTTTTTCTTTCCATTCTTCTATTGTGAGTGTTCTCAACAAAATAGTTTTTCTTTTCTTCACAGCGGTCTTGTGGTTTCAGAAGCTTGAGACATTGCCAGACCAGATGAATGTGGTGACATGTGTGGGCAGTAATGTCTATCTACCTTGGGATTTCACAATCGCGCCGCACAACAACATCGGGATGACGTGACCTGGATCTTTCAAGCGGAGGACTTCGCTATTTTGATCAGAGGTGTGGTGCAGTAAGATTGCACTGATGAACTGGTGTTGGGTCTATCCTTTTCATGCATCATATTGTGATGTTATGTTCTATTATGCTATACTGCTGTTATAATTACTGATACTTGATTATTGCAATGTTATAGGCTGTAGAGCCTGTTCAGCGGTCTGGATTCGTGACTCAAAACTTCATGGGGCATTTAAAAAAAAATTCTATGCAGTATAGTTCTTGAGCCGCTAAGTGCACTCACTTTTTGTCTTTTTGTTGATTGGTCAACTAATTTTATATTTTCCAAGCCATTTCCTACCCATGCCAGCATTCACAGGGCGGTTGCAATGGAATAGGGAGGGTGGTATAGTGGTCACTGGGGTCACAGTGCTTGAATCCGGCAATTACAGTATCATCATCACTGTATACTGGATTCGGTGACCAGCACCTTCAATATACTAAACTGTCTTCTTGGCTAGATCAGTCACCTACCTTTTTTTTTGAAAATTCTTCCAAACTCCTCATTTGTGTATGAGGTCTGTTGAGTCAGCTTGGGAATATTGGACGCTTTCTGCCACATGGTCACTAGGGCTTCCTATGATATTATTATTTGACGATGTAGGCATTTTATCATTTATATGTTTTGATGATATTTTATAATGATGTTTGTATTCTATTTTGTTTTTGTAAACGGGGGTTCGATAAATTAGAGTGTAGCCTCAGTGTCCCTTGCATGGGATCCCTTTCTTGTAAAGTGACCGGCTGGTGGAGTACCTTAGGCGTTACCACTAGGCTTGTTTCGGCAGATCTTTTATACGGATCAGGGGTGAGTCTTCTTTCAGCCAAGTTGTGGTCTTGATTTTGTGGTCCTGATTCTGCTGGACCATGTAAGCAATGAATAACTAACTAACCGTTACCAGAAGACTGCGGTGGTGCTGTTAGCAAGTATGACAGTTTATGTTGTTAGTTAGATAGTTGGTCATCCCCTCTCTATAGAAACAAGAGATTGTTCTAAAGTCAAATGATGATGAAACTTCAAAGATCAAACATAGTTTTGAGTAAACTAATATCTATAATACTTATGGCACGCAGTTACAAGATCTTGGGCACAGGTACTAGCACCAATAAATCTGAAAAACACAGGCTCATCATTTAGGGCTTTATAATTGTATATTCATGCAGGTCTAGTGGTATAGATCTGTACATTACATTACTATTATACAGGCCTGAAAATGGCGACTAATTTAGTCGCCATGGCTAGTGAAAAAAAAAATTGGCGACTAAAAAAAAACCTTTAGTCGCCAAATGCGAGTGCGCTAAAATGAACTTTTTTTAGTTTGGCTAGTAAAATTTTTTGTTTGGCTAGTAAAATTTTTAAGTTACTAGCCAAAGGCTAGTGGAACCTTTTTTTCATTTTCAGGGCTGTTATATATTTATGCTGCCAGACTTGCATGTGTCAGCTATAGGTGAAAGCAAGTTGTGTGATGTGCATGTGCTCTTCAGATCTTACAGAATGTAAAACAACCTGTATCTTTATTATTTGATTAAGGATCTAATGTGATCATAAAATTAATAATGAAGAGGATGTCGGCTACCTGTGTAAGCTTATCGCTAGCTTATGTTTACGTTGTAGGGACGGACAATTTTGCTGTCAAACTTTGGCAATTATGATGACTGACATGAGGCTGATACTGATAGTGGTAATGATGATGATGTTGACATTGTTTATATATATTGCGACTAATAATGACGACGATGATGATGATGAAGATGGTGATAATGTTGATGACAAGGATGATGGGCAGATAAAGAGTTGCAACCTGGCTTTAGGTTCTCTCCTTCCCTCCTCTCCGCCCCCCCAACCCCCCACCAATATCTCACCCCTCCCCTCCCCTTGCTATCGTTTTTCTGCAATAGCATTACTCAGGTAAAATGTCTGTAGACTATCTGAGGCTCAAAATGCTACTAGCTAAACCATCCTTTATTAGACAGCTTATATTTTCCAGGAAACAGCTCTTTTGACCTTGAAATTGATGTTGCAGACGCCTTCCGATGAACAAGTAGAAAACTCAACCCGGAAAAACAGCAGCTTTACTCAAGAACTCCCTTATCCTTCTTCTGGTGGAAACTACACATGCAACCTGTCTCTGTCGTCTGCTTTGAGTTACCTTCCCTCTGATTCACCTCTTTTTGAGAGCACCACTATCCAGGTGGCAGGAATCGGTGAGGCCAACAGCATGTACGCCTTAGAGGACCACAGTGAGTTTAATAAAGTCTTTAAAATGCATGTGACAGCATTGACAATAATAAAAGGGGGTCTGAGGTCATTTAAAAAAAAAGTTTTCATCAGGGGGAGGGTGGGTGGGTGTGGGGGTGTGGCCTGTTAGCACTGATGATAGGGGTGCTGATTGAAGGTTCAAACCCCACATGGATGAACTTACGTGACTTAGGTACAAGACTTTTCAGGACACAGGGTTTTCTTCGGGTTCTGTGGTTTACTCCCTCCCTTCAGTAATCATATTGGATGCAGATGATCTAAATTTCTAAACTATTCATTTCTCTTCCACCTTCGGTACTAGCAATCTCTTCAGATCGCTGTGCTTCGAGTTCCATTGAAGAAAAAGCTAGTGATAGCGTCCCGTATTATTATAGTGTGATGATGGAAGAGTTTATTAATCAACATTATTGAGGTGAAAGCTCCGGTATGCAAATAAACAACTTTAAAGTAACAGGAATCTCATAAGATATCCCGAGTTTCACTAGCAGTTACATCCCATTTAGCTTTTGTGTGCGTCAGTTGATACTATAAGCACATAATTCTCTCACTTGGCAAACACTAAACTGTCACTCCATCATCACACATCATTGACTTTATTCGCGTGTGCCTATAAAGCCATTCTTTGGGAGTCCAGCTTAATCTTCAAGAACGTTCGCGCAATATGTTTGGATTGAAATATTAGACACAAAAAATGTATGAATATATTAGCAAATAATCATCTCTTAGCATTAGTTACACTTTTTGTTGTTGCTGGATTTGCAAGTTTGATCTGCACCTCAGACTCGCTTTACGCATTTTAGTTCTATTTTATGATAATTCCATCAGCAAATTATATTGTTGTGTTTAGGTGTGTCTGTTTGTGTGTGTGTGGTTAGGTGTGTCTTTGATGCCCAAGCATGGGTAGGAGATGTCGGTGCAGATGGAATTATTAATATGAACACACCAGTTTATGAATAGATAATTAGAACCCTAAGCCTGAATAACACCCGTATTATTGCTTTTCGTATTCCTTGTGGGCAATAATTGATTTAAAAAAAACTAGAAATTCAGTTGATTTCTTGTAAGGCTGAGTAAGTTTCAACCAATTCGGGTTGGTCAGACCTGAGTGGTAGTCACTAATTGTTTATATCATTGTATTGTGGTCTTTGTTATGGTAATATGGAAAAATAGTGGATGACTGTTTAAGACATTGCGTGAGCAGCCACAGCTACTGTAATTATACTGGATGCTGACAAGAAACGGGATTTTGCATGCAAAACTAGATTTCAGAAAGAGAACATCAGCTTAGATCAGAGTGCTTACGTATACGTATGCTTTTGTATAAAAAGTCTTCTTTCCTTTTCAGACCTGGTGATGCAGAGTGTGTACTTCAGCGCTCAGAGTGATGTGAAGGAGTATTCAGGCATTCTACAGATCTACACCATCATCACCAACACGGGCAGTAGCTTCAACACCAGCCGCTGCATCTTTGTCGCACCTAGAACTGGCGCCTACCTTTTCATTGGCACTGTCAGGGTGTGGGACTACCACATGCCCAGTAACCTGAGATTGATTACAAATGGTGTGGAGGTAGCCTGGGCATGGACATCCACACCAGGCGAGACTTACTTTATAATCCAGCCACTGCCTCCTTGTATAATATACAACGCTATGCCACAGAGAAATGCTCGGGTCATAATAATAGAGCATTTAGATATGTTTGGTTCTTAGGTGTTGTTAATAATGCGCTGCACTGTGATATTTAGGGTCCAGACTAAAAGTCTTAAAGTCAAAACATCATTCTGGTGAATAAAAGGCTTACATGGTCAAACTTAACCTAACAGCAGACTCGGTTTTGATCCTTCATGATGATGATGAGGGATATTTTCAAAGGAGTCAACTTTCAGTACTCACTCTTTGCATGGTGATCCATAGTTGCTCTGTGTACTGTGTTTCACAGCACTCCTGTGTTGCCTCAGCAACAGGTTTAATAACTTTTTTGACACACATGCATAGTCTTATGTACTCGCCTCCAAAAACGTTTTTTTCCAGATTTTGGCTAATCTGTGCGAGATGAGTCCTAAATAGTCCAAAAATAATATAAAAACAAAATGTCCGTATGTTCACTGTCCGCCATCTGTCTGTGCAAAAACTTTAAAGTGGCTAAATACTCACAGCCTATTTCAACTATCATAACCAAACTTGGTAAGATGGTGTATACCCAGAGCCCTTAAATGAATGAATGACTTCACTTCAAGGTCAAGGTCACAGGGTCATCAAATGATAGTCAAAAATTGATAATTTTTCACAAAATTAAACTTTTTTTCTAGGTTATTAATATTGAACTTATGATTATTTGATGCATGATGGATATTAATGAGACACACATACTATGGAAATTTGGTCACCCTCACTAGTGACCAAGGGTACTGGAGATGTCACTGGAGCTGTGCAAAGTTGCTTGGTATAGATATTTTGAAGGGATCTTGACCCTAAACTATGAACAAAGTCCAAACTTGTTGTGTTTAGAGATGATAGATTGATTTTTCATATGTGTTCCGTTTGTGCGTTGATTTTGAAGATCAAGGTCATTTTAGGCCTTGCAGACACATACAAAAATAGGTCTGGAATGGCTGTATTTAACCCATAATATGCAACAACATTGGGTTATTTGATCAGACACGCATGAGAGATCACGTGAGGTCAAGGTCATCCCAAGATCACAGTTTTTATGTGACATAATACAAATTGTGCTGTACTTTAGTTGATAGTACATGAATGTATTTGGAGCCAGAGGCCAATGACATTTCAAGGTCAAGAGCATAGAAAGATCAAAGTATTACTTTGCATTTTAATGCCACCGTTTCATTTTGTTTTTTTGGGGCAGTCATTTTCATGTTAAATATTGCGAGTTCCATAAGGAGCATGTGAGTCATATGGACTTTGCCCTTCTAGTTGTTGTTTTTTTTAATGTATTTTTTGCCCACTTTCCCCATGTTCAGTGAATGTTGGATCTGTGTTTGTGCATGAGTACGAACCTGAGGTGGGAATCAGTATGTCTGAGAGTGCTTGAGGCTCGGTGCCGTACGCAATGTACTTGAATGTCAGGTGCATGGCCTCTACAAGCAGTGGTTTAAAACCCGTTGATGACCTGGAGTTTAAAAAAAAAAAAAAGTTAAATAAATAAATAAATAATGTTTGTTTAAATTGCCCTGAAACATCACACTCCTACCCCTTAGGATGAGAGTATAAACAAAGGTCTAGCCCCTGCATGCATGCATTCCATCCCATGGACTTTAAAGATCCTGCTTATTGTGTTCTAGATGGGTGGGTGCTGGCTACACAAATACAAAGCATGCACTAGGTCCCTTCTCCCCATCTCCGGTCGCCCAGGGTTGTGCTCAATCATCAAAATCGGCAAGAGGTGGCTTGCGTTAGATCCTGCATCTGCAAGTGCTTTGATGAGCAGCTCTTCAGCTGGGAAAGAGCTCAATAACAACTATTAAATACTACTACTTATAATTCTGTTATTATTATTATTATTATTATTATTATTATTAAGATACAAGTGATTGGCACAAATAAACTCACATATGCACAGATCATTTGGGTTGGTTGAGTGCTCTAGAATGTGTGACTGTGAGTCTTCATGCAAAAAGTTAGCATTTTGGGCAATTTGAGTTTGACCCAGATGTCATCCAACACACCTTACACAGACCTTTGGAATGGAAGTTTATGAAAATGTACTTTTCAAGTGTCGGTTTTGTACTTTACTGCTGTTTCCGGCTTGTAGCACATCATGGGGTCTCTGCACGCTGCCCTTCGCCTGGATGTGGGCAGCAAGGTGTCTCTGGAGAGCATGAACTTGCAAGACACCTATCACCAAGGCAACAGCAATACTCTCACTGGAATGCTGACTTTTAGCCAGCTTGTTCTGAACCACCATTCTGATTGTCAGAGCTTGAAGATTGTACAGGGTACATGAATGCATTAACCGAATGTCTAAAGTCACAATTCAAACAGGATGTCACCAGTGAAGTTGCATTGTTTTAAACAGACGATACAATAAATTATTGGTTTCAACTGAAATTTGTTTTTGATGAGACGAGTTTTGCATTACAAGTTGGCTGATTACAAAACACAACCAAATGTGATTGGTTGACATAATTTATATAATATTATAGATAAACTTTCCTTTTTTCTTTTCGTCCTTCTTTGCCTCTTTCTTCCCTCCTGTTATTTAATGTGTTTCATTTTCCATATGTTAAAGTGGTATTTTTCTTGTGTTGTGTGGGTGTGTGTGTCAGAGGGACCTTATAACCCACAATTAATGTTTGTTAAATTCTTTAAAGTTTGTAACATGAAATACACGATCTACAATTGAAAGTGCTTAAATAGGGTTTGCAACTGTCTTTATAGAAATGTTAGGTGGGATAAACTCAGCTCATGTTAAAATATTCTGCGATCTAAGAAGACAACGTTAAAATTAGCACTACTTAATATTGCAAACTCCACCCATCAAGGCAGACAATCAAGGTTATGAAAGTTGTCTACCTTTTCACAGCTATATTTATCCCGATAACTACTTCATATACTTTTTCGTTTGTTATTGACCCGCTTGCAATAAGCGGGCTCAGAAATTATGATATGATGATGAGATAAACATCTCATTATATGTCATTAAAAATGACGACGTGATGATAAAGAAAATAGGTTTGCAGAGGAAAGGAAGCAATTTTCTTCTATACTGCACAAACGCTTCTCATAATCTGAATGTTTAAAAGATGCTTTTATTTTCATATTTTCAGTGTTCAGTTAACATGTTCTTCACTATTCCTTTAGGTAATATGTAGCAGAAGATACTTCCGAAATTTAGAAATAGAGTCAAAATGAATTTGGCTGTATTTTGCATAAATTAGCTCAAATTGTACAAAACGTGTACGTTTTTGGTTTTGTTTTTAGTTTCTTTTCTTTTCTTTTATTTTATTTTGTTGGGAGTGGTGACGTTTCTTGCCGTCCCAATCCCAACGGGTAAGCCCCGTTATCTGTTGGGTGTGGGACGGCAGGAAATGTCACAGAATTAACCATAGGGTGTTAAATGATGTAAACATGGTTTGATGCACAATGATCGCAGCACAGGCGCCCATATCGGAATGCGAGCGCAGAGTTGGGTCTACTATTACTAGACTACTCCGTTCACGTCCCGATACGGGTGCATCTGTACGGGACGGGCACTGGCCCACAACCGGTGCCACGTCATATTTCCGCGAGAGTATGTGTGTACTAAATTGCGAACTGTATCCATATATTAAAACTATCAGCAGGATCAGAAATAACGTACTCTACTCTTTGTAACTTGCTTAGCTTGTTTGAATTTCGAGTTGTAGGCACCACAACAAAAACAAGTTTTTGCCGTTTATAATTTTAAAAAAAAAAAAAACCACTTTTACCGAATTGTAAAGACATTTTTATTGTAATTAGTGATCGACTCTGTATAAAAACGTGGATATTATGATAATGTTTTTTATGTTAAAATCAGCATTTGAAGGAAAACAACACAGAATATTAGTATCGGGCCATGTGTGAATTTGAAAATGATCTGTGACGCTGAAATGTGTGAAAATTAGTTATATAGATCTAGAAATGTAATAAATTTATAGCCGATGCGCTAAAGTTAAATTAACTCCCTTGACTGAGTTGTCTCGAAATCGGCTGGCACAGGCGCTTGCAATTGGACACGAGAGAGTCTATGCCTGTGACGCGTCTGCCTTTGGTTTTCTATCTGGACACGCGAGCGCCTATGAATGAACATTGAGGTTTAACGTCTACACCCACCATTGGCGATATGGCAGACGGGGATAACCATCCCAGGGAAAGAGAGGGGTAGGGACCTAAATCAACACTGAACCACAAGAGCAATCATACTGCTAAAATGGACAGTGAAAATGGCCACATTTTATATCGCCCACCACTGGATTCGAACCTGGGTCATCGGTGTGCCAGGCGAACGCGCGAGCGCCTATGCCTGTGGTTATCTATTAAATATAACCAAAGAGAGACGCGTCACAAGCATAGGCGCTCGCGTGTCCAGATACAAGCGCCTGTGAGGCGCGGGTATTGAATCTGTTGTTCATAAAACCACATTTAGTAGTAGTAGTAGTAGTAGTAGTAGTAGTAGTAGTAGTAGTAGTAGTAGTAGTAGTAGCTGCAGCAGCATCACCGTCATCATCATCATCATATCATCATTGAGAGGGAACATTTTTTCGTTTCTACTAAACAAACGTTTCACACGCTTATGAAAGTTTCACAAGATGCCCTTTTTTTCCTTTTAATCTGTCATGACTCAGTTTGCATAATTATTATTCTACAGTGAAACCAGTGTTCATGCACGACAGCGTACTACTTTTGAAATTCGAAATAAACCTCATTTGCAATGGATGTATTGTTTCGCATAAATAAGCTTGAATTTTAAAATTGCATGTTGAATACTCACAGAGTTGTATTCCGAAACGCTAAAATGCTAAGTCTCAGCTAAATAATCAGAGTCAGAATAATAATCAGTTGCATATGTTCAATACTCAAGGAATTGTATTCCATACAGCTCAGTTTCAATTTCAACTCGGATCATCTCTCTCATGAATGAAGCTCATGAATTATTCAGTAGTTCTATGAATTACTGAACGCGTGAACTGCGGCATACATACAGGCAAGACTTTACGGGGGCTGCGAACGTGATGGTATATGAAGATGTTTAGGGTTGTACTTGTAATTAGTTCAGAAATTAGCCTACTCCAAAAGTACTATTAATTTTGTGGAAGGGCAGGCTCCGCCATGCAGGAACATATCAACCAGCTCGAACAAGGATTCCAGTAAAGCCGGTGCTGCCGTTCTCGTAGAACGACAGGTCTGACAGGCTCTGCAGCCACACAGTTTGCTCTGCTGCCAGCTGCAAGGAGGCTTGTACTGTACCCATGGCATAACTGCCGTGAGACTTGGCAAGCGCCGTCGACACCACTTGGCCATCCACCATTAGCGCCATGTTCACTGCGCTGTAGATAGCGTCGCCATAGTACGTAGTCGCTGACGCTATAAACAGGTACAGGCCGGCCACAGGGGCTCTGAAGATGCCGCTGGTGGTGTTGAGGCCGCTGCCGTCGCTGTTGTTGGTGACGACGAGGCTGTAAGGTTTCAGGATGCCAGTGTAGTTGTACAGCTCTTTCTGCAAACTGGCGGTGAAATAGATGGGCCTTGGACTTTGTATGTGCTGGAGGTCGTGTCTGAGCTGTTTGTTTTCAGCTTCCAGCTTCTCGATCCTAGACTCTAGATGGCTTCTTGCTGACACAAACTCTTCTTCCAGCCTACGTGCTTCAAGACTCCAGTGGGATAGTTGTGCTTGAAACTCTTGCTTTTTGGTCCTTAACTCTAAAATCTGGGCTTGTAGTTCTGATCTGAGGTGGTCCAGGGCGTCTTCCGGCTGCGGGACAGTTGGGATAGTAGTACTGACCGTGACCTTCATCGTGTCAACATCAATTGAGGCGCTACCTGAAAATGACCTTTTATAGGTGTATCAACATTCATTTGTTTGGAGACAGAGAAAGATGGAGTATGCTGGTTAAACGATCATCTGTGGTGCCCCTACGACCTCCGAGTTACGGGACAGGATAGGATAGGATAGGATAGGAGACAATTAAATGAATTAACGAAATAAATAAAATAGTAAAATAGTAACACACATTGTGATTAAGAACAACTACAGTTTGACAGCAGATAATAATAACAAAGCGCGGCGATCTGTACCAACATACACGCTCACCTGCCTCATCCACCCTCACACACACAACAAATACACATCCATCACTCAAGTGGTGTAAAGGCAGGGAGATCGCTATTGGAAGACGGAAAGAAAATCGATTCCTATAGCCACCATATATTAATGAGAAAAACTCACCTGTTATCAGGAACGCAACGAACACCGAACGAATAAGGGCCATTTTTGGTGGTTTAAAACGGTGCGCTCCTGTATCAAACTTTACATAGTGTAGTGGCACATTTGGTGGCACTTAGTAGTTGCGACTTCAACGTCAACACCGTCTTTGCAGTATAAAGCCTGTAGTAAAGGGGGGTTAATATGTTGAGTTTTGTCGGTGTTATTGTCACTACCAAATAAAAGGCTTATCTAGCGTTTTAACTGCTGAGGGTAGGCTCTACCGATTTATGTACCTGGCAATACCGTTATTGTACGTCTTTGCTATAATGTAGGCCTCTTGCTTGTGATGGTATTTATGTTTCACGTCAGGGCAGATGAGATAAGCTTAATCTTGAACTTAACTTTAGGCTCTCTTCTGGGCCAAATATGATACAAAACAGCCAACACCTTGATAACAGGGGGAAGAGAAATATAATGAGAACGAACAATTTCGAAAAACAGGGAAAGAAGACGGGGTAAAAAGTATTAATTACAGTCTAATGTCTGTGTCAGTGTGTGTGTAGTAGCGTACATATCAATACATAACGAACTAAGGACAATGAATTTCTTTAGTTTCTTTCTTTCTTTCTGTAATCAATCTTATATAGCGTTTTTCCAGCTCAAGAGCTGCTCAAGGCGCGGGTCGATACAGTATCTAACTCAAGCCGCCCAAGGCGCCCACCTGCAACCTTTGGGCGCATAGTCTGAGGCCCAGATGACTGAGCACAATACTTGGCGACCATGGATGGGGAGAGAGGGTCTAGTGCATGCTGGGTGTATTTCATTATTTTGTTACCGTCCAACCCTCCATCCTGTTACCTCCCCCGTCCCCACAAAAGGAGTAGAAGAAGAAGAAGAAGAAGAAGAAGAAGAAGAAGAAGAAGAAGAAGAAGAAGAAGAAGTGTTACCACTAACCACGAACACCACAGACAGAATCCATCTGCTTGTGCGTGCTGGATTTCTTCTGTCCGCCCGTCAATAAGCGAGGTGATACACCCCCTCCCACTTTTTTTTTTCTTTTTTTAAAATGCATTTTACTGTAAATTAAAGTTTTTTCAAAAAATTGACAATGAAAGGCCCTTAATTCTGTCACCATATCAAAGACGGTAATACTTTCCTTGGCTTCCTACTCTTTTTTTTTTGGTCCTTCAGACAACCTTGCCGCTCTTTTGTGTTTTAACTCGTTCTTCTTCCGATCAATATCCTATCCTATCCTATCCTGTCCCGTAACCCGGAGGTCGTAGGGGCACCACAGACGATCGCTTAACCAGCATACTCCATTTTTCCCTGTCCTCAGCAGCCCTTATGGCTTCGCTCAGTGTCAAACCAGTCCATTCTCGAATGTTGTCCTCCCAACTCTTTTTCGGTCTCCCTCTTCTTCTACCTCCTTGCACTGTGCCTTGCAGAATGGTCTTTGCAAGGCATGATGATCTGGTGACGTGGCCATACCATCGGAGCTTCCGTTTCTTCACCACTGTGAGCAGGTCATCGTGATGATCTGTCGGACTTCGTCGTTGGTGATGTGTTGGGTATAGGAAATACCCAGAAGTCTTCTGTAGCACCTCATCTCCATGCTTTGTATTCTTCGTTGTAGATTTGCTGTGAGGGTCCATGCTTCGCAAGCATTATAGGAAGATGGAGATGACAAGGGAGCGCAGGGCAGCAGTCTTTGAAATGTACTACACACTCCGATAAATATATAAATGTAAAACAATTGCGCAAGCTAAATGTCACCCTTAACATTCCCATCTTCTTACTTCGTACACCGCATTCCTTATATATTTTGTTTAATTAGACCCGCTTAATTTAAGCGGGCTCAAATATTATGATATGATGATGAGATAAACTCATTATTAGTCATAAAAATGACGACGTGATGATACAGTGAAACGGTTTACGTGCAACCCAAGGGGTTGCTTCTCAGAAAACAACAGCTTCACATAATATGAAAGTAAAAAAGTTGTCTTTATTTTCAAAAAAGAAGAATAACTGTCAACATTTTGTCACTAAACGAGTATCAAATATATGGCAAAAAGTACTTATACTTTTTGAAGTACGCTTTTTTAAAAAGCTAGCTTAGGATCTGTTATAAATAGGCTTAATTTTTGAAGCCTTAAGAACAGAAAGCGCCCGGTGGTATTCTTGTTTTTTAAATGTTCGTAGTCACACTCGTAGTCAAGTTCTGTTAATTTATTTGCTTTGGGGTTTGTTTTGGGTGGATGTAATTTATTACGAATTACGATAACATTCCTTTTGGAGACTGGAAGTATTATCTAAACAATAGTTATGAGAAAGATTTAACGCCCTCGCCAATCTGTCGCGTTAACGGCGTAAGGGAGACGACTCGTTATGACGGTTTAAATTGTAGCTCGCTGTGGCCTAGAAATATACCATTTTTCATTCCTCTTCTTTCAGTTGCACAGTATGTGGTTAACTTTTGGGATACTACAGTGCTGTTGAATAACAATACGTCAATTAACTGTTTATTTTCTTTTTAATTGCTTCTTTTGCTTTAACTGTCAAGTAGCAAAAGGTCACTCGCTTTGAGTTTGACTTCATCAGCGGTGTCAGCAGTTACCTCCCTTGGACCGATCCAGTAACGAGAGAGAGAGAGAGAGAGAGAGAGAGAGAGAGAGAGAGAGAGAGAGAGAGAGTTTGCTATTATCACCAACCTTGGGCTGTAATCGTAAACCCATACTGCTTAGCTGAGACTGGTAAAAAGGCGAAAGTAAGCCTCGGTAAGCAGTTTGTAGTAAATCCCAGCGCGCGAGAGTGACTGCACGTTTAATTGTGTGAGTGCTTTGGTTCATAGGTTCATACCAAAGATGACCATACCACTGACTATAGGTTTGCATGCAGGGATGTCGTTTGGGTCGGATCTTCGGCTTTTAGCCGAAATTTTTATTAAAAAGCCGATAAACTGTCCGTCATGTCGGCTCACCGAGCCGAAGTTTTTCCACGGGTGTATCGGCTCAATTGTGTCCATTTTTGCGATATTCCTGTGTTGTACGCTTGCAGTGTATGTGAGGATTCGATAATTATTAAGGTTAAACCCAGAAACTCTGACAGTATTGTGGTCTGTCAAGGGACAGTCTAAACGTTTTATTGTTTTTGTGTGTCTAAAATTTAAGAAAATAAAATTTCTTTTCAATGTTCTTATTCTACTCTTAAAATCATGTTTTATTACAAAGATATGCATCCACAGAACACCTTTAATATATGGAGGTGGAGGGTGCACGTTAACGTAGTGAATCTAGTTAAAAAAAAAAAAAAAACTTGTGAGACTGCTTTGGAAGAGAGAGCCGAAACTTTCTGTAAAAAGCCGAAAGTTTCACGGCTGTTTCGGCCAAATCGCCGAACAAAAAATTTTCTAGCAACATCCCTGGCACTATGCTATGCGAACATCGTGCTGTTTTTCTCCATAATAGGATATACTCATGGCTTGTTATTTTTTCAATTATACATATAAAATGCATGGCTACCAGTGCAGTCCTCCACAACAGCGCCATCGGAAACTGGTTCAGAACAACAATCAGTGTGCGTCAGGGATGCCTACTGTCTCCAACATCTTCCTAAAGCACATCATGTCAGATGCCCTTGCAGATCACGATGGCACAGTCAGCGTAGGGGGAAGAGCAATCTCCAACCTTCGTTTTGCGGATGACATTGATGGATTGGCTGGAGAGGAACAAGAACTTGAACAGCTGGTACAGCTCGAGGCTTGACACCACCTCCAGAGCCTATGGAATGGAAATAAGTGCAGAGAAGACCAAAATCATGACCAACAACACCAATGGCATCAACACTGACATCAAAGTCCAAGGACAATCCCTCAACACAGTGCATAGCTTCAAATATTTAGGAGCCATTGTATCAGACAATGGGTCCCGACAGGAATTAAGTCCTCTCCAGGATCGCACAAACAACTGCTGCCATGGCGAGGTTGAAGCCAATTTGGAAAGACAGGACTATCAGTCTACATTCCAAGGTAAGACTGCTGCGCTCCCTTGTCATCTCCATCTTCCTATATGCTTGCGAGACATGGACCCCCACAGCAGATCTACAACGAAGAATACAAAGCATGGAGATGAGATGCTACAGAAGACTTCTGGGCATTTCCTATACCCAACACATCACCAACGACGAAGTCCAACAGACCATCACACAAGCCATTAGACAACACGATGACCTGCTCACAGTGGTAAAAAAAACGGAAACTCCGATGGTATGGCCACGTCACCAGATCATCAGGTCTTGCAAAGACCATCCTGCAAGGCACAGTGCAAGGAGGTAGAAGAAGAGGGAGACCGAAAAAGAGTTGGGAGGACAACATTCGAGAATGGACTAGTTTGACACTGAACGAAACAATCAGAGCTGCTGAGGACAGGGAAAGATGGAGTATGCTGGTTAAACGATCATCTGTGGTGCCCCTACGACCTTTACGGGATAGGATAGGATAGGAATTAATAGGGCACGTGTAATTTATCCTTTACTTATTTGTTTTTTTGTTATAACGTGTTCACCCACCTCCAGTCCCGTTTATTTTAATTTCATTATGTATTATTTGATATTAACACTTTTCCTAGCTCTTGATTCTTTTATTTTGGTAATATTTTATAGATATGTACGTACATTATTTACACACGCGATCGTGGTTCATTATTAAGTGTCGCTTTTTTGAAAAGTTATGCATAATCGGTCATGAAACGTAAGTACGGTTTATTTATTTAGTTCCTTATATGGTTTCCAGAATTTTATAAAACGAACTTTATTTAATATTTTACAATAAAGTTATCAAGTTAACGTTGCGCACTTGCAGTAAAACAAGTGGTGATCATATCTGGGGCAGTGTCAGTGATCGAACTATAGCTATAGCTGTAATCATGCCTGCAGCCGCTCGATCGTCACAGGGCATTGCGTCTTTGTATCAATATGTGTTGACTGCCAAATTCTATTCTGAATGGATTAGTCAAGCTTGATGGCTGGCCTCTAATAACCTCTGATCAATGCGATTAGAACAAAATAAGAATCCTTGCGAATCTCGAAAGCCTCTTAATAGGCCACTGTGTACACGTCGTCATGACGAGGGCGCCTGGTAATCGTGCATCAAATGTCAAATATTAATTCGCCACGGAAAATGACCGTTGTCCTAAAGAAATCTTCCAGAATATCAAAAACACAAACGTTGGTACATTTTCTGTATGATTTTATTTAACCCTTTAGTATTTCTATTTTGGGCAAAAGCCCTACAACGTTAGAACTATTTTTTCTTCCACCGCGCAAGGATAACGAGCACGTGTTGAGCCGCGGAGATGTGAAACGAGAGCCAAAGAACCAGACAAGTCTTAGAACTTCGTTGAGGTGTTTCTCCTCTAGGCCTACCAGTCGGATAACTTATTTTGTGTGTGCCGGCTGGAACTAAGAAGCAACCATGGCGGACACAGAGGAGGGAGGACCTGGGGAAAAGGAATCTACCAAACCAGAGAGCCCGAAACCTGATCAAGGCGAAGTTGCACCGCCACTTATTAGTAGTGGTAGCAAAGGTAAGATGACTGCAGCGTAATCTCCAAACCATCTTCTTTTATATTAATATCAGTGTGTGGGGGATGATGTTTGTGCACTAGTTCAGTAGTTAAATCGATCTTAGAACGGGCTGCTTATTTTGACAACTGAACACTATATAATTATTCCATGCTATTTTGCTTGGAGGAGAATGATTGGGGACAAGGCCAGGAAGCAGCGCAATGCAAGAGTGAGAGGACAATGAATGAAAAAGAGGCCTAAATATATCAGTGAGAAAACACCCTAGCTACATGTAAGCTGTGTAACATAAAGCATAAAGCAAAAACTTGACCAGGAGATCACCCCTAGCCAGAATGGTGAAAGCTTAGGGTCAGCCAATATTTG
Source organism: Oncomelania hupensis (assembly GCA_036898135.1). Classification (NCBI taxonomy): domain Eukaryota; kingdom Metazoa; phylum Mollusca; class Gastropoda; order Littorinimorpha; family Pomatiopsidae; genus Oncomelania; species Oncomelania hupensis. The sequence goes on along the minus strand of CM072515.1, from coordinate 24,758,526 downwards.
GGCCATAGTTTAGATGTCCTGTGAGTGTTATAAGCAACATCCGCTAACTCTTTTTGAATTGGCCACCAACCTATCTGTTCTAACCTACAGTCTTTACATGTTCTGACAATAGTCTCACTCTCAGTATTTTCTCCAGTTCAGTCTGTCTTGATATCAGTCCTTGATGCACTCAGGCACAAGTCTTATCACACAGCAGATATTTGAGCCAACACTTTGCCTTACAGTTGATCACCAATAGCCTTTCAGTCTGTATAAGTTCAGACTCAATCATTCTGTATTTGCTTTCTAGTCAGAGATAATCTCTTCATTGTTTTATATTAAATTTCACTTGCGTACGTCACTTTACTTTCATTGGTTTTGTTTTCTCAGACATTAGCCATCAAGTTTGCAAATAATGGTTGTTTTAGAGTGTTGCTGATTTTTTAATAAACTAATTTCAGCTAAATTACATTGTTGGATGTTTGTTGCTATTTTAAACTCCTATTTAACTGTTGACAAAACAGTGGAGGATGAGGGGATGGTGGGTGGAATGGAAGAGTACGTGAGGAGGAGGGTGAAGGACGGCTAAAAAGTGAAGTTTGTAAACTGTTGACAGAAAACAATGGGTGTGGGATAGGTGGGCCTAAAAAAGAAAGTTTGTAAAGGCAAATTACTATGTGTATTATTTCAAACAATAAAGTTTTATTGTATGTTTTGTATTGTATTCTATTAAATCTGAATTAAAAAATGAAAAGATATAGTAAAGTTTGATGATTATTAAGGCAAAATTTAAGCACTATAATGTTTATCATTATCAAACTCATTAATAATGAAGGTTAGTTTTTGCTTTTACAATTCATATATAATATCACTGGCCATAAATTACTGTTGTAACATATTTACTAAATATTGAAGGATATAACAATCTGTTGGTTGTTTCTACTTCTTGTATCTTAATAAACATTGTAAGGTCAAACAAACTTTTAACAGACTTCACGATTAGAATTCATTTGTGCTGCAACAATGGAGCAGGTCAAATAAAATTTCTAAGTCCATTTAGGACTGGGCATTATTATATACTTTCAGCCTTGTGGCATGTAGAGTGGAAGGCCATTCTTTCTTAGAGAAGGTATACACATTCTAAGGAGTGTTTCAAGTGGTTCCTACTCTTTGTCAATATATATACCACAGCAGGAAACAGTTCTTGCTGACAAATAGTTATATTCAGAGCCTCCCTACAAAATAGCAAATAATCGTAAGCTAGTAAAGCTGTGTCACTACAATTTCTTCTATGCAATAAAAAAATACCCTTCAAGTCACACACAGATTTTGGTCAAACTGATTTGATAGGAAACTGGTTTGTGTTTGTGTGTGGTAGTGTATGTGCTCGTGTGCATGTGTGTCTACATGTGTGGGAGCATAATGCATACACTGTACACACATTTAAAAAGTAAATGTAATAACCGGGTTTTCTTTTGTCCATAAATTCAATGTCACCGTTTGTGCATTAATGCACAGACACCAGGCTAGTATAAACACTTTGTTTGCATTGAGTAACTTCAGTTTACTTTGTTGGATCAAATGATTTTGGTTGGAGCCATGAAAAAGGTTTTGCTTTAAACCCTTTAAAAACACAAAGCAGGTGGCGATAACCATTGTGAAGGACTATAGAGGTATTGACAAGGTTGCTATGGCTGTGTAGACCCCACTGGGACAGTTATAACGTTACCTCTTTAGATGTTGGTTGGGGGTCGTGCTGGTGGAGTCTCATGGCAAGCAAATAATCTGCAGACAATATTTTTTTTTCTTACTGATCCTCGTACAGCTCTTTTGCTGGCAGTCTGTTAAAAAGGCAATAACTCAACCAGTTGTAAAGGGAATGGGCGTGTGCCTTTGACATACACTTGTCAGTTTGAAGTGAGGTATTGACATCTTATGGGAAGTTTACTATTGAATGGTAACTTCATTGTTCAGCTACTACCACCAGTTCATTGATCGTCACTCAACATTATAGTGCTGTACAGTGCAGTAAAGACGCAGTACTATTAGGTGGCTAAAAGCTCAGGATTGTAAATCTTTCATACTCTTACTCCTGGAGATCCTTCCAGGGTATTCGCACAAGGAAATAATTGCCTTAGCATGCAGTGTTAGGGTGTTAATGTTTTAACAATGCATGTACTCAAGACGCAGGTTTCTTCTGATAAGGCAGACAGAGATAGGCTGAACAGTTATGGTTAGCTTTGCCACTTGTCAGTGGTTGCAATATCAGTTGTCACTGTAAATACAGATAGTAACCAAGGAAGAGGGATCCAATAAGGGAAGGAAACAAAATAAAGAAGATGATGCATGGATTGCAGAGGTCATTGGTAATGATGATGATGATGATGATGATGATCATGATCATGATGATAGGGAAGAAAGGGATAACACGCCTATCTTCTTTTTTATAAGAATAGAGCTGACACCAGATGGGTAAAAACATTGGTTGAATTAGTATAATATTAAACCTTTTTGGTTGGGGCTTAATCAAAGTAGGAAGGTCAGGGTTGAAGAAAACATTAAAAGAAAACATGCATAATTTATCAACATATAAATATTTAACTACTAATTATGTGGTGTTAAGTGGGCTGGTGATAACATTGCCTTTTATTAGGCTGGGTCAACTGGATTTGAAACTTCAGAAATAGCACACATGAGGTTGATAGAGGCGGATTATGCTCTCTCATGAGGAGGGGGGAAATGGAGGGGAGTGGTGTTCCTGATTACATTATGTGACACTATTGGACCACTAAATGGCAAAATAAAACAGCCTTATTTTGCTCCTTTTAAAAAAATAATTTTATTTTATTTTAAGTTTTAGTTATCGTTCAGCCGGAGTTTGAAATCACAACCTATCATATCAAAATTCCAAATTCCTTCAACTGGTTCAAAATTCTGCCGCTCGCCTGATCTTGACAAAGAAAAGGTCTGATCATCTCATGCTCTCCTCCCATAACTATCTGCCGGTCTCACACAGAATACTCTACAAAATTAACATTCTCTGCTTCAAGTGCATCAACGCTTCTGCTTCTCCCTATCTTTCAGACAGCATCCATCTGTACACACCATCATGCAACATCTGCTCAGCTTCTGATCCTCTGACTCTTCGAGTCCCTCGAACAAAACCTGTTTCTGCCGAATTCCGCTTTTCTAAGCCTTTTGGACCATCTGATTGGAATTAACTCCCTCAATCTTCTCCTTCAAACAGAACTAAAAAACTCTTCTCATCTTCTTTTTCTCTTTAACCATCTTCCACAACAATGGTATGTTCCGCATAGTCTATATATATTATGATTTTCTTGTTTGGTGTGCAAATGCCTGAGAATTGCGCTTTTAGCCAATTTTTTTAACATAGGAAAAAGAACTATATAAATATTCTTTTTATTATTTATTATTACTACAACCTATTCTTACCCTGCTTTTAGTGGACTGCCAGAAGACAGTGATAAAAAATAATAAAAGTTTATAAAATAAATTACTAGTGTGCATTGTGAAATCAAAACAACTCCACATTCAGCTTTTATTTGCTTTTTAAAACTGAACAAATGATTAATAGGTCTACAGTTATTTTAGCATTTTGCTAATTCAAACCTAAACATTGTCGGTCATTCCTCACCCATCCTCAACGCAAAGAGATACAATGGGATGGAAGCGGTCATGATCGAGGGTGTTATAACTTATAAGATTACTTCCTCAGAAAGTAAAAGGTAGATCTATGTTCGTCATAGCACGCCTACACCGGTCAATAGGCGAACTGGGTACCAAAACTACGCTAAACTTTTCCAAATCCAAATTAAAAACAGAATTTGACGTCATACATGCATACAAATGTGCAAGTGACAGAACCCTAATTTATATAATTTTGTTCAAAACATGAGGACTCAGGTCAACAAAAAATATTAATTAACAGGGTGCATGCCATAATGGCATTGAAGGTATGTGGAGGGGAGAGGGTGGGGGAGGGGAAACGTATGTGTGTATTTTATTTAATTTTTTAAATTTTTTTCATTTCTTTTATTTTTTTGCCTGGGGTGGGTGGGTTGGGGAGAGAGAGAGAGGGGGGGGGGGGGGCGTTCGTGCTCCCTAGGAAACCCCCATAATCCGCCCCTGGTTGAAATTGTATGTAATATGAATTTGTTTTAAAGAAGATTTAGTTTTACTTGGCTGTACTCACAGTGTACATGCTTGTTTACAGGACAATAATATTCATTACTACCCAATTATGCCTCTGTGTATATCTATAAATATGAGAGGAACAGCGAGAAAAGGTGTGGGTGAGATGCCAGTGGTTTAAGGCATGGTGTGTTTATTCATTTAGAAATTATAATGTTTGGTTTGGTGAATGACATTAGAATAACAGAATGAGAATGTTTAGTTTGGTGAATGTAATGACAAGACTCTTTTACAATACATGTCACTTGTCAGTCTCTTTCTATATATATATTTTTTTCAGATGAGAAGAAAACAAGCAAGGCATCGCAGAAACCTGCGTCAAAAGTAAGTTGTCCTTTGATCATTTCCTCCATGAACAGTAATGTTTGTTCTAAGGGTGTTAATAAAATACTATTTCATCGCGTTTTTATAATTTAAAAAAAAAAAAAAACTTTTACCATAGTAAGTGTTAAAACTACAAGTATGTTTTATTGTGGAACTGTTGAAATAAATAAAAGACTAATTTACAAAGGATTTAATTAACCATCTCAACAAATCTGTTCTAATACACGCAATAGAACCAAAATATAATCCATTGCTTATTCTTTTTTTTAATTTTTCATTTTAAGACTACAACCACGAAGACCAAAAATGTGGTGCTCTCTGGTGAAGCCATGAAGGAGATGCAGAAGCAGGCAAAAGCTAACAAGGAGGAAAGACGAATGCAGGTAATAATAATAATAATCATTGAACATTACAAATATCTTCGCGTGATCATGTTTAATTTTCAGTTTTGGCTCAAGCAATCCGTTTAGAAATGGGCCAAAACTAAAAATTGTAATTATCACATAATAATTACAATTTTCACTTAATAAGTACAATTTTTACGTGATCATGCTTGATTCTGTCTGAGGCGGCTTACTTGCGCCAAAATTTGTATTTACAGTTATAAGTAATAACAGTAATTAACACGTGTACTGTGTAATACATGACGACCTACTAGCGCCACAACCTGATAATTACAAATAACATTGGATAATTACAAATATCAATGACATATTTACAATGAACACGTAAAAACTGTAATTATCAAGTGAAAATTAACATTTTAAGTTTTTGCGCATTTCTAGACTCATTGCAATAGCTCAAAATGAAAATTAAAAATGAGCACGCGAAGATATGTGTAATTTTCAGTGATAATTGTGATTATGCCTTCATAATTGTAATTATCCTATGATATTTGTAATTATTTCATGATATTTGTAATTATCAGGTTTGGGCGCTAGGAAGGCATGGCACATACTGATAATTATTAATTAACACTGTGTACCAGTATCTCTGTAAAGTACACAGAACACGTATTGCTAGAGCCAAAACTGAAACTTAAAATGGATCACGCGATATTTGTAATTTTTTAATGATAATTGTAATTATCCATTGATAATTGTAATTATTCCATGATATTTGTAATTATCTAATGATATTTGTAATTATCAGATTTTGGCGCTAGTAGGTCATCATAGCATGACACTCTCAAGACTCATGTTTATGATATACTGAAGTTTTAATATATCATAACTTGAACTCCACCTTAACTTAAAGTTGTTAGAAAAGCATATAGTTGATGGTCAAGTAGTTCTAATTATAATGTTGGTGTTGGTCAGTTTGTTCAGCGACAGTGTTGATTATTATTGAGCTTTTCTTATTGATTAGTACATGTACTCATACTTGATCTACATTAGCACCGTCGCTATAATAGTATGCATTGTTTTGCTCAATATTACAGAGAATATATTATCGTCCTGTTTAGTTCTTCATGTACTTTGTGTTTGTTAATTAATACTTCTTTGATTTGGAACCGCCTTTAACTTTACCTCCCTTCTCCCCTCCATTTACTCCCCCTTTAGTAGGGCCTGATCAAGTCCCTGTTAGAAGGAGTCAGTTTCACTTCATATTCATGACGCAAGGAGTGCTTAGCCTGAAAGGCAACTGCAGGCACCTATTTACATTAATTTTCACTTGTGATTGCAACAAAGCGATAACATTATGTAAGCGTCAAGCAGCGAAGAAATTTGTAAAGAGCGGTACTTTCTTTTTCAGTTCAGGTGGCAATAGACGTGTATCTCAGAACGGTGTGTCTGTGCATACGGTGTTTAAAATTTGCATTTCCCACAGCATTGGCTATTAACAAGGGATAATCAAATTCTAGTAGCTCATGCAATCAGACGGTGGGTCGATCAGCCACTAGCATAGTGCATTATGTGGTGGTGATGAATGACACCAGTGGCTGGTTGTAATTGATCTATGGGACAATGTGTATAGTGATTAAGAACTAGTTTGAGGTTGACAAGGGGTCAGATCGAGTCTTTGTTTCAGGAATTGTGTGAGCATGTTGCAACCCTGTGTGTGTGTGTTGGAGGGGGGGGTGGGGAAGGAGAGCATGCTTTCTACATTTCTCGTCCTGTCTGTGATTCTGTTTCGCTTCATTTAAAGTACAGATTAGGGTTTAACTTCATGTTCTCTTTCTCTCCACACTTTCCGTTCTTCAGTAATCAAGCAGGCTACTATTGATTGTCCCATTTCAACAGTATCATGGTTTTGATGGATCGAGTTACAATGCAGCAATCACCGACCGCATTCAGCTTTAGTCGATCTGTTTTGTTT
>CM072515.1:24068193-24143193 GCA_036898135.1 Oncomelania hupensis | reverse complement strand
ACACACACACACACACACACACACACACACACAAAGACTGCAGTAATTGTTTTAAAACCCAGTTGGACGCAATACCAAATTTCAAAGATTTACCCAAGTCTGTATACTATACATAACCTAATTAAAGTATTGACCGTTTTAGCTTGAAATAGCAGAAAGTTGGACAAAATGAACGTGAACTGGTCCAGTCTTGACGGAGAGCAACGAGCTCTAGTATCCTCCTTCCCTCCCTTCCTCCCTCCCCTACCCCTCCCCCCTCTCTCTCTCTCTCTCTCTCTCTCTCTCTCTCTCTGTCATGAATAAGTAAATTGTTTTATGGAAAGGCAGAGATCAGTGATATAAGCGAAAAGCATATTGGTTTAAGAGTTGGGAGTTGGCTTAGTCAAATAGTACGGTTGTGAACACTGACCTATGTAGTATCCATGGTTGTGAACATGTAGACTAATGCACCATGCAACAATGGTTTTATGGTCCATAATTGCCTCTTTTTAGACTCATACTAGACTCACAGGGTACGTAATATGGACCAGCTGACCTAAATTCCGGTTTTTTGGCATTGTCTCTAAAACCAGTGCCACTGATGGGATGTATGATTATGTATGATGATTCAGTAGTTGGAGGACATACTCCATTTTAAAAGAAGATCCAAGCAGTTTGCTTGATGAATAGGGAAACCCTACGCCCGTGAAACAAAGTAGTTCGTAATACCCACTCCCCCTCTACCTGTAACGTGGAAGTGTACGTTGCAGGTCAGTGGAGATCAAGACAGTTGATGACCGTGGTCAAAGGCAAAAGGAAAGCACACAGTTAACACAGCCCTGCAAATACTTGAGGCACAGCGTTGCTTTTTGGTTCTGTTAACAGGCTTTTAGCACTACATTGACAAAGGCCGAAGTATACCTGCAAATAACTATGCTATAATAACAACAAGATCAGATTTTGTAAATGTACATTATTGTATTAATTTGAACGCGCGACAGAAAAATAGGCCTACCCTTAACATCTTAAACGACCGAAACATGCGGACATTTTAAGAACGTTCTCGGTGGTGTGGGTAAAAGAGGCGGAGGGTGAGAGGGGGGAGAGGGTGTCTATTTTTTTGTTGTTGTTAACATTTAACAATTCAGGCAATCGTTAATGCTTATATTTTACAATAAAAAAATTTTTCATTCATATTTTTTAAAGAATAATTCATTTCTTGCTTTATTTAGTTTTGCAACTTCCGCTTAAACATGAATAATGACTCACTAATTTGTCATGTTTTTTTTCAGATTTAACGAAGGACAGTTTGGCTGCCTCGGGGGATCATTCCGGATGGGCGAATAAAGAATTCGGGGGTGTTCCTCTCATCGTTGTGGAGAAACAATTTTTTAAGATGCTCCCTAAGATTTGTAATCCTCTTCTTACGCGGACCTACACTTCAATATCTTGATTCTGCAACCTATCGACAAAAGAGAACTATAGCTGATGTAGAATGGAGAATGTTTTTAGGGCGACAATATAATAAACACGAGAGACAATAAGACTAAAAAAGCCTTTGTATAAGACAAACAATATACGTATAACAGAATAAAAAATACAGGTGTAGGAAAAACTTGTGTATAACAGAATAAAACCTGGTGCAAAACAAATTTTAAAAAACAAAACTTTGTGCATATCAGAATAAACTTATGTATAACATGTTAAAAAATCTCGTGTAGAAAAATATCTTGTGCATAACATAAAAAAACAAAACTTTATGTATAACAGAAAATAATTTACGTAGAAAAACTAGTGTATAAAAGCAAAAAGACACTTTTGCTAAAAGAAAACTTGTGTAACTTTTGTATGAAAGAAAATAATTGTGTAGAAAAACTTGTGCATAACAAAAAAACATCTTGTTTAGAAAAAACACTTGCTTGTACCAGAAAGAAAAAATTGTGGAGAAAAATACTGTGTATAACAGAAAGAAAAGTTTGTGTAGAATTTGTGTGTGTAACATAAAAAAACACTAGTGTATAACAGAAAAACCCGCGTACTACAGCAACAAGATATATTTGTTTAGACAAGAAAACCTGACTTGGGCCTACTCGGCCCTCTAAGTACTATATTACTATTACCATGTCGTCAAGGGCTGAACAGTGTTGAAGATATATTGCATCTAATATTACGCAACCTGATCAGTTGGTTAGTCTGACGTACACCTTGAATTTAAGCCAAAAATTATAAAATTTCTCATTCAGGTTAAACTTCAAGAGATGTCAAGACTCTTTTGCAAGATACAAGATGATTTAATTGTCCTCATTATTTTACAAAATTGAAATTTGCTTGTATGTTCTTACATTTTGTGTTTTGTTTTGTCTGATATCTGAAGATAAATTTAATCTTAAAAATCGTTCAAAAGGTCGTCTGCTGCTATAGCTGATAAAATGGTCTCTCTCGCTTTAGAATAGAGGCACAGACGCCCACAGATTAAGGCAACGGTGCATGCCTAACATGGTGTGATCAAAGGCGTTGTATGTGCCGAGAAATTGAGTGACGTTTAATAACTGTACCAAGATGCTCTTTTTCTAGAACCCCGCCGCGCCGTGACGTTATCGAGGACCCCGAATGTGGTTTTTTTAAAAGCTGTTTACAATAACACTTCAATTTATATAGCGCACATATCGCACACACAGCGATTCAAGGCGCTTATTTGAGTTTTCACCTCAACAATGTGGATTACTACACTCTTCTATGATCATGCTAGTGCTCGGGTAAACAATTTGAGAGAAGAAAAAAAAAAGCAGACTTCAGACTCATTTTAATGAAACAGTTACGCCTTATTGGCCAACACTAGACGAGATTTGGGCTCAATCGAGCATGAAGACATCTTTAAGCTAAGCGTATTATCCCTCCTTGAGTGGGGCCGGGTAGCTCAGTTGGTAAGATCGTCTTGCTAGTAACCGAAAGGTCGCTGGTTCGAATCCCGGATTGGTCAACGTGTGATCATATTATTTTCCCCTTTACCAACAACTGGCCCGCTGGTGTCAGTATAAATCGGTCCAGTAGTCACCTATATGCGAAAGTGTCGTGTGACTATAATCTACAAACAACAACAACCCTCCTTGCCCTTCCCCCTCCTATCTCCTTCACCAGTGGACAGAGTATCACAAACCCTCAGAGTAGTCAACTTCAAAAGCTAAGAACCGGTAGCAACTAGACGCGATCGAAGACACTGCGTGTAGTATTATCGTTGTTGCAGATTATCCGGTGTCCAGAGTCACTTATAATCACCACTATTATCACTCTTCGTTATACAGCAGCTTTTATGTAAAAGCAGTGAAAAAGAGTGTAGATTTATTTATTCATCATCGACAACGAAAGTGGTGTTAATGAACTGCTCCAATCTACAAAACATCTCAAAACAGTTGTCCCTGCTCCATCCGTCTCCACAGCCAACACCATCACCATCGCGACAACGATTCAGGGAAATTAAGCCCCAGAATTTCTGCTACAACAGCCTGCCACGATACCTTCAGCACTAAAGCTCACCTCCCTCAGCCACTATAAAGATCCTCCCCGAATCACTCTACTCCCTACTCCCCCCTACCTACTTGGATCATGTAATTCATCCAGCACTGCTATGGCCGTGCCAACGATTATAGCAATTACCCATAGCAATCTTATCACCGCCACCGCCACAATCGATACATCTCAATAAAGTGCGCAACTTTCTTTTATCCTCTGGCACAACCTTTCCTATAGTCCACTTTCCTCCCTCCCCCGCCCCTCCCCCCTGTTTTCCCATCTTCCAACTGCAATCACCCATTGGTCCTCTTTTTCCCCCGTTAAGACTATGGCAGTGGTTGGCACTAACGCCATCGCCACCAGCAGCGACCGCGACGGTGGTGTCGGCATTGGCTGGAGGGACGGCAGTAGTGCTCTGACCTCCACTACAGCCACAACAGACAACACTTTCACCGACACCAACAGCAACAATAAAGGAAGAACTGGCGAAGCGGACCCCCCATCACCACCTTCGTCAACTCATGTGCCAGTTGAGTCTCGGACGGATGGAGCACATTTAGAGTTGAAAGAAGTTCACCGTGGAAAAGAAACAGGGCAAAATACATCTTCTGTTCCAGAAGAAATACCTATAGCACAGTATTCTCTAACGTCTTCCGTAAAGAGCACAGACGCTTTAATGAAAAATTCAAAGCGATCAGAAAAGTCTGAAAAGTCTCAAACAGAGAAGCAAGCGTCCAAGTCTACAGAATCCGAGTCCAAGTCAAGACAATTGGTGTCAGAGTGTAGCCATCGTGTGTCAGAGTTTGCGCCCGCGATAAGGTTTACGTTCACCGAGACAAACGACAAGGACAGAGACTACGTTACCAACAGCAGTTTTGCCAACGGTACTCTTGACTCCCAAGAAGGGGAGAAAAGAGACTGCTCTCTCAAAGCAGTCAAACCCATTTTTCTGTGGCCTTTTACTTCTAATGATAATCAAAGCTCGCAGAACGATGACGTATATGGTTCTCACGTGATTTCATCGTCAGCGACATCATCTTCGTCGTTAATACCGCTGCCGCCCGTCCCATCCGACATGGCGGAAGCGATTAATCGTCAACAGAAAGGAGCGGGATCCGTGAAGTACTGGAAAACGCGACATCTACAGACAGGCGGAGCTCCATGGGTAAGGGGCAGCAGCGAAGGGGCAGCATACAGCGGCAGCGGACTGTTTCCGTCGCTCAAGACCAGCTACGTGCAGCCGACGGTCTCGGGCAATGGCTGGGGCAAGAACGTAGACAGGATCAGCAAGGCGCGCGGACGGTTGAAGATGCAGAGAACGAGCAGCAACGGTAACGGTCACGGCTCCTACTTCAACGTGCGGGACGACGCTTTACGACGCTGCGGCCAGAACGAGGTGAACGTGCTGTCCCCTCACACGCACAGCATGTTCGGCCAGTCCCTATCGTTCCCCCAGCCCCCGCCCGCCTACAAAAGGTCAGTGACTGGCGTGGATCACCCTGTCCTCTCTCGACTTCTGCCGCCTGAATCCTCCTTTTACTCCACCACCAACGCCAACTCATCTTCGTCTCTTCTCCTAAACAACTCTAACAACTTCCTCCACCCAGCTACCGCTTTCCTCTCACCTACCCGTCCTTCACCTAACTCCTCCGCGCTAACCACCCTCTCGGACCCGCCTAAACCAATACTGAAAGTCAGGCTAACCCACACCCATCACCTGCTGCCTTCGTCGCCCCACCCTCTAGGGCAGCTGCCCGGGGCTAGTGACCCGGACACTGAGGAAAAGAGCGACCCTTCCAGCACAGTGGACTACCACAGCCACCATCACCAAAGCAAAACCATCAGCGACAGCAGCAACGTGACTGTGGGGGAGCTGACGTGTATGCAGCTGGCGGACACAATACTGGGTACCAAGCTTAGCGACATCTCGCGCTTCTACCAACTCTGTCAGACCAAAATCAGGTATGGAGGCTTTTAATACCTACAAAAAAAGTACTTCAAAGTTGTTTTTTTTTTAAGTAACGATATTTGCCCCCTTATTACAGATAATTTGGTTGGGATGACCTTGACGTACCGGTTTCTGTTATTGTTTTTGATTTGCAAGCCCAATTCTACCTGTTTCACTGTGATAATTAAAGGATGTGTAAGTTAAGTGTCCCAGGGCAAAATGTATTCCTATTTGTGCTTTGTATGTCACTTAGTATCTGCAATATGAGTCTGAATCGATGTAGAGGGCTTCGGAGTGTGTGTGTGGGGGGGGGGAGAATGAAGGGCGGGGGGCAGCGGGGGAGGTTGGATGAGGAGGGAAGTGGAGATTTTAAAAAAGGGGTTGATGATAATAGATATCGGGCTTGTAATTATGGCTGGCAAGCACAACTCAACTGTTAAATGTTAAGTAATGTAAATTCCTGTTTAAAGCGCTGCTTGTAAGTATGCTCTTGTAATTAACTCTTTTGTTTGTGATTGTTTACACTTGTATTTCAAATATTCCAACCGTTCTACACCAAGTTTTCGTCCACATAGAGTTATCACTGATTTAATTGATGCGAATTGTTTTGACGCACTGTATAACAATGAATACATTGTTTGCGTGATTTATCACCATTCTAATATTTCTTGAACGTTTGCCTTTTGACATTTCACCTCGTTGTAAGAACTAACAAAAAACAGTATTTTGTCCGACATTAACTGTTTGTCGTGAACTAATTGTTTTTGTCTACAATTTGCTGTTGGTTATCTAAATAACCTATGAAGCCCGAACTGAGCTGGGTGAAGAATTAATCGAAAAAGAAAACGTACGAACGTCGTGATGATAACGGTAAAACATTATTATTTTAAGTGCGATGAATATTGGCTAACAATGCAAAGATTATGGGAAAAACCCAACATTTAGTACACCTGTACATGTAGTTTGTTGTTGTTGTTGTTGTCTTAGTTGTTCTTCTGTGTCTTTTTCTTATGTCCAGTCCTTCGTTCAGTCAGGTGTTTTTGTGCCCGCCCCTACGTAGCTATGGATCGGTCAATCATCATCTCTGTTAAAAATAAACGATGCTGCCACATATAGCTATTCTGTTAAGGGGATTAGTATTGTGCAATGAAACGACTGTAGCAAATATGAATAAACTTCGTACCTTAAAGTGACCCATTTCGACCACATTCTCTCGATAAATCCTTTAACATTTACAGTGAATGTTGCCAAATTTAAACAACAACAAAAACCTTGCTTCACACACACACACACGCACGCACGCACACACACAACACACACGCACGCACGCACACACACAACACACGCGCACACACACGCACACACACACACACGCACACAAACACATACACAGAGTAATTTTTTAAGTCAATACATTCTGTAGTTTTTGGGCCTAATAATAGCAACCGCTAGCTATACCTTTCTAGCGCTAAAAAATATAATCTAGTAGATCGTAAAAGCGTAGTGGTGTAGAGTTAAACTGATGAAATCGCTCTCTTTTAGAAGAGAAATGGAAAATGTAAACATTGCGGTTGGTTTGAGCACCGAAAGCCCACTTTATTATTAATTAATGTAATACCAGTGCGCATTTTTGGCTAAACTAATTTTCGCCAAATGTAACTAAAGCCTTTGAATTGTGTCCCTTTAATTAAAAAGTCTGTGATGTGGTACGACGACTTGAAGACAGGAAACACGAGCTGTATCAACAATGGATTTGTACTTTAAACTGAAAGTGTAAAGTAACGCCTTAATTTGTGTCCACTGCAGGTACGTGGACTTTCTGGAGCGTGCAGCTCAACGTCACACTACTGCAGTGACGTCACGAATGGACGGACCACAACGCTGCAACTCCTGGGTCCCATCTCTGGAAACCAACAACCCCAGCAACGCCGGCAACAACATCCCGATAGACGAGAAGAAAGGCGCTGATCTGAACGGGGGGAAATCGGGAAAGGCCTTGACCCTTCCCGCTCTGGTGACGCCCAGCAACGGTCTTAGGTCATCTCACAACGGGCTTTTGTCTCCTAGCAACGGACTGCTGTCTCCAGACCACGGTGTCTTTTTTGAAGCGGAGCCGGACGGCGAATCTTCTGTTCTATCCCCTCCTCCGCCTCCCGTCCACATACCTCCCTACCCTAGCGGAAAGCCTATCCTCAAGCAGGACGCTGCCGTCGTCCGCCTGCCGAACCACGACCTGTTCTCACCCAGAGCGCAGAAACCCGATCCCAGTCCCTCCAGCCTCATTGTCCGCGGGGCCTCACTGTACGGGGACTTGGGCACCAAGAATGGCGGGAGGAATCCCCATGGTTCCTCTGAAGCGGACCAGGCTCTGGCCATCAGGAAAAGAGCCGTCAGGTTCAGTATATCTGACCAAGTACGGGAATACACTCCAGGTGAACCTGTAAACCAGTGAATCATTAGACTAGAAGCGAGACCTTTCTGTGTCACACAGAATTAGTAATAATAATAATTTCATCCAATGGCACATAGGCCTAGGTCTACATGGTAAAACTTCAGAATACCCGGACAATGTATTTATGCAAAGAACTGTTAATCGGCATGCGGCGTAACAGGCAAGAGGTGGCTGATGTGTATAGTAGTATAGCTCATTCTAATTTGTTTACGCGACATTATGATGTGGTGTTTGAGTTTGAAGAAAGGGCTGTGTTGTTCAGAACCCTTACAATGTGTTGCTATAACAATACCGCTTTCTTAACAACCCTGTAGCGGGCAGTGTCAACTTCCACTCAAAGACATTTCACATTGTGGATATAAAAATGTGATCCAGCGTTGAACACCACACACACACACATATATATATATAAGCCCAGAAAACTGGATAAACCACATCTATATCACACACACACACACACACACACACACACACATCACTAGACCATCTTGCAAGGCACAGTGCAAGGACGCAGAAGACGGAGACAGAAAAAGAAAAAGAGGTGGGAGGACAACATTCGAGAATGGACTGGCTTGATACTGAGCGAAGCCATGAGGGTTGCTGACGCTGGTTAAACGATCATCTGTGGTGCCCCTACGACTTTCGAGTTACGGGATAGGATAGGATAAGTCAAGCGAGCGCTTAATTAGCGCCATGTGACTGCATACCTTTTCTTTTTTTTTTTTTAACTCATTGATTGATTCACAGTGTGACCTGATTAAGCAGGACTTGAGATGATAATGAAAACTAAGACATAATCCTTGATTAGTGGTTTTATTTTGGATAAAAACATCGAAGTCAATTTGAGATACAGAAGATAATGTAGGTATACACACTTTGGAAGCCAATCTCTAGTTTTGTCATTATCTTTATTAATTGCTCTGTGTTATTTGTTGTAAGCAAACAATGTAGTCATTGTACCCAAAGAAGCAGACTGGCGATTTCATCATCTTCATGAATGGTTTCTTATTGTATTTCTTTTATGCTAACGATGTAGTTATTGTACCAAAGGGAATTACAAATAATGGCACTCGCGTATGCAAACAATGTAGGATGTGTGTTAGTCATTATATATATATATACACCCGGCAGATTAAAATTATTTGTACACCATTTTGGGGGAACGGTCTCATTTGCTTTCATTGTCTTCAATGAAATAAAAAGTAATATCGATGAATGCATATAAGCTTAATACTGTGTTTGTTACTAGTTGTACCAAAGAATTTTACTTCTAACTTATATCAAACTGAAAAAAGCGACTTAGCAGATTTATGTCTCGCAACAAAAAAGTATTATCGTCATGACTTCAGTTTCCATAATGTGACATTAGAGTCCTTAGACACTAAATTACAGTGTGATTTTCAAGTGGGAAAATGGAAGTCTGATTGGTGACCTTAGACACTAAAATACAGTGTAATTTTCACGTGGGAAAATGAACAGTCTCTGATTGGACATTAAGCGTCAGGGAACCACATGCACTGTTAAATATGTGCGCTATATAAATCGTGGTTTTATTATCATTATTAGACCTGACCTATACACGAGTGCAAACATCAACAACAAACGTTCTGATATCGTCTTTTACACCAAAGAGTTTATTGCCTCGTCATTCAAGCTCGCCATTGTTGTTGCGTGAAAGTTGTTTCCTTCACTGCCAGCAAGATGTCTTTGCAGTGGTTTTATTGTGTATCACATGTTGGCATTTACGACTTCAACTGCTGTGCGTGGCCTCGAGGTTTAGTTTTATTTCCAGCAAAAATAAAATAATCCTAAAAACGTCCGCAAGCGTATTTCCAATCACTGTATTTACTTCTGCAATGCATGAAAGTTTCGCTAACATTATGTGGAGGTTGTTCAATAGTCCTTCAGTATGTGTTTATTTAAATACTACATAGCTGCTCGTTGCAGTTGTTTTGCTATAGATCTAATAAGTTGTGGTATTTCCGACGCAAACTGGGGGTTAATTCGTTCTCATATAACGCTTTTCCATCTCTGGAGCTGGTCAAGGCGCCCATTTGTAGTCTTTGAATAATTTACTAAAACTGATGTTTGGTATAGATTACACATTTTTTTAATGTACGTGATTTATTTTTTTTTAATTATTATTATTATTTAAAATATGTGATTTATTTTGTGGATGTGATTTGTTAATGTTTGTATATTGCCGAAGAGGAACTAAGCCGTCAAAGGTGTGGGGTGGAGAGTGAGGGATCGAGGGGGTTTGAACCCAAACTGAGATTTATACAAGAGGTCTTTTGTGTTGTTTCTAACAATGCTTGTCTTTCTTTGTCCTTCAGAGGTGTGATCGAGGAAAAACTCTTCAACAATGTTTATTGTGTTTGGCGGGAAGGTCGATGGTAAGGAAAGATGTGAAAATGGGCAGATGTGTAGGGTGAAAATAGGGCCGATGTGTGTGTATGTGAAAACGGCCTTTTTGCAGTAGATCCGACTCCACAAAAATCCCTTGCAAGAGGTTCGAAGGTAGAGAAAGAATAAACAGTAATTGAACAACTACAGTAAAACTTGACTGCGGTATCCTCAAACAATCGACAAGCAACATGTTTTCTTTAAAAACCGTTTGTAATGGTAAATAAGATCCTTGATAAAAGAGTGTTCTCCGACATACCAAGTCTTAGGCTTTCTTGGGAAAGTGAAGGAGATATTAAACAATAGTCATCGGGTGCTGGCAGAATTAATGATGATTATAAATAATGATGTGACCAAAGAAATGAATGGCTTCTGAAGGAGAACAGGGTCGAGTGGCTGAGGAGAGGGTTTGGAGGAAGGCAGTGCTATGAAGTGGATGTTTAGGATTTTAGAATATTACACCTCACCTTGGCTCAGCTCAGCTCAGCATCATGAGTTCTCTATCCTAATTCCTTCTCCATACACGAATAGAGTTATTTACAAGACATAAAGGACGAACTATAAATGGCTGAACATATGTAAGTAAAGAAAGAAATGAATGCAAGATCAGATTCACTCACACATATATACTAAACATATGTAAGTAAAGAAAGACATGAATGCAAGATCAGATTCACTCACACATATATACTAAACATATGTAAGTAAACAAAGAAATGAATGCAAGATCACATTCACTCACACATATATACTAAACATATGTAAGTAAACAAAGAAATGAATGCAAGATCAGTTCACATTCACTCACGCATATATACTAAACAAATAAGTTTGAATAAAGTTTCAAAAAGATAGTAAACTATTCATAAAAATAACTTATTTATACAAACATTCAAATTCGTTTTGTATGCCTATGCAAAGGTCAACCAGGATTCTCGGCATCCTCAGTTAAACTTCAGCTGACGTCTCTATTCCAAACAATGAAAGGTTACAATAACGTGTACTCTCAGTTGAAGACTTGACTCCTCACTGGCAAAACATTCATCACGATGATGATGATGATGATGATGATGATGATGATGATGATGATGACGATGATGATGACGATGATGATGATGATGATGATGATGATGATGATGCACCCATTGCACCAAGGTACCAGCGCACTCAAGATACACCTCTAATCTTCGCTGCGTAGCGTGAACAGGATATATCGTAATATCGCCAAGATAATAACTTGAGTCCGCTATGAGCGGACGAGGCTACCTGCGAAATCACGGAAAAAGCGCAATTTCACTGTAAATATATACAGAATATTGCTCTACAACATTCCGCTCTTTCCGTCTCAAACAATTTAAGAATCCAAGTGAGGACACTATCCGGCGTCAACAAACGGTTCAAAAACATTCTCAAACGGTTCGTAAAAGACAGTTGACCTAAAAACTAATACAGTTTGACCTAATTCGTCCCCTAGAGGAGACGAAACTTACATTTTTCTATTTTCATGAGTTCACTGCAGTCAAATTGCGCTTTTCCCGTGATTTCGCAAGTAGCCTCGTCCGCTCATAGCGGACTCAAGTTATTATCTTGGCGATATTACGATATATCCTGTTCACGCTACTCAGCGGTACTTTCAACTGTATCTTGAAAGCGCTGGTAGCCATGCGCATTACCTCGATGATGATGATGATGATGATGATGATGATGATGATGATGATGATGATGATGATGATGATGATGATGATGATGATGATGACCACCCAGTCGTCTGTGTCGCATAGCTAGACTTTGCACCCGTCAGTAGATCAACGCTCTTCACTAGAGCTAGTTTTGCCAGTTTCAGATACACCTAAGACTACGCCCCTGAGGATGACTCACATTCCAGTTCCCGTGGATGCCGCACTGTTATACACAGAAGTTGTGCCCATGAGATTAATGCCACTCATTCTTTCAGCCATACGGCAAGCACACACTCAATGTTTAGCATAAAAACACCAGGAAGACGCCATTTATAAACAACTGACAGGCTACAATGCTACTAAATAACATTCCAAAATAATAAACTATCAATCCATTTTAAGAAATTATGGTTTATGCTAACACGTTCGCTCGCTCCACTAGCACTCAACACCACAAACCATAAAACACAATCAAACATAATAATTATTATGCACATCACATCGGAGTAAATATGGAACATTTACCTCAAAAATTGCACAAGAAATCCACAGTAGAATCAGAAAGTTCTCCAGACAGTTGCAAACTGAATAAAAGCACTGAAACTTAAAAGTTCTATCCTAAATTACAAGAACCTGGATATCCCGTTCCGTTGGTGGTGTGTTAGCGTCTTTTAAAAACCCGCTCCACTTTCTAATAGTGTTTTTATGTCAGGTAGTGACTTCTATAAATTAAAGTCCGTATTTCACGTGCAGTTTCCAAACCATTACGTGACTATGAAGTTGCTGTTTCTAAGTAAACTAAAGATGAACTCGAAACCTCTGTCAATCAAACAAATAGCTAAATTATATTCTGTTTTAAAATTTACTGCTAAAAGTCAATGTATCGATTTCCACAAGTGTCTTATGTTTTCAATGGCCAAGTAGAGCGTGCCTAAAACTGATATCGCGAGGTAATTGACCAAGCACTGATGGCAATGTTTGAAGCATTACATTAAATTACATGATTATTGCTTTAGGTCCAGCGGACTCTTCCGAGCCAAATCAGGACCGGACAACCCCCGATCCGCATCAAAGATCTGCTGAAACAACCCTAGTGGTAAAACTGAAAGCTCTCCACCAGCCAGTCACTTTATAATAAAGACATCCTACGCAGGGGACGCGCTGATGCTGTACTCTAATTGATCGAACCCCCGTTTACAAAAACAAAATAGAATACAAGCATCATTATAAATTATTAACAAAACACATAAATAGGAAATGCCTACATTGCTAAATAATAACATCATAGGAAGCCCTAGTGACCACCTGACAGAAAGCGTCCAATATTCCCAAGCTGATCCAACAGACCTCATACACAAATAAGGAGTCTTGTCCCAGAAGAATTTTCAAGAAAAAAGGTAGAGGACTGGTCTAGCGAAGAAGAAGATAGTATAGCATATTGATAGAACAGAGCAGGAATGAGAAAGAGCAAATGAGAAAGACAGCGACAGTGGGAATTTAAAGCACTAAATTTCCAGAAAGTGGGATACTATTTATACTGAAACCCCCGGCACCCCAACGGGGGAAATGTTTGAAGCAAAGCTTGAAATATGAGAGTTGTAAGAATACAGACTGTCCATGTAAAAGAGGGGAAAAAGACATGTCGATCCTCTCTGAATTGAAGACGAGCTTATATGTTTTAGACTACCCGCCCGATAAAACCATTGATGAAGACGCATTTTTAATTCCCGACAATGATGACTAGAAGGCGCTAGAATTGCACATGCAAATGTAGTTATCTGTTTCGTCGTCGAACGTCATGAACTTGCCGCCTTCCATTCAGTTAATAAATCTATGGTTAGTGCAGAGGACAGAACTGCCTTCTTGCAGCTATTTACTTCAGATACTCGGAATATTACAATACAGTCGACGGAATGTCAAAATTCTTACTTCTGTGCTTGGATGCTAACAAAAACATTCGCCATACGTGCCGCCATTTTTTTTATTTTAAGTTAAGTAAGACACTATAAGCTTACTGTCAACGTGACGTGAAAAGCTGCTTTTCGTCAAATTGATTGCATCTGCCAAGAATATTTGAGTGTTTATATAATGTGAAGGCGTGAAACTTGAAAGTTTGTTGAGAATTAAAATGTGCTGCAAATGTGTCCAATGCGTAAACTAGTTTGTTATGGTGCATTGATTGGAATGTTTTGTGTGAAGTGATCTTTGACATAGACCTATGAATAGCTTTGGTGTATTTATTGTTTTGGCAAATTTCCCGTTTTATATTTTGATTCGATGAAATCGATACATAAATGTTACCAGCATGTTTGAATGGTCTTTTTATTATTTAATTTTTTTGATTTTTGATTTTTTGACACTTTTTTTAATCGGGAAATTCTGGGCCGCTTCCACTGGGGAAGCCGTAGTCGCAGCCTGTGGCGCGCCCAAACCCAACCTACCTAATATTAGTTGTGTTTTTGAAATTTTGCTGGGGTAGCAAACCGGAGTACCTAGAGAAAACCCCCAAGACGCTACCCAAGCCAAAATTAAATAATATTCGGAGAAACATAACACCCATAGGCAGGATCGATCCCATATCTGTCAGGCGCCAATAGTAACTGTTCCTAGCCTGTGGACAAGGCAAGTTAGTCCCGCCTTAGACCACGCGGCCACACGCTCGCTAATTAATTATTGTTAATATTTTAAAATAATGTTTATATTCTGTTTTGGTTTGTTTTTGTAAACGGGTGCTCGATAAATTAGAGTACAGCCTCAGCGTCCCCTGCATGGGAGCCTTTATTGTAAAGTGGAGTGCCTTCAGTGTTACCAAAAGGGTTGTTTCAGCAGATCTTTTATACGGATCAGGGGTGAGCCCTCTTTCAACCAAATTGTGATCCTGATTCGGCTCTTTGCAGTCCTTGGACCCTATAAACAATGACTAACTAATTAACTTGTCAGGGCAGCACTTGTTTATGCTATCCTGGAGAGGATTTCCTGTCGGGACCCATTGTCACATACAATATTTATTGCTCCTATATAATTGAAGCTATGCACCGTGTTGAGGGACTGGCCGTGGACTTTGATGTCCGTGTTGATACCATTGGTGTTGGTGGTCATCATTTTGGTCTTCTCTGCGCTTATTTCCATTCCAAAGGCTCTGGAGGTGGTGTCAAGCCCCTGTACCAGCTGTTCAAGTTCTTGTTCCTATCCAGCCAATCCATTAATTTCATCCGCAAAACGCAGGTTGAAGATTGTTCTACCCCTTATTGTGACTGTGCCGTCATGATCTGCAAGGGCATCTGACATGTTGCGCTGTAGAAAGATTTTTTGAATATTTATGGGAATTAATAACCTTCATATCCCCCGTTCCTCTAACTCTCCCTTGCATCCAGTCCCACTTAACTGACGTTAAAGGCCCTCTTCTCATATTCTGTAATTTACTCCTACTGCACCGCAACCTTCTTTTCCAAGAAACCATATTTTTCACGTTTAGTTAGTTCTTCAAAATGTAATGTCTTCACCATAGATACCTCCTCTGCCCTCTACCTCCACCTCCCCCAAACTCACTCCCCCACAAAAAAATCTAAATAAATAGAAAATAGTGATAATAAATCAATAAATTCCAAAAACACAATACACTTATATCTCACACCTTATATGCATTCACAACATTTCTAACACGTTTTTCTCGGTATCATAATACAGTCGCTATCGGTGGATGTTAGTAGATATTTTGCCATTTCAAAAACAATGGAACGATATTACTATTAATTTTGTAGTAATTTGCGCATTCACTGGAAGGCGATACTTTTTTTCCTTCTTAAATAACCGGAAGTTGGCATTTTTGTGCCGCCAGCAGCAGGAAGTGCATTCTACATCATAGCAATTAGCGGAAGTAAAAAATTACCTGCATGGCTTTGGCTTGGCAAGGGTATGCTAGTCCTAGAGGTAATGTGAGCTGCGATAATTGTTTTTCGCAATAAGGTTTGTGCGTTAAATGTACAGACTATCAATTTCCTTCTTCTGTGGGACGATTAACCTAATCATCGTAAATGCGCACACTACTCCTGAGATTAACAGAACATTTTTTTAGTTGTCCATGAAACATAATTATTCGATTTGTCAATCAGACTACAAGTACATTTTTTTTAGTTTGGCCACACAAAGCAAATTTTAAAAAAAACAACTTTATCCATACGGGTCCAAACAGTTTTATTTCAGAATATTGTATATGTTACCGGCAATTTGTGAAATCCCGGTATTGTATAGAATGCCTGATGGTGCATTCTATACTTTGTCTAGGCATTTTATCTAGGCATTCTATATAGAATGCCGGATTTCACACATTGCCGGTAACATCTAGACTACAAACAAACAAAAAAAGATATATAGACAATCTAAAGAGTCATCAGATTTATTTTAAAACAAACAAACAACTATAACTTTTGTACTGTATGAGATATTTTTTAAAAGCTTTCTCAATTTATGGAAGGCTAAAACAAAATGTATACATCAATTACCTGCTTTTGGACAAAAATGTATACATCCATTACCTTCTCTTGATGACAAACATGCAGGTAGTAGTTGGAGCAAAAAATGATAAAATAGTGGCACTCCTCTGCTTCTGTTGTTTCTCTCTCTCTCTCTCTCTCTCTCTCTCTCTCTCTCTCTCTCTCTCTCTCTCTCTCTCTCTCTTTCTCTCTCTCTCTCTACATTTCTCTCTCTCACTCACTCACTCTATTCCTCTATCCTCTTCTGTGTCTATTTATAATCTCTTCTGTGACGTTGTTTAAAACAAAAACAAAAAAACACTATGACGCATAAATGTTTGGCTCTTCATATTTATTTCATCATTGTATGACATAAATCAACTATTGTTTTGGCTAATGTCTAAAATGCTTATGGTGATTTTTTTTTTTAAAGGCACTCGTCTGTTTGTTGCCGCATTAGATTATGTTTTCAATATTTTTCTTCAAGAATTGCTGTAAATTCTATGCCTTTTTACATTATGTACATTGTGCATTTCATTATATTATGTCATGCGTAGGCAATATGGCATGTTGTATTAAAAAAAATATATTATTATTATTATTATTATTATTATTATTATTATTATTATTATTATTATTATTATTATTATTATTATTATTATTTAATTTCACGTTTTTTTGGTTGTTGTGTCTTGTTGTTGTTAATGAAATAATTTAGTCTTGAATAATGTCTGTGATACCAGTATTATTATCAATAATTATTTTCGATTCATTCCTGTATTGTTTTCATAGAAGAAAAGTTGCTCTCTGTATGCATATTATATTGAGACATTGAGTTGTACGCTTTTAATCACAGGCGCCCGCATTGGCATGCGATAGCATAGCTAATTAGTGCGCGTCCCTCTATTATACTAGTACAGATATAATAGTACAGAGAGGAACACTCACTACAGAGAGATGCTATGGCATATAGATACGGGTGCCTGTGCTTTTAAGACAACGTTTGGCAATTCGATTAAAAAAAAAAAGTTCTTTTGCTTCCCCATGGTAAAGGTCATATTTTGTAAACTGTATATATATGGCGGCAGGGATAGCTCAGTCGTCAGAGCGCACGACTTGTGTACGTGCGTTTCGGACGACGTGGGTTCGAATCCTGACTTCAGCAAACTATTTTGTGATTGCTGGATAGTAGTGGCCAGCGCTTTGAGAAGCTCTTTGAGCTTGTAAGTGCGCTATATAAGACTAATCTCTCTTTATATGCTTATATATGAGTTGATTTACATGTGGCCATAGAACGCGATACGTTCGATACGTTTGTGACGATCCGAGGTCAGCTTGATTCAGCCTTGTGTAATCGGCTGGACCCTGTACCGACCATTTCAGCAAAGATTAACTCGCTGATGATCAGAAGGAAGAAATAACAATGATTCATTTTGTACCTGTAACAACAAGCAGTCGTTGCTGTTGGATTTATTTATTTGCTTTCTCTCTCTCTCTCTCTCTCTCTCTCTCTCTCTCTCTCTCTCTCTCTCTCTCTCTCTCTCTCTCTCTCTCTCTCTCTCTCTCTCTCTCTCTCTCTCTCTCTCTCTCTCTCTCTTCCCCCGTGGGGGTATCAGGGGTTTCAGTATAAATAGTATCCGCACTTTCTGGAAATTTAGTGCTTTAAATTCCCACTGTTGCTGTCTTTCTCAATTGTTCTTTATCATTCCTACTCTGTTCTATTAATCCACTATACTGTCTTCTTCTTCGCTAGACCAGTCACCTACCTTTTTTCTTGAAAACTCTTCCGGGACAAAACTCCTCATTTGTGTGTAAGGTCTGTTGGATCAGCTTGATAATATTGGACGCTTTCTGCCAGGTGGTCACTGGGGCTTCCTATGATGTTATTATTTGGCAATTTAGGCATTTTATATGTATGTGTTTTGTTGATATTTTATAATGATGTTTATATTCTATCTTGTTTTTGTAAACGGGGTTTCGATAAATTTTGAGTATAGCCTCAGCGTCCCTTGCGTGTTATGTCTTTATTGTAAAGTGACTGGCTGGTGGAGGGCCTTCAGTGTTACCACTAGGGTTGTTTCGGCAGATATTTTATGCGGATCAGGGGGCGAGTCCTCTTTCAGCGAAGTTGTGGTCTTGATTTTGTGGTCCTGATTCGGCTCCTTGCAGTCCGCTGGACCCTGTAAGCAATGAATAACTAACTAACTAATCTCTCTCTCTCTCTCACACACACACACACACACACACACACACACACACACACACACACACACACACACACACACACACACACACACACACATCTCTTCCATTGCAATCGGTCACAAAGACTTTTTGTGGGAGAAGGGGGGATGAAGGGGAGGTGTTGTTATAAAGGGAAACAACTTTGCAGCACGAACAAAAGTAATCTGCACCGAGAATCCGACAAGAGTGTTATCCCCTTCAGCTTTCTGACCTACCTTTTTATTATTTTTTTTTATTTTTTTTTTTTGGGTTTGTTCGTTTCCCCCGTTGGAGTGCCGAGGGTTTCAGTATAAATAGTATCCCCACTTTCTGGAAATTTAGTGCTTTAATTTCCCACTGTCGCTGTCTTTCTCATTCGTGCTCTGTTCTATCAATCTGCTATACTATCTTCTTCTTCGCTAGACCAGTTACCTACCTTTTTTCTTGAAAACTTTTCCGGGACAAGACTCCTTATGTGTGTGTGAATCCAATGTTTTTTCTCCTCTGTAAACAGAAGTGTATTGAGGGAAGTTTATGCCAGGATACACCAAGCGGCCCAGTGTGCGTTCCGACAGTCACAAGTAACGAGTTTTGTCCTGGCGTTGGTTGAATGGTTTAATGTCCATGTGGATGCGCTTTCCTACACTAGTGCTTATACTGAACTCAAGGATGTGATGAATCTCGCGCCATAAAATGTGTTTGATGATGATGATGATGATGATGATGATGATGATGATGATGATGATGATGATGATGATGATGATGATGATGATGATGATGATGATGATGATGCACCCATTGCACATAGCTACGATCGAAAGAAAGTATACTCCAGGCACACGCTGCTCAGCGCTAGCGGGAGTTTTGGCGATACTTTCTACCGATCGCAGCAATGTGCATTACCTCGATGATGATGATGATGATGATGATGATGATGATGATGATGATGATGATGATGATGATGATGATGATGATGATGATGATGGTAATGAGGTCGACGACGACGACGAGGAGAAAGAAGAAGAAGCAGAAGAGGTCGACGACGACGAGAAAGAAGAAGAAGAGCAGAACAAGAACATGATGATGATGATGATGATGATGATGATGATGATGATGATGATGATGATGATGATGATGTGTAATAATGGTACACTATAATTAATTACCCCTCCCCCCGCCCCCTCCCCCAACTCTCTCTCTCTGTCTCTTTCTTTGTCTCTCCCTGAGCACAGAGCCTGACTGGTGTCCACAGTACAGCGGATGCGTGTAAAAAACGCTTTGAGCAAACACTGTGTCTGATTTTGCACTATACAAAATAAATGTTTAGTATTAATAGTAGTACGTATGTATGTATGTCGTCTGTTATAAAATGTCGACTTCACATGTTGGATCATGATACAAAAAATATTATAATAATAACAATAAAAAAAATACAACGCTGCATCACATTAGTTTTGCCGCCTATTAGTGAGTACATAAAAGTGCATGGCGTGTGTGTGCGTGTGCGTGAGAGATGGAGAGAGAGAAAGAGAGGATGTGTGTGTGTGCGTGTGTGTGTGAACGCCGTTAAAACAAGTGTGTATGTGTGTGGGTGGGTGGGTGTGTGTGTATGGTGTGTGTGTGTGTTGTTTCATTTAGATTGACTTTTGTGTTTTTGCCGTTACGCGGCAAAACTAATGTGATGCAGCGTTGTATTTTTTTTCAGCTGTAAGGTGCTGGTGCAACACCAAATCAACGTAAGTGCTTTTTCCCACTTGAAATTAATTTCTGGCTCCACGTAAGCTGTCAGAGTGGCATGGAGTCACAGGTGCTGCACACTTGTACTGTGGACAGCAGTCAGGCTCCGTGGTCAGGGACAGACAAAGAGAGAGTTGGGAGAGGGAGAAGGGGGGGGGGGTAATTAATTATAGTGTACCATTATTACATATCATCATCATCATCATCATCATCATCATCATCATCATCATCATCATCATCATCATGTTCTTGTTCTGCTCTTCTTCTTCTTTCTCGTCGTCGTCGACCTCTTCTTCTTCTTCTTCTTTCTCCTCGTCGTCGTCGACCTCATCATCATCATCATCATCATCATCATCATCATCATCATCAAACACTTTTTATGGCGCGAGATTCATCACATCCTTGAGTTCAGTATAAGCACTAATGTAGAAAAGCGCATCCACATCGACATTAAACCATTCAACCAACGCCAGGACTCCCCTTGGGGTCATGAGCAATCTTGTCACTGTAGATTGTTCTAATCTATAAAGGGAACAGTGAAAGCCCCAGTTGAAAACCTGTCTTGCCTTTGTAGGCATGACTAATTCACTGCGGCAACAGTTCCCCCCGTTGGAGTGCCGGGGGTTTCAGTATAAATAGTATCCCCACTTTCTGGAAATTTAGTGCTTTAAATTCCCACTGTCGCTGTCTTCATCATTTGCTCTTTCCCATTCCTGATCTGTCCTATCACTCTGCTATACTTTCTTCTTCTTCGCTAGATCAATGACCTACCTTTTTTCTTGAAAACTCTTCCTGGACAAGACTCCTTGTTTGTGTATGAGGTCTGTTGGATCAGCTTGGGAGTGTTGGACGCTTTCTGCCGGGTGGTCACTAGGGCTTCCTATGATTGTATTATTTCGCACTATAGGCATTTTATATGTATGTGTTTTGTTGATGATTTATAATGGTGGTTGTATTCTATTTTGTTTTTGTAACCGGGGTGTTCGCGTAGTTGAGGTCAACCCTCAGCCGTCCCCCGCGTGGGATGTCTTTATTGTAAAGTGACTGGCCGGTGGAGGGCATTAAATTTTCCCACTAGGGTTGTTTCGGCAGATCTTTTATGCGGATCGGGGGTTGTCCGGTCCTGATTTGGCTCGGAAGAGTCCGCTGGACCTAAAGCAACAATCAATCAATCAATCAATCAAACGCCAGGACAAAACTGTGACTGTCGGAACGCACACTGGGCCACTTGGTGTATCCTGGCATAAACTTCCCTCAATACACTTCTGTTTACAGAGGAGAAAAATCATTGGATTCACGTCATTTTTAATACAATACAATACGATACGATACAATACAATACAACACATTACAATACATCTTTATTTGTCCAACTTTCACATTGCATACAGGAATGTAGAAATGTTCCTTTCAGCGTGTGTGCAAAACTTTGCATTAAAATCAATAAATGAAAACAACAAAGAATTTAAAAAAACTGATTAATTGCCTTTATCACACGTTGCCACGGTAAGGTGTTAGTTATTCGGGTCCGAGGACATTATATTATTGTTAGTCAGTTTTCTTGAGAGAAGATATTGGTAGTTGTTGTGAGAACTAAATTTTGATTGGATGAGCTGATCACATGACAGCTCACTAATGTACATTTAAAAAATCTATGTTGACTATGTATAATAGAGGTAGTTTCCGGACTTCTCTCAGCTGCGTCTGCAGGTATATATTGATTATTATTTGAAAATGTAATAATATTATTAAATGATGATATTATATTGATTATGTAATAAAAGTAATAATAAATAATTTTGATATTAGTGTGAAGCATGTATTGAGCGAGGAGGAGACGTACATGGTGGTTCACTGTAATTTTGAATAAGGAATTGAATTCCGATTGATTTGAAGTGTGAAACTGCAACTGCGATGTGAAGAATTTAATACATTTGTATGAATGAAATTAATGGGCGTCATTGACGTAATAATTAGTTGTTATAATTAGTTGTAGTTTTTGTTTATGTTGGTGAACTGTAGTCTATATGGATGAAATTGGTTGTATTGCGACACTGATCCCGTCACAGAGGAGAGAGGTATAAGTAATTGTCCAAATAAAGTGTATGTATCTATAAACTTAGTTGCTTTTAACTCCTTTATCTGCAGACGTCTTTAGCTGCGGGGCCTCAAGAGAAGACGTACAGGGAAACAAAGAGGAAGACGAAAAAAAAAGAGCCAACGGCGCCTGACAGGTGTGGGATCGATCCAGCATGTGGGCTTATGTCTCTCCGAATATTACTCACTTTGCCCCCCTCCCCTCCACGCCTCCCTCGTGGGGGTACCGCGGGTTTCTGTATAAATAGTATCACCACTTTCTGGAAATTTAGTGCTTTAAATGAGTGAGTCTGTTGGGTCAGCTTGAGAATATTGGATGCTTTCTGCCAAATGGTCACTAGGTATTATTATTTCGCAATGTAGGCGTTTAATATGTATGTGTTTTGTTGATATTTTATAATGATGTTTATATTCTAGTTTGTTTTTGTGAATGGGGTTTCGATAAATTAGAATATAGCCTTAGCGTCCCTGCGTGGGATGCCTTTATTGTAAAGTAACCGGCTGGTGGAGTGCCCCCAGTGTTGTTTCAGCAGATCTTTTATACGGATCAGGGGTGAGTCCTCTTTCAAACAAGTTGTGGTCCTGATTTTGTCGTCCTGATTCGGCTTTTGCAGTCCGCTGTAATCAATGAATTACTAACTAATTAACGTCTAGGGGGTTTCCGCCGGGTACTCCGGTTTGCTTCCCCAGCAAAAATTTCAAAAACACCACATATATTAGGTAGGTTGGGTTTGGGCGCCCCACAGACTGCGACTATGCCTTTCTCAGGGGAGGCAGCCCAGAATTTCCCGATAAAAATGGACAAAAAGTGTGCAACAAAAAAAAGAAGAAGAAAAAGACGAGGAGGACGAAGAAGTAGAAGAAGAAAAAGGAAAAGAATCAAGAAGAGAAGAATAAAGAGGAAGAAGATGAGGACAAATAAGAAGAAGAACGAAGAAAGAAGGGGAGGAAAGGAGAACGGGGAGAAGAGAAGGAGGAGATGGAGAAGGCAGAAAGAGAAGGGGAGTGACATTGAAGAGCAGAGAAGGAAGACGACGTAGACAGATAACAGGCTAAAGATCGTATGACGGCCTACTAGCGCCAAAACCAGACAATTACAAATATCATGAGATAATAACAAATATTATAGGATAATTACAATTATCATTGCAAAAATTACAAATATTTTCGAGTGATCATGTTTCATTTTCAGTTTTGGCTCTAGCAATCCGCCTGGAAATGCGCCAAAACCGAATATTGTAACTATCACATACTAATTACAATTTTCACTTGATAATTACAATTTTTACGTGATCATGCTTAATTCTAGCTAAGACGACTTACTAGCGCCAAGACTTGCATTTACAGGTATCAGTGATAATGGTAATTAACACATGTTCTGTGTAATTAACATATATGACGGTCTACTAGCGCCAAAACCATAGGATAATTACATAATATGAACGACATATTTACAATTAACACGTACAAATTTTAATTATCAAGGGAAAATTACAATTTTTGGTTTTGGAGCATTTCCATACGGATTGCTAGAGCCACAACAAAAAAGTAAACATATACACTTGTATTATTTCAACGGATTTATTGTGCAACATGTCATGAGTAGAAGCATTTGTATTTATTCCATTGGATTCTTATATAATTTGTGTTGTGCCAATTTGTTGATTTATGTTTAGGCTTATTGTTTAATAGAGGGTGTAATAATTAGTTTATTTTTGTTACGGGTTAGATAAGTTGTAAGGTATGTTGCCTCAGTTGGTATCACACATTTATTTAAAACGGTCTGGATAATTTTTTTGGTCTAACGTAGTGTACTCCACTGACCTGGGTTGAGATTCCCTTACTCCATCTCCATCTGGTAGGCAAAATTCATCAGACAAGCGATGGCTGAAGGCCTGCCAGGGTGACCAATACCAAACGTGCTCTTAAATGCACGCCTATCTTAATGGCATAAGGCTTATAGCCTACGATGCCATCGCTTCTATACTATACAATTATTATTAAGAACAAAGCAAAACATGCTTCCTCCAAAACACAACACCAAACTGCAGATGAATAAATTAAAGAAAAAATAAATTAATAAATATGTGTACATTCATGCTGGACTATGACCGACTGAGGGACAATGGAATGATTGTCTTTGAACTGAAGTGCCTGCATACCAAAAACATCATCAAAATCGGTTCAGCCGTTAAAAAAATATTATTGAGCAAAACCTGTTTAGCTAGGAATTGCCACCCCCCCCCCCCCCTCCCCCCAACGACCTTTCCAAGGTAAAGCAAATACGATATACGATGGTACGAAAAAGACCCTAATATCGCTTCTGTAAAGTTTGAAACAAAATCTGTCCAGTGGTTCTTAAAGTATGGCGTGCGACGGACCGACCGACCGACCAACATTTGGCGCATACTGATTTCTGACCACATTAAAAATATTTCCACATAAGCCCGCTGACGTTGCGGATGCTGAGAGGGAAAAATTTACATTAGGATTTTTAAAATTTATTATTATTATTATTATTATTATTATTATTATTATTATTATTATTATTATTATTATTATTATTATTATTATTATTATTATTATTATTATTATTATTACTACTACTATTTTATTTATTTCTATTTGTAGTTTTTTGAAGAGAATGCGCGGATGGCGGCAAGCAACCCTATTGCAATAACATGACGAAAATACAGCTTGACTGTGTACCGGACTGCAAATCTGCGATCAAAGACTCATTGCGACAGACTGAGAGGCGCTGATGGTGCTGACATTGGTGTTGCTGTCGCCTGCTGTGGCTGCGGGCTTTCCTCTCATCATGGCCATGGAGCAAGACGAGGAGGAAGAGGAAGGGAGTGATCTACACCAGCCGCAGAACACAAGCAAGAATTCATTCCTGAAGCGGTTGCCGCTGGAACATACACAATACAATACAATACAATACAACACAACATAACAAAGACATCTGTATTACCTCAAACAAGGAATATACACAAGTGCAAGTCATTTTAACAGAAATCAAAAAAGCTAAATTTTAAAGACGTATGTGTTAAAGCAGCAGAATATTACAATACCCTTTAGAACGTACTCTAAAAACAATAAAGACTACTACTACTACTACTACTACTACTACTACTACGACGACGACGGCTACTACTACTACTACTACGACTACTACTACTACTACTATTACTACGACGACTACTACGACTACTACTACTACTACTACTACTACTACTACTACTACTACTACTACTACTACTACTATTTTTTAAAATTTTACATTGGACTTGAACATTATAAATTGGGCCTGTGCGTGATGGCGGAGAGTTCATGGTTGATGCACAGAAAAATGTTGTCGCCAGTGACGGGCACTTCGTGTAAACAGAAAATCCACTCATCACTTTCGACATCATTTCTTCTGGCAAATATACAGACGCTGCCTGTATCTTGAGCTCAGTGGCTGCCGACCAAGTAGTCTACAGTCTTCTGTAGTTTGGCGGCGGACACTCACAACTTGGTGAATAAAACCAGGTTGTTGGTTTTTTTTTCAGGCCAGAAATGTAATGTCTCTACAAGTGAGCAGGTCTGAAAAATGTGCTCTGGAAGAGGTCCGTGTCAGAGAAAGAAGAAGAAGGAGAAGAAGAAGAGGAATTAAGAAGAAGAAGAAGAAGAAGAAGAAGAAGAAGAAGAAGAAGAAGAAGAAGAAGAAGAAGAAGAAGAAGAAGAAGAATTAAGAAGAAGAACAACAACAACAACAACAACAATAACAACATGATGATGATGATGATGATGATGATGATGATGATGATGATGATGATGATGATGATGATGATGATGATGATGATGATGATGATGATGATGAAAGGGTGTACCTCGTAATGCATAACTAATAAATTATTCCTTATGAATCTATGGGAGTGGGCGCTGATACCATCTTGACCCGAAGATGGCTACTGCTGACGTAAGTATCAACCATCGGACAGTACATTGTAAACGACGACCACGATGACGGTGATGACAGCTAAAGTATTGCATCAGAAGAACTAAGAAAGATACACGTGTACAAACCGCAGTGAAGATAATGACAGTAACGACGAAAGACTTGATAGCAGGATTTACTCAGACAGCAGAGGGAGAAGTTGAGTGTTTGTTTAATACGAAAGATAATTGTAGTCGTATGAGGCGCCGTATGAGTACAACTGCTATAAATAACATTCTATGTATTGCATTTTTACTCATACACGGGTTTTACTTATACGGCGCCTCATTTAGACGACTCTGCTTTTCTCTGTCTCTCCCTGCCTCTCTCTCTCTCTCTCTCTCTCTCTCTCTCTCTCTCTCTCTCTCTCTCTCTCTCTCTCTCTCTCTCTCTCTCTCTCTCTCTCTCTAGTTGATGACAGCAATGCCAATGTTGTAGACGATTAAACAGATAATGACACGATCAGCAAGATGAGTATTCAGATAAGGACAATGATAATCAAGACAGATTACAAGATTATAAAGACGATTAAACAGATAATGACAATGAAGATGGATACAGATAGTTACACGATAACAAAGACGACTACACAGATAATACAACCATGATGGCTAATGCAACAGCGTTGTGGCCGCGTGGTCTAAGGTGATGCTAACTTTCCTTGTTCACAGGCTAGAAACTAATGGCGCCTGACAGGTGTGGGATCGATCCTGCCTAGACTTTATGTTTCTCCGAATATTACTTACTTTCGAATCGGGCAAGGTCTCGGGGGTTTTCTCCAGGAACTCCTCTTCTCCCCCAGCAAAATTTCAACTACAAACAAAACACAACTAACTATTAGGTAGGTTGGATTTGGGCGCGCCACAGGCCGCGACTACGCCTTCCCCAGGGGAGGCGACCCAGAATTTCCCGATAAAAAAAAGACAATAAAGTGCTACAACAATGAAACGAAGGCAGAGATTACACGATGGTGATGAAGACGATGATGATGACAACGATGATGATGAAGACGATATAGATGAGTGTGTATACAGACAATAACAATGATGAAGACGAGTATACAATAATAATAATCAGAACGATGATGATGAAGACCCAGATAGATAGATAGATAGATAGATAGATAGATAGATAGATAGATAGATAGATAGATAGATAGATAGATAGATAGATAGATAGATAGATAGATAGATAGATAGATAGATAGATAGATAGATAGATAGATAGATAGATAGATAGATAGATAGATAGATAGATAGATAGATAGATAGATAGATAGATAGATAGATAGATAGATAGATAGATAGATAGATAGATAGATAGATAGATAGATAGATAGATAGATAGATAGATAGATAGATAGATAGATAGATAGATAGATAGATAGATAGATAGATAGATAGATAGATAGATAGATAGATAGATAGATAGATAGATAGATAGATAGATAGATAGATAGATAGATAGATAGATAGATAGATAGATAGATAGATAGATAGATAGATAGATAGATAGATAGATAGATAGATAGATAGATAACGCCAACATTGCCTTACCTGAGGCAGTAGAGGCAAAAGTTGATGGCGTGGTTGGTGTAGGAGAGGTTGTTGCAGACGGCCCTGACGAGGATGTATACGGCCTGTTCGTGTGGTGTGTCGCGTACCCAGTAGTAACGCTCCACCACGATGATGACGGCCATAGGGCCCACCAGCAGCATGAAGGCGCAGGTCACAGTGAGCAACATTACCGTCACTTGCCGGCTGACATCGTTCTGTAGGTTTGATTGGAAAAAAAAAAGAACCAAGTGTTCTGTATCTTTCGGTGATAAGGGAAAGAGGCGCCTGGGATCTCCCTTTCCTCAGAGCTGGCTGTGTGAGGGCGGTTTCCACTTTTTCTCCGTTTCTGCATTACCTAATACAATACTGGTATTGGATGTAGGCAATCTAAACTTCAAAATTAAAATTTCGATTTCGTAGAAATGGTGGAAAGTGTCATGGTTTGGGATTATCTGAGACAGAGGAGATGTGTAAAGGTTGAATGGAAAAGGATCTAAAACCCCTGATGAACACCGAAGGGAAGTCTGGACGGTTCAGAAGGGTGGTTGTTTATGCAAACAAATTGGAAATGATCAGAAAGATAAGAATGGAACCAGCTTAGGTCTTTTATTCCAAAAGAGTTCTCAAGGCGCTGAAGTTTAATTAAAACAAACAAACTGTTCCGTATATTTCGGTGATAAGAAAAAGAGGCATCTGGGACATCCTTTTTCTAACAACTGCTAACAGTAGGCCTAATACTAACCTGTTCACTGGAGGCAGCGCTACCTCTGAACTTGCCCGCCTTGTGCATCTGCCTGATGATCAGCACGTTGAGGACTGCCAGACAGGAGAGAGGCAAGTAGCAGTAGAGTACACCGTCGATCCACGGCCAGATCTACAATCAGCAACATGTTATTAACCTACACGAGCAAACACTCTTCCTCTTCTGCTAGACTACTGTACAAAGTGGATTTTGAAGCAGCCTTATATATATATGCGAAGGATAAAAGAATATAAATACAAAATTCAAGGCAACACGAAGGTAACAATAACTCTGTACATCAACCTCGGATGTCCGAGTCCTATGTTTCATAGTTATGCTACTTCTGTGCTATCGATGATCCACTACCACTTTGCTATCGGGGATCCACTCTACTTCGTAAATGATTTGTGCATCAACATACCTTGTAAGCGTAATGTTCGTTTGTCGATCCATCAGGGACGCAGACTTCAACCTGGAAGAGCCGAAACACATATTAAAAGACACCGTGCAACTGCCATCATCAAGAAAAAGAAGAAGTTCGTTAGTTATTCATTGCTTACAGGGTCCATCGGATTGCAAAAAGCCAATCAGGACCACAACATCAAGACCACAACATGGCTGAAAGAGTACTCATCCCTGATCCGCATAAAAGATCTGCCTAAACAACCCTAGTGGTAACACTGAAGGCACTCCACCAGCCGGTCACTTTACAATAAAGACATCCCACGCAGGGGACGCTGAGGCTGTACTCTAATTTATCGAACCCCCGTTTACAAAAACAAAATAGAATACAAACATCATTATACAATATCAACAAAACACATACATTTAAAATACCTACATTGCTCAATAATAATATCATAGGAAGCCCTAGTGACCATTTGGCAGAAAGCGTCCAATATTCCCAGGCTGATCCAACAGACCTCACACACAAATGAGGAGTTTTGTCCCGGAAGATTTTTAAGAAAAAAGGTAGGTGATTGGTCTAGCGAAGAAGACCGTATAGTAGATTGATAGAACAGAGTAGGAATGAGAAAGAACAAATGAGAAAGACAGTGATAGTGGGAATTAAAAGCAATAAATTTCCAGAAAATGGGGACACTGTTTATACAGAAACTCCCAGCACCCCAAAGAGGGAACAAGAAAGTTTGAAAGTTTATTCAAAATCTTCGGGCCTCCGGCTCCTAGAATTTAAGGTCAATTACAATAGTATGCACACATACAAAACAAATAGTTTGCAGATAATGTTTACATCAAACAAGGACTCATTCATCCGCCCTCCTTCTTTGGTAGTTTTCAGATTAGCTCAACACTATTATAAAATTCTGTTCTAATTTTTAACGCATTCAATGTAAATACACACAACCTCCTAATTTGAAAGGTACATGCTTTTAGTAAAAGAATAACGCAAGATTGTACAGGAAAAGTCAGGTACTTTGTTCGGACTGCATCATACAAAGGACAATGAAGTAGAAAATGATCTTCATCCCCCAGAAGCATGCACAAAGTGTATTGCTGTTGTTAACAAATGTTAATTTGAAAAATGACGCATTTAATGGCAGTACACCAAGTCGTAATTTAATTAAACAGTCCCTAAAACATTTAATGTCAACAGATTCAAAATACTTTTCCGATTCAAAAATACTTTTAAATTGCCTAAATCTTTTATATGTATCCTTGTTCATGACCGAGGTGCTCCATTCTTGAATAAATACATCAGACAGTCTTTGCTTCAACATTGAAAGAAAACTCCGTTCACAGCCAACACCTTGCTGCATCCAAGCATAACCAAAGCCTAGATTAAACAAGGTATTTTTTACCAGTGTTACCCAACACGTCTTACGCCTCTCGTCTAAAATCATCAGCATTTGGTACGCTTGTTTTGGTAATCTCGTTGCATCTAATGTTAATAATTTCAACCAATAACGATGTTACGTTGAGACGCGCATGATGGTGCGTGTGAAATGCGCACGATAGTACGTGTGACGCGCGCGTTAGATCTGTTCGTTTTATTTTGCAACGCATGCAGTAATAGAGTGTATTTATCTTTGATTTGATTTTGCGTTGTTATTAGTAGAGGCTTTGTGTAACGTTGGTGTTTTTAGTTGGTCGATATTATTTGAGAATTTTCGAGAATTGGTTGTTTACTATCGATCGAAGCGTATGGATTGTTCTGTTGGTAACCATGGAAGCTTCCATTCCAAATAGGGTTGTGTGACGTGAGACAGTGATGATGAAATTAATTTTGATTGGTTGTGGTGTTTCATGTAGGATATTCTCGTTTGTTCTCGAGTGTGTAGAGACTATATAAGTGCCGCACTGTTTCAAAATAAGTGTGTGTGTTGATAGAGTGTTGAAAGTAAAAAGTTGAGAGTGGAAAAAGCGATTGTATGCAGTTGTTGATGTGTGCTGAATAAAAGTGGAAAACTTCATACGACGACTCCTGACTTGTTGATGAGTGAGCAGGCTGCGTGGATAAACGAATCAGAGTTACACCTATCAGGATCTCAAGCATCGGGGCTGAATCAAATACTGATAGAAAAACAACATCGAT
The DNA here is from genome assembly GCA_036898135.1 of Oncomelania hupensis. Taxonomy (NCBI): domain Eukaryota; kingdom Metazoa; phylum Mollusca; class Gastropoda; order Littorinimorpha; family Pomatiopsidae; genus Oncomelania; species Oncomelania hupensis. The sequence goes on along the minus strand of CM072515.1, from coordinate 24,111,856 downwards.
CCAGTGTAACAAACGAATACATCTGGCTGCGCTATTAATATATACAGGATAACGTCCAGTCTCTCCATAGACAAACTTGTTTGACACTCTGAGGGGAACATTCATAAACCTTTTACATGCTAATGTATGAACCTTCTCAATATTTTCTTGTCTATTAAGCCGGGGGGGGGGACAAGAAGAAGAAGAATAGGAAGAAGAAAAAGAAAAAGAAGAAAAAGAAGCAGAAGCAGAAGAAGAAGAAGAAGAAGAAGAAGAAGAACAAAAACAACAACAACAACAACAAGATGATAATGATGATGATGATGATGATGATGATGATGATGATGATGATGATGATGATGATGATGATGATGATGATGATGATGATGATGATGATGCTGATGAAGAGGAGGAGGAGGAGGAGGAGGAGGAGGAGGAGGAGGAGGAGGATGATAAAGGTGGTAGTGGTGATGGAGGTGGTTGTTAGGTGGTATTGTAATGTGGTGGTGATGATGTCGGCGACGTCAATGATGATGAAGCTAACGCCTAAGAAGCGATTTTAAGATTAGGTTCTCACCTTTAAAATATCGTTGTATACCATCTTCCTGATGATGAGGTGATGGAAGTCGATGAGGAGGATGACTAAGGCGAGGACGACAACGATGATACGCGCTCTGCGCCACGTGGCCCAGTTTCCTGCCTTTAGGGGAAAGCGAATAACGAGGTATCGCTCCAACGTCATCGCTATCATCACTGCCACACTGTGACTCAAAAGACAGCGACAGCGATTTTTAAAAAAAAAATCAATATATTAAGTAAAATGCCGTAAGTCTAGCAGAATAAGACTGTAAGCTGCAAACTATAATACCAAAACGAAAACGACGGCTGGGCCAAACATGCAAGATACGGTTAAAAAGTAATAATTAATCATTTGTATGTAATACACGAACATATTCAAGTTAAAATGAACTCTTATTTGATTGTTTTCCCCTGTGAATGGAATGTAAGGATTTTTAGGGAACTTAAGCGTGCATTAGAGCCACAAATATAGTCTAGTGATTGCAAACTGTCGGGTCACCTGTAATGAATGGAGATGTAGAGAAGGAAGAATACTGATTGCAAACTCTCGGGTCACCTGTAATGAATGGAGATGTAGAGAAGGAAGAAGACCAGTCCGCAGGTGCCGGTGGTCACTACCGGGCGTCCGGCATTTTGGGCCAGCCATAAGACATTGACCACCTGTACTAAAAAGTCCGACACGGCCAGAGCGGACATGTACACGGATGTGGAACTGCCGGACAGACGTGGAGATCCGAGCAGGACGCAGATGGTCAGAAGGTTGCCCAACATCCCTCCACCTATTAGATGTTCCAAACAAAATGCCGCCCCAAAAGGGTGTTGGTGTTGTTTTTTCAAGAAAGAGATATATTAATTCTTTAGTTTCGTGCAATCAGAAACATAAACACATTTTCGTTAAATAATGCAGTCATATATAGAAACATATTTCGGTTACATAATTCAATCAGAAACAAACATATTTCAGTTAAATAATGCAATCAGAAGCAGAAACATATTTAGTTAAATAATGCAATCAGAGACACACATAATTATTTTCAAGTTAAATAATGCAATCACAAACAAACATATTGCAGGGCGCAATGGCGCAGTTGGTTAGAGCGTAGGTTTACAAAGTCCTAGGTTGTGGGTCGATCCCCGCGGAAGACAATTGTCTTTAATTAGGTATGAGACTTTCCAAAGTAAAGGAGGGTTTTCTCTGGTTATTCCGGTTCCCCTTCCCTTACTAATAATGATACTGGATGCAGTCAATCTTAAAACAAGTCTTTCTGTCTTCTGTAATACTTAACAACGATCAGCGCAGATCGCCGAACTTAGAGATTAATTGAAGAACAAGCGAGTGTATTGCATTATTATTATTATTATTATTATTATTATTATTATTATTATTATTATTATTATTATTATTATTATTATTACTGTTATTGTTGTCGTTATTATTATTATTAGTAGTAGTAGTAGTAGTAGTAGTAGTAGTAGTAGTATTGTTGTTGTTGTTATTATTATTATTATTATTATTATTATTATTATTATTATTATTATTATTGTTATTGTTATTGTTATTATTATTATTATTATTATTATTATTATTATTATTATTATTATTATTATTATTATTACTAGTAGTAGTAGTAGTAGTAGTGTCCTCATTATTTTGTAGTAGGTGATAGTAATAGTAGTGTAGTAGTCGTAGTAGTAGAATTAGAAGTAGTAGTAGTAGCAGCAGTTGTAGCAGCAGTAGTAGAAGCAGGTAGGGATATCTCCTTGGTTAAAGGCGAAAGCCTTTCGTACGTACGTTTTGGGTGACGTAGGTTCGAATCCGAATCCTGACTTCAGCAAATTATTTTGTGCATACCGAATGTTAGTGGACAGCGTCTTGAGAAGCACAATGAGCTTGTCAGTGCACTATATAAGAACAATCTCTTTTAAGTAGTAGTGGTAGTAGTAGTAGTCGTAGTAGTCGTAGTAGTAGTAGTAGTAGTAGTAGTAGTAGTAGTAGTAGTAGTAATAGTAGTAGTAGTAGTAGTAATAGTAGTAGAAGTAGCAGCAGCAGCAGTAGTGGTCGTGATACTGGATGCTATAAAGTAGTCAGGAACCTTGGATTAATCAACACACCTGCGCAGATTGGGACATAGATGTAGTCCAGCCAGGTCGCCACCTTAACTTCCAGGTATTGAGTCACGTGCACGTCACGTGACAGATACTGGTTAGGCACGTCACCAGCCGCTGACGTCACTTTTACCCCTGATGTTACAAAGTCTATATTCACCAAAGCAACGTCCGTTGACATGTTATTGTTGTGGTGATGGAGGTAGTGCGGATGTGGGTGGTGGTGGTTTGTTGTTGTCGTTGCTGTTGTTGTTGTTGTTCTTGTTCTTGTTGTTTTTTCTTCTTTTCTTTTTCTCTTTGTTGCTTTTTTCCCCCGATGAATTAACTACAAGAAGACAACTGTTTCACAATTCCTTGTTTCTAACGATCATAGAGAATTGGACAATTAAATATCGGTAATATGTACAGGTACTGACGTGCGAGTTAATAAAATGAAATAAAATTCCTCAGATTGAATTTAGGCCTTTATAATCCTGACTAAACTTGGTGACCGTCAATGAGACCTTTCTAAACGCGTTGATTCAAATTTATCGACAATCAAGAGTTCTGCGAAATGTTTCTAAACGTCAAATAACTTGACAGGACAATTGACTTGACAAGTTCAGCGGTCGGCACTTCTTTTCTTCTTCTTCTTCTTCTTCTTCTTCTTCTTCTTCTTCTTCTTCTTCTTCTTCTTCTTCTTCTTCTTCTTCTTCTTCTGCAGGATACTGTGGATACTCCGACTGTTCGAAGAAAAACTTCACAACTTTTTGATAAAGCTCTTTTGGACAATATTCCACAGAGTCTGCTTCAGGATCAGACTGCGGTGATGAAGCCGACTGACTGAATCACAATAACCAATCAGGTCCACTTTTTTTCGCATATTAAAGAAGTTTTAAGCCTTGATGAAATCTGGTGTGCATTTGTGTAGGCTTATGACTGTTTTGAGAATGTGAACAGGTAAAAGAATGCAAGGAAATAAAGAGAAAAGGGGGGTGAAAAGAGAGAGAGAGAGAGAGAGAGAGAGAGAGAGAGAGAGAGAGAGAGAGAGAGAGAGAGAGAGAGAGAGAGAGAAAGGTTGGGTGGAGATGGGGGAGTGGAGGGAGAGGGGGGTAGAGGGTATCCTGTACGGAGCGCGTTGATAGTCGGCCCTACTCGTGTGAGCGCTGTGCTAGATGACAATGCAGAAGTCCGCGCAGAGACAATATAATTAGTAGGCGTCCCAAGAGGAAGCAAGCATATTATACATCGATCAAACGACATTGGAAATCGTAAGTTCAAATTACCAATCATGAATAATTTCTTGTTGCTCTACAAATATCAGGGGTGGGGGAAAGAAGCATAGAGGTTTCTTAATATCGAACAGTTAAGTGCAGATTTGTCTCATCGGGAAACAAGTGTAATTATCGACCCCGTGATAAAAGGACGCGTGCCACCATGGTCAAATAGTTCTCACCAATCAGTTCTATATTTATATATGCAAAACGTGCTACGCATTTGCTTGCAGTGAGAGGTGTATAGAGCGCAGGCAAACATCAAATGCTGACATACACTTCATAAAAAATATAGGTTTGGAATGACAATCAATGCTAATTTTATTTAATTTTTCTACTTTAAACAAAACTATCTATTTTTTAAAGAATTTAACAAGAACGTACGTAATTTGCCTGTACCAGAAATGACGGCGCGTTTCTTGAAAGATTAAACAACAATAAATAGAACGATGAATTTGAAATTGTTCTTGCATTAGACGTTGTATTGTAAGCTCGTTGCATAATTTACTTAGTTATACTTGGATAAGATTTTGTTTCTTCATTGACATTAATGTAAACTTCAAAATTTTCTTATATGGGCTTCCGTGTTTGGTAGTGGTAGTAGTGGTGTTTTCAATTTTATTACTACGGGTCATCGTGGAAATTACGACAATACTAATTACCAATGCAGATGTTTAGCGAAAGCATCGATACATGAGGAAAAATATAATGTTAAAAAGACACGATGACTTGCTGACAGTATATATATATGGATAGATAGACTGATGGTCCTGTCTTTCCAAATGGGCTTCCATCTTGTCAGGGCGGCAGTTGTTCATTTACCCATTATGGTAGTCTCTATCCCCACTGGGGGCAGTTAAACACGGCATTTCACTCATCTGTAGGGATATATATGGTAAAATAGTGATCCCTTTCTAAGTAATGCCACTACAGAATGTCGCAACTTCTCCATACAGCAAAGCTATTCCAAGAGTTCGTAGTAATTGTTCTCAGCACTCAAGAGCGATTCTTGAAAGGGTGGAAAAGGTTTCCTGTGCCGAAAGTACGACTACGATAGCTGCAGTGTTGTAGAGGGTGGAACCGGTACGATTTCTCAAACCGGTTTTTAACCGGTTTTTCCAATAGAAAACCGCGGTTTAAATCCGGTTAACCGGCTAGTAGTTACAACTGGTTACCCCGGGTAAAGGCGCATAGTAAGCAAGGGAAATAACCTCTGTATTGAATTTTTTTTTTGAATTTATGTCGCTAGCTACTTAACTCAGAGGCTATTTCCCTCCTCCACTGTGGGTAGATTTGGGAGTTTGCTTTTCAGTTTTGAGTTTGTGAAACCGTTGGTGGAATCTGAAGTTGCGAATGTCATATTGGTTAGAAAAACAATGCGCATTGAAAGATTAAAAGCCTGTTCCAAGTTTGTGTTCTGTGAAATTCGGTTGTAAAAAGTCCTTGCATCTAGCATGTAGGACTTGTGGGTTAGATCTATTGGGTGCAGGGCCCGCAGGCTTGCTTGGCTTCAGCAGCAGCAAAGGGTGGTATCGGCGAATGTGTGCATTCATATTTGAAGTGCCACCGCCAAGTTTAATACTTGCCTTACAATCTTTACAGTAACCGGTATTATGGTCAACCTTTCCTGCTTCTGTCTCTCGCAGGAGAAAGAATCTCCAAATGTCAGCTTTCCCACGCGTGTTCGCTACGAATGTCTGTTTCTGCCATTTTGCTAGTGCTTTACGGGACGAGTGATGTCCCTTAGAAAAACCGCGGTTTTCCGGTTTTTTAAGGCCAAACCGGTTTACCGAACCGTGAGAAAGTCGAACCGATTTTAACCGGAAAACCGGTAAAACCGAACACCCCTACAGTGTTGCATACCTGTCAAGGGGTTTTCAGGTTATGGTGTAGCAATTTAACAGAAAAACCATAGCAAATGGAGGTTTGGTGTAGCACTAATGTGAATCACGCGATTCGCAACAAAACTGGAAACTTCTGCATCCAATATAAACACAGCATCCAATGTGTTTACAAATTTATTGTAAAATCTTGTTAATGCACAACACTTTAGCTATTACCATTATCATTATAAACATTTTCATGTACGTTTTTCAAAATAAAAGTAAAAATGCAAAAAAAATTAAAAAAAAATTATATATATAACATACAGACAGAAAATAGGCTAGGCAATCATTAAAAAAAAAACAAAAAAAAATAAGGGAGACAATCACTGACACAGAAAAAGCAGATGAACTTTTTTCCCCCAACAAATTTGCTTATTCACAAAACATGGTTTACAATGCCAAGAAAAGAACTATTAGCATTGCACAAAAGCTTATACCAATTAATTTAATTAAAATATAACTAAATGGCAGCTGATATAATATGAAAGTAATCAAAGAGAAATGATCGTAGACTGAAGTTCTGAACGAACACGTGTTGCGGAAGTGCGGTGCTTTTACTAAGTGTCTTTAAACCGGACTCGACCGGAACAGACTACTTTCGCGCAAAAACCCCCTTGGTTAAAAAATATTATCGTCCCTTTTAAAAAATTGCGTAGCAGCTTTGTGATACGCCGTAGCAATGGGAAAATGTTTAAAATGCGTAGCGCTACGCATAAATCCGTAGCACTTGACAGGTATGGTGTTGATTCCACTTTACTTGTGTGCGTGTGTGGGACTGATTGGGTTTCGTAAGAGGGCACCAATATAGCCCACGCTTCATTGGAGAGTGGACTCTCTCTCTCTCTCTCTCTCTCTCTCTCTCTCTCTCTCTCTCTCTCTCTCTCTCTCTCTGGTGTTTTCATGAACTAAACGTGCTAGTGGAATACTTTTCGCAATGCCTAAAATGACATCGATCTTCCAGAACAATGCAAAAACGGAAAAAATGGTGAAACATTAATATATGAGATGTACACACACCAACTTGGACTCTGCATCTCCTATAGTTTGGGGTCAAGGTCATAAAATGACAGCTGCAATGACCTTGACCTTGATAAGGTTGAGCAAACGTGTCTGTTTGATACATGTAACAATATGTAATAGTGAAAATACTAACCGGTAGCCTTGTTAGCGTTGTTTGATTTAATGTATCGCACCTGACACCTGTAGGACATAATGCAATGCGATTTAAAACAAGAGTACATAAAAACTAAAATAATAGCCTGAGCTTGCTTTCCGGCTCAAAGAGCTGCGCAAGACTTGCCGAAGCGAGGACCAAACTTACGCCGTACTACAGAAATACATTGTTATGTTACACATGAGACTCCCTATAAGATGAAAGAAAGGTAGGGTGGGGAGATTGGTATGCGAGTAAGTTAATCAAAAAGCTAAGCAAAAAAGGTATGTTTTCAGTTGGGCTTTAAATATATAAATATCTTCCAAGTTCCTCAGACCGACAGGAAGTGCGTTCCAAAGAGATGCAGAAGTGAAACTGAAACCGCGCTCGCCAACAGTTTTCAGGTTTCGACGCGGAACTTTCAACAGCTTTTTTGCGGAAGATCGGAGAATGCGGGCTGTCCACAAGTGAGTTGGGAAGATACGCTTGGAGAGTTCCTTCAAAGAAAGGGAAGGCAAAAACACAGATCTTATACTGGAGGTGGAATTTTATAGGCAGCCAGTGAAGTTTCTAAAGCAACGGCGTGATATGGCTTCTCTTTCTCTTTTTTAAAACGAGCCGTGCTGCGCTGTTTTGTACGCATTGGAGACGATTTATCTGTTCTGCTAATAGACCCAGCAATACCGAATTTCAAAAATCCAGACTATTGCGTTTACTCTGGCCTATTCTATCCTATCCCGTAACTCAAAAGTCGTTGGGGCACCAAAACTGATCGTTTAATCAGCGTACTTCATCTTTCTCTGTCACCAGCAACCCTCATGGCTTCGCTCAGTCCGTCTACCTATTTTTCAGTCTCTCTTTGTCCACGTTTTAAAAGCGTATATGAAGATGGAGATGACAAGGGAGCGCAGCAACCTTACCTTGGAGTGTAGACTGATTGCCCTGTATGTTACTCTTGTCACAAGGGGCATTAACCAAGTGGACCAGATCTTCGATAGCAAAGCGGTAGTGGATCCTCGTTAGCACGCCGGTAGTTCGCTCTTTGTACTCTAACTGTTGTGCTCTGGGGTGGTATTCATGACCGTTGGTTAAGGCTTAACCAATGTTGGTAAAATTAACGACGTTGGTTAAGCTGGAAATTTTAAATTCATGAGGCCTTAGCAGAGTTAACGACGGTTGCTAACCATGGTTATTTTAACGGAGGGGGGACCACCCGATAACCAATGGAACACTGGTTAAAAATGGCGGCCATCATTTGGTGGCAACTTCGACAGAGACGAGCTCCGAGGAGAGAGAGAGTATTTCGCGACAGAAGTAATCCACTTGACAAATTTGATGATGTGGAACTGGTATCAAAATTTCGTTTTCGTCGGCATGATATCATCACGTTAACGAACGCGGTAGACAGACTGAAACTGTGTGATCGGCAAGGCGTTTTGTCACCACTTTTACATGTGTGTCTCACTCTTTGTTTTTATGCCTCTGGCACCTTTAATAATCTGTCATATTAATAAAACGGGTTAATATTATTATTATTAAAATATTGTTGTTGGATTTTGACTGGTGATGTGTAGGCTTATTGTGTATCTGTATAGTTTATACTCGTAGGGTAATGCAACCCTACGAAATAAAGACAACATTTCAAGTTCCAAACTACCCAGAAACGGCAGAAATTGAACCTCAGTCTAAAAACAAAATGTAGGCCTAACAGTACAAACTACACCATTGCCAGACTTTAATCGTGCGGCTGCACGATTCCGATGGTCTTTTTTAAGGTTATAAAACTTCTCCCTCACGTCTTCGGCTGTTCGGTTCGCACCACCAACTGCAGTCACTCTTTCGGCGATTTTTTTCCAGCAGTCGTTTTTTAGGCGGTTCGTGACATCAGTTGATAAACTTGCCATCAGTATATGTTTAAATTCTATAACGTTCTCAAGGAGAACATTAGTTTCAGTGTACGAAAAAATTGCTTTTCTCTTTGCCATTGCCACAGCCATTTTTATAGGCCTATTTTGTTGACGAAAGAAGGAAAACAGCTGCTTGAATTATGCCCCCTTACGGATATTCCCGCACAGCCCAAAAATAGCCTTGGTTACGTACCAATGGGTGGACACTCGCTCATGAATAGCGATCTGCTAAACGATGGTTAACGATACCATTGTTGGTTACAAAACCAATGTTGGTAACGTTAACCATCGCCTATAATTTAACGGGCCATGAATTCGACCCCAGGCCTACAAACGTAAACACCAACTGTTCTCTAAGCACGAACTTATTACAAACGTTAACAAAAAAAAATCCACTCAAGATGCGTTAGAGTTTTTGCGAGTGTCAGTTATAATGGTCAAGTGCATACAGCATATATAATTGACACGTGTTGAGGATATTCATATTGCTACACTATTGTCGGATAATAGTATTAGCCTTCATTTCCTGTCATCCCAGTTGTATGTGCTTTTCATTGGATGTCATTGCTACTGTACTTGCTTTCATTTCATGTCATTCCAATGTTATTTGCCTTAATTTCATATCATTGGCTTTTACCAGTGTTTCATGTCATTCTAGTGTATTTGCATTCATTGTTTGTCATTCAAATTGTATTTGTTTTTCATTTAATATTATTCCAATTGTATTTGTTTTTCATTTAATATCATTCCAAATATATTTGCTTTAATTTCATGTAATGCTAGTTGTATTAACCTTCATTTATGTCATTCCAATTGTATTCGTTTTGGATTTCATGCCATTCCAATTGCATTTGCTTTCATTGCATATCATTCTGATTTAATTTGCTTTCATTGTTTGCCATTCCAGTTGTATTTGCTTTCATTGTATGTGATTCCGCGCTGTATTACCTCTCTGTACCAGCCAATGTCAGTGATTACAGAATTACTGCTCCACAAAGAAACAGATCTAAACGAAAAACATAAAATGGACAGTAATAATAATAATAATAATAATAATAATAATAATAATAATAATAATAATAATAATAATAATAATAATAATAATAATAATAATTAAGAGGATGATGATAATGATGGTGATGGTGATGGTGATGATGATGATGATGATGATGATGATGATGATGATGATGATGATGATGATGACGGTGATGATGATGATGATGATGATGATGATGATGATGATGATGATGATGATGATGATGATGATGATGATGATGATGATGATGATGATGATGATGATGATGGTAAACTTTGTTAAAACAAAGTTTATTTCATATCATTTTTTAATACTTTGTTTGTCAAACCTCTAATATACAACGCAAAAACAAAATCCTTGTGCATTATAACAGGACAATAAATGAATTCGTATTCGTAAATGTCGTAATGGTGACTGAGTACGTTCACCCCGGGACCTACACGCGTAGAGCGAAGGCACTTGGCGTTCCACAGACGTTCGACGCGCACAGCTCCACACAATGTACTTGTAGGGGTGCCTTACATGATTATTGCTTTAGGTCCAGCGGACTCTTCCGAGCCAAATCAGGACCGGACAACCCCTGATCCGCATAAAAGATCTGCCGAAACAACCCTAGTGGTAAAACTGAAAGCTCTCCACCAGCCAGTCACTTTACAATAAAGACATCCCACGCAGGGGACGCTGAGGCTGTACTCTAATTTATCGAACCCCCGTTTACAAAAACAAAATAGAATACAAACATCATTATAAAATATCAACAAAACACATACATATAAAATGCCTACATTGCTAAATAATAACATCATAGGAAGCCATAGTGACCACCTGGCAGAAAGCGTCCAATATTCCCAAGCTGATCCAACAGACCTCATACACAAATAAGGAATCTTGTCCCGGAAGAGTTTTCAAGAAAAAAAGTAGGTGACTGGTCTAACGAAGAAGAAGATAGTATAGCAGATTGATGGAACAGAGCAGGAATGAGAAAGAGCAAATGAGAAAGACAGCGACAGTGGGAATTTAAAGCACTAAATTTCCAGAAAATGGGGATACTATTTATACTGAAACCCCCGGCACCCCAACGGGGGTGTAGGGGTGCCTGGCATCAGAGGGAGGTACAAAACTTGTATAGCAATGAGTGATTCTAGAAAAAACGCACCAAGAAGTTTATGTTGATGAATGCGAGTGACACAGACATAAGATACTTAAGAATATAATGTCAAAGATTGCAAGTAAAATCGATTTTTTAAACTTTTATGGTTGGTTGACTTATTGATTGACTGGTTTGTTTAAAAGAGAATTGAAGAATTACTGTTGCAATAATCTATATTCATGCACACACATACAAATATAAGTTAAAAATTGGTGTTATACTTTTAGCAAAGGTCGGATAGTTTCAAGGTCGGTTATATTCAAATTCTGCTTATTTTCCAACCCAGCCATGGTTCCGGTTGTACTCGAAGAAAAACAAAAAACAACAACAACACACAACTACATCCAAACTTCGGAAAGGTTAGCTTCAATTCAAACCTATCCTATTTTGCCTAATCTACAAAAAAAAATGATCCGAATTCGACTGTATTTGATAATGTTGTCCGAGGATGATGATGATGATGAAGAAAGGCTTCGACTATATGACAAAGGTGTGCTGAATATCACAGATATGCTATATACAGGAATGGGGGCACAGTTGATAGGGTGCAGGTTTTTCTATGCCAAATGTCGCGGATTCGAAACCCGAATTTATGTCACTTAAATACGAGCCTTTTTAGGACACCGAGGGCTTTCACCGGGTACTCCTATTTCCTCCCTCTCTTCCATAATGCAGTCAATGTAAATTTCAAAACAAAATTTGATTTTTATTGTAGTGAAATATGTACAGAGAACCTCTTAGTCTGGTGTGTTTTATCTCCCTTGACTTTGAGCTCTCTAGCTCCTCTTCCGGTAAACTGAAACAGTGTACCCCATGAGAACTGATCCAAAATGACATATGCGCTGTTTATTTATCAAATCAAGAAACTGGCGTTTTAACACTTTAGATAGGCACGTTCGAAAAATTCTCTTTCCACGTGAAAGTCTGAACATGCAAAATTAAGTAAATACAACGGGTGAAAAAAACAAAATTCCTGTATGTAAGATTAGGCCTGTCTGAACGTCCACGTAAAACTAGTTTCTTTCGCTTGGAGTAGTCTTGTAACATAACACCACTGATTGATTTGTCACTTGTACAGCGCTGCTAATCCATGTTATCACAGCAAGCTCAGGATAGAGCTCTCGCACGTGACCACTGAAAAACAAATGCTTCTAAAAGTTAATTTAGACTATCGTATTGAACTGTCTCTTTACTAGTACATTTACATGCTTTGTTTTTAACTGTTTCACAACAGTTTCACACTAGTTAACCCTTCAACATGCGACTAAAAAGAGAAAAAAAAGCTTTAATAAATTAATGTTTGTGATCCTTTGGACTATTTCGCTCGAGATGACCTCTGTAGCGATGAGTTCACCAAGCCAATGTGGCAGGGGCCCGGGACGGAGAGATGGGTTCTTTGATCATGGCTTGCGGAATCACCTTGCCGCTGTCCCTCCCTCCTTCCTTCCTGAAATCGCACAGGAACAAATAATTATGTTAGTTAAAACTCGGGGAAAAAGAAGAAGAAGAAGAAGAAGAAGAAGAAGAAGAAGAAGAAGAAGAAGAAGAAGAAAATGATGATGATGATGATGATGATGATGATGATGATGATGATGATGATGATGATGATGATGATGATGATGATGATGATGATGATGATGATGATGATGATGATGATGGCGACTAAGAAGAAGACGACGAAGAAGAAGAAGCAATGATTCAGCCTTATACTGAATGCAGCAGCGCGATACTCATGGATTCAAAGTACAACGTTCCTGTATTGGCTGGTGAGTGTGAGCTAGTAAACCAACTTACCTTTTGACGAGATAGACGATGAGAGCAACGAGCGCGAACAGCACGGCACAGGACAGAACGGCTACCAGGATCCAGCACAGCAAGTTGTCGCAGGATCCTAAATTATAACTGCTCTATAAACAAACAAACATTACGTCATAAATAGCTTCATCAACACAAACTTCAAGAAATAAACAGCTTTTGTTGGAGTAATTCAAGCTAACGAAGGCGCCAAAAGGATCACCCACAACACAATTAAATTCAAAACAATGACCATCAGTCTTGAAGAGAAAATTCAAGGTACGGCAGCAAAGAAAAATCTCCATTCTAAACACAACCTGCATTATAAATATGCATTATATATTATCATATATATTATGCTTTGTTTGGGTAAAGTAATTAAAATCGAGGCACTCGTCACAATTACTGGTATAATGATAATTTAGGCTACTTTCGTGTTGATTTTCCTTACAACAGTCGATTTTCTATTGTAATTCTTCAGACGAAATTCAATATCTCCTGCCCTCGTTTCGCGCTTCCCTCCCCTCACCCTTCCCCTCCTCTTCTCCCCATTGCTCTTTTCCACCCATTTTCTCCCTAACACACACGCGCACACAAACACACACACACACCCACACACACACGCACACACACACACACACACACACAAAAGTTGAATCGCCAAGCCGTTTCTTGTCCAACGACAGTTAACAGGTAAACGTCAACAAGTATGCCGATGGCTCAGTGGGTTACAGCGTGGCCAAGAGCGCAGGGTTGACATGTGAATGCGTCTAGAGCGATTTTGCCTCAATCTTGACTTGGGCAAGCGCATTGACATGCGCTTTGAGCTGAGAAGTACGCTGCATCAGAACAATGCTAACAATGCTGTTACATTACGTAACTTACTTCTCGCAAAACGTTTCAAGTCCCGATATGAAGAAAGTAAAATCAATTTTAAAAAGCAATGTAACATAAAATAACTAATACATAAATGTATAACTAAATAAATCAAAAGGAAACTTTCCTTGCTTGATGATGGAGTGGCAACATTCGCTGTAGCAGACGTTGTCGGTTTCCCTGTTTAAAGAAAATATTCTATGTAAATATTGTTTTTAAAATTAAACGACACCACCTCTACCTCCCATCCTCCCACCCCCAAACATAGTGCACGTGTTAAAAACGACGTTAATTAAGAGTAGTAGGAGGAGGAGGACGATGGGGGTGACGGCGACGATGATGATAATGACGACGACGATATTGCTAACCGTTAAATTCAATGGGTTGTAGTTTGCCTTTGACTGATTGGGTTTTTGAAACTGCATGCTCGTTTTGATGAAATCTTCCATGTATGCATAGTCATTCTACACAAACGCCAAACAACGCAATCCACACGCACACAAGCACAGACGAACACATAGGTTACCAATACACAGGCGCGCGTAAAACACAGACGACACACATAGGTTACCAATTGTTACGTTGAAACGCGCACGATAGTTCGTGTGTAGCGCGAGCGATATATCTGTTCGTTTTATTTTGCAAAGCATGCAATAATAGAGTGTATTTACCTTTGATTTGATTTTGCGTTGTTATTAGAAGAAGCTTTGTATAACATTGACAATTTTAGTTGGTCGATATTATTTGAGAATTTTCTAGAGTTGGTTGTTTACGATCGATCGAAGCGTGTGGATAAATCTAGTGGTAACCACGAGACGCTTCCATCCCAAATAAGGTTTTATGACGTGAGATAGTGATGACGAAGTTAATTTTGATTGGTTGTGGTGCGTTACGCTGGAGTGTTCTAAATTGTTCTGGAGTACAGAGAGACTATATAAGTAACGCACTGTTTCAAAAGGGTGGTTGATAGTTGAGGATTGTATTGTAAAGTGTAAAGTTGAAAGTGTAAAGTTGAAAGTGAAAAGTTGAGAGTGGGAAAAAGCGATTGTATGCAGTTGTTGATGTTCGCTGAATAAAGTTGGAAAACTACATACGACGACTTTGCCTTGTTGCTGAGTGAGCAAGCTGCGTGGATAAACGAATCTGAGTTACACTTTATCAGGTTTCAAGCATCGGGGCTGAATCAACTGATAAAAAACCAACATCGAGTGTAACACCAATACACAGGGGCGCGTAAAACACAGACGACATACATAGGTTACCAATACACAGGCGCGCGTAAAACACAGATGACACACATCGATTACCAATACACAGGCGTTCCTGCACATACATACACACACACACACACACACACACACACACACCTGTAAATTTCTGCTGGTTTGTAGGGGCAGCAGCCGTTGTTATGAGTGTTTCACACATTTCACCTGAAATCAGCAACAGATAAAAGTAAATGCAATATTTTTAAAAGCGTTTAACGGCGATAATTATTTACCAATTTAATGGTTGTTATACAGCGCCTTTCCAGATCAAGAGCTGCTCAAGGCCGAAACGGGATTTAACTCATAACCGTTTCTTTTTCGGCAAAACAGACGACGAACTCAGTATCTGGACAATGGTAGGCAAGTCTTTCCTCTACAAGCTCAAAGTTAGTAGTTTATAATTGGTTACCCGTCCGTCATTCTATGTATGCATTTTTGGGTCATGGTGTCTTTGAACCTTTTAGCCTCTATTGGCAGAGTTACCCAAGACCTCGGGTTTCTACAGATTCTCGAGCAGTGTCTAAAAGATTCCTGTATGTGTGAGATCAAGCGAAGGAAGTGGGGATCTTAGGAAAGATTATGTTTTGACCGTTGATCCGGACTCCGGTGCAGTAAGTTCAACCTTCTAGATTATTTTCTTGTCATTATGATTAGGTATTCCAGTCTTCAACAACAGTCTAACTTGAATCCTTCTCCTCCTCATCATCATCACCACAATCATCATCATCATCATCATCATCATCATCATCATCATCGTCATCATCATCATCATCATTCTCCTCATCGATCATCATCTTCCTCAACCTCTCCTCTTTCAATACCAAAAATCTTTAAATCTGTGATCTGTGATCTACAACGTGCAATATTGAGTATGTTACCTAGGTATGTTACCATACACCCCCGTTGGGGTGCCGGGGGTTTCAGTATAAATAGTATCCCCACTTTCTGGAAACTTGGTGCTTTAAATTCCCACTGTCGCTGTCTTTCTCATTTGTTCTTTCTCATTCCTGCTCTGTTCTATCAATCTGCTATACTATCTTCTTCTTCGTTAGACCAGTCACCTACCTTTTTTCTTGAAAACTCTTCCGGGACAAGACTCCTTATTTGTGTGTGAGGCCTGTTGGATCAGCTTAAGAATATTGGACGCCTTCTGCCAGGTGGTCACTAGGGCTTCCTACGATGTTATTATTTAGCAATGTAGGCATTTTGTATGTAATTCTTTTGTTGATATTTTATAATGATGTTTGTATTCTATTTTGTTTTTGTAAACAGGGGTTCGATAAATTAGAGTATAGCCTCAGCGTCCCCTGCGTGGGATGTCTTTATTGTAAAGTGACTGGCTGGTGGAGTGCCTTCAATTTTACCACTAGTGTTGTTTCAGCAGATCTTTTATGCGGATCAGGGGTTGTCTGGTCCTGATTTGGCTCGGAAGAGTCCGCTGGACCTAAAGCAATAATTATGTAATGTAATATAATGTACCATACATTGGTTTGGTAGGTATAAGCAGCTGCGGGCAAAATATATTCCATATGTTTTTGTTTTGTTATCAAACTTCTATTTAAAACTTATGTAAATTCTTAATAATTAATTTAAATTAACTTAATATTTAGAAGAAGAAAAAAAGTAATGGCTTAACTATTTTACCAACAACACAATATGCTCCAGATGCTTTTGTAAATATGTCACTTAACGAAATAAAGTCTGTTATATGTTAACCTCCTCCTCCTCATCATCATCATCATCAGCAGCAGCATCACCATCATCGTCATCTTCTTCTTCTTCCTTACCCTTATCGCCATCGCAACCACTGCTACTATCACCACGATCCTACCTGTATAAGATGGCATGCAAGTGCACAAAAAGCCGTTGTTTCCATTCTGACAGGTTCCACCACCTCGACACGGGTTTGAGGCGCACCAGTCTGTAGGGGCAGTGGTTGCTGAAAACAAATATAGCCCCCCATTGGTTTATTAACTGATGCAATGAACGATGTATTTAATAGTACTCATAATACTTAATTAATTATATTCATAGGCGATCAATCAACCGCGAATGATGTTATGGGGTGGTGGGGGAGAATGTAATATGTAATTAATTTAAGTTTAAGAGTACTTCAAATATCATAAGACTGCTTATTGTCCTTCATATAAAAGTATCTTTAAAAGACCAACATTTGAAGGCTTTGTTTACTTTAGGCAAAAACCGGTTTACCCTAAAATTCGCATTGTTATTACATTACACAATGATAATAACTTCGTGGGCTTTCGCTGCTGAAACCAAACGCTAAAGTTTGAATTTTCCATTTGGATTCTGACAGGGAGTGATTTCCCCTATTTTAACGGTACATCAATATCATAGCAATTTGACATTTGACCCTATTTTTGAGTGAACCACGCATCTTGACACCATACTCTTTGGTGTCTGGAGTATTTTATCAATTTAAAACGAAAATCCTTACGAGCAATTTTTTTACGGGTTCTGTCTTACCGGTTTTGATAGATTATATTTTTAGGTTTAGATTGTTGGCTATCTGCTGCTAATAATAGGCACAAAAATTACTTTCGAAAGAGTTATTTTTTGGTTGGAAGCTTTTTTCAGTGGCGCAGCGCTCACTGTGAATGTAATAAGGATCTGTCTAATGGGTTCCTTTAAGGAAATCGAACACGCTTCTCTTGGAAATAACGGTCCTATATTGTGTAGTGAGCCTATATTTATGGAATAGTGTGAACATTTAGTTTTCAGTGTTATTTTGTTTAATCGTGTGTGTGTGTGTGTGTGTGTGTGTGTGTGTGTGTGGATGGTTTGTTTTGTTTGTTTGAAGTTGTCTAATATCACCAATGTGTGAACTGTAGTGAAATTTAATAACTGAACTGAATGGTATGTTTTTGTTAGGGTGTGAGGGCAGATGGGAGGAGGGGGGGGGGTTGTGTATGAAAGAGGGAGAATGGGGAGGGGTGTGTCCGGTAGCGGCTGTATTTGTATTGGTAATGTTATTTAATCACTCTTATATAGCGCTTTTCCAGCCCTGGCCGATACAGGTTTCAACTCAAGCCGCCCGAGGCGCCCACTGACCTAGTATTGGTTGAAACTGGTTTGTTTGGCTAGGAAGTAGCCTACTTGGTCGCCAAGATTATTTAAAATGGATAGGTTATATCAAAAGTGATGCACAACTGCTACATCCAATTCTGATAAACCCCCGTGGGGCTGCCGGGGGTTTCAGTATAAATATAGTATCCCCACTTTCTGGAAATTTAGTGCTTTAAATTTCCACTGTCGCCGTTTTTCTCATTTGTTCTTTCTCATTCCTACTCTGTTCTATCGATCTACTATACCATCTTCTTCTTCGCTAAACCAGTCACCTACCTTTTTTCTTGAAAACTCTTCCGGGACAAAACTCCTCATTTGTGTGTGAGGTCTGTTGGATCAGCTTGGAAATATTGGACGCTTTATGCCAGGTGGTCACTGGAGCTTCCTATGATGTTATTATTTAGCAATGTAGGCATTTTATATGCATGTGTTTTGTTTATATTTTATACTGTTGTTTATATTCTATTTCGTTTTTGTAAACGGGGGTTCGATAAATTAGAGTAAAGCCTCAAATTAGAGTATAGCCTCAGCGTTCCCTGCGTGGGGTACCTTTATTGTAAAGTGACCGGCTGGTGGAGTGCCTTCAGTGTTACCACTAGGGTTGTTTCGGCAGATCTGTTATGCGGATCAGGGGCGAGTCCTCTTTCAGCGAAGTTGTGGTCTTGATTTTGTGGTCCTGATTCGGCTATACTGGACCTGATTTGGCTCGGAAGAGTCCGCTGGACCTAAAGCAATAGGCTAATCATGTAATGTAAAGTAATTCTGATAAACCAACTGACGTATATGACAGACCAGTGGATGACCAGTTGGTCGGTTGAATACGGAATGTTGGATCCACTAAAAATGCTTGAATCCTGAATATTGAATCCGATAAAACTTGTTTGACTGGTTGTTGCTGTATCAATTTTTATTCATCAGATTAACAATGGTTGTACTGATCAATTTTGACTGGATTGCAGGTATCATGCATGGTCATTTGATATATGGGTTGTTGGTTGATTGCAATGATGCTTAATTTGCTTGATGCACGATGCATTGGTGAGTTATTCGGAACTACGGATTCACTCACTTTTTAATGTAATATTATAAAAACCCTTTGGTGGCGCTGATTGTTTTGGTCACAATACTGTTCTATTTGGATGTACATACAACCGAGGACAAATTCAATGAGTAGTTGATGTTTGGCTTGATACATACATGGGAGAGACATTGCAGTTGCCCCTGGGGTGTGTATTTCGCAGAGTTCACCTGAAATCATCATCATCATCATCAGCAGCAGCAGCAGCAGCAGCAGCAGCATCACTATCATCATCATCAGCATCATCATCATTATCACTATTATCACTGTCAAAGTTGTCGTCCAAGAGATAATATCATCATCATTATAATCATCATCATCATCACCATCATCATCATCATCATCATCATCATCATCATTGTGATGATATCCTGGAGAAGGTACTATAATCTTTCAAGGGGACTAAGATCTGAAGATAGATGAGGCGTTTAGCTTACCTTTATCAGTCGTTCTTTACCAAGGTTCCTAAGCGATGTGAGAGACTAGATCACGGTTCTTGGTCACATAAAAATTTATATTTCTTCTCGGCTTTTAAAGTATCGTTGGCTCACTTTAAAAAATGATTTAATTGGTCTCCAGAGAAGAAGAGCTAGTGAAAACACAACAATACAAATAGAATGACACCAGTCGTATGTATGTGATTTCAACTTTTATATGTTCAACACAAATTCTAACATGACTTTAATGAAATGTAAATTAGTAGATCTAACTATACTGTTCAATGTGCTGGGAAAATGGTTTAGCCAGTCTTCTTCATCAAGTGCTACAAAGTTATACGTGTTTGATGGTCTAATAGTGATCGAGTATTTTTTTGACATCAGTTGTAGTTGAGATGGACTTAGCTGTCAGTTTCTGGGAGTGCTTGAGCCTGGTGGTCACTCTGAGGGAGTCTGGTCACTCTCAGGATGATCAGGCGAGTCGTGTAGCTACGGGGCCGGACGTGGTGAGGTAGATTCGAGATTATCTCCTTCTTTTCCACGGGAGCAAGCGTCAGGCGTTGACTCCACAAACCGTCCCAGAGCCGAGCTGGAAAATCCAGAACTCTGGCTACAATATTCTATTCAGATATATTGGTATGTGGTGCCCTCTGCAAAGAGTCTATAGCATCAGACACCTGCCGAGTTTCCCATAAGCACACTATGATATCTGAATCTTAAGGCTAAGATATATCGAGCAATATGCACAACATGTCAGAAGCAATAATCGGTTTCTGTAAATATATAAAACACGAACATGCTAATACATGGCAATTAATATAATATATAAACATACAAGTACTAGAAAACTACTAGTGTTAACTTACTTCTAGTCTCTGGGAATCGTGAAACGGTCTCTAGTCTATCACTCTGTTGGTGATGGCTGAGGAGTTATGTTCACTTCAGTTCGCTCCTTGTTTTTACCCTTGTGGTTCTAAGCTTCGCGTGTGGCTACCCGGTTATTGCGTAGTGTACAAGGGATGTGAAGGGGTCTACATCATCTCTGGTCAATCATCTCGTTCTCGCGACTACGTGAATCTTTTCTCGGCCGTCTTTGTTCTCCTGTCCTGTTTCTGGGACACTATCTGTTACGTCTCAACTTCGTGTGTCAGGGGAGGATTGCAGGGTAGATCTAATAGTGATATGATTCGCGTGGCTACTTAGTGGTCAATGGACACCGGTCAGATGTCCAAGCAGGCTAACTTACATTCTTACTAGCGAGTTCTGCTTGATGGTATCGGGAGTGAACGTCTCAAGGATGTTATTTAATAACTGCCAACATTCCTGTAGAGGTCTGGTAAATTAACGTCAAGTTTAGTTCAATACTATCTGTTTATCTCTAAGCTGAGTTACCACATCTTTGTCGTCAACATTTCTGATATTACAATCATCATCATCATCATCATCATCATCATCATCATCCCCATCACCATCATCATCATGGGATTATTATCATCATCCTTATTATAATCGTCGTCGTCACTTGAAATATCGAAGCGTATCTTTAAACAACGGTTCTTTTCTGTAAAAAAAATTTACTACCAGAATTTTTTTTTTAAGTCTTTTAAACTTTATAGTGGAGTGTTGACTCTCGCGCCCCCAGCAAGTAGTGAATCTCAAAACAAAACAAATGCATCTTACATGGCGATCGTTGTGACTGAATGACTGTAGTTCTGTGTACAACAACTGACCTTCATAATCAGCCAAACAATAACAGATAAATCCGTTGCCCTGATTTTCACACTTCGCCCTGTTTTGGCACAGGTTTGCCAAACACCAGTCTTTAACGGTCGTGTTCCCTGCGGTGGGTGGATAATAAGGAAAACAAAACAAAACAAAATAACAACAAAAGAATAAAGACAAGTTTTAATGCACACTAGTATTCTCTCCCCTCTTGCCTCCCCACTTCGCCAACGATCCAATATAGTTCCTTTGTAAGGGGAAATAAAGATTTGTTGAATTGATTTAATTGAACTGAACTGAATATATGCTAAAACATAACGCGCCTGACAAGAGTTTGGGGAGTGAGTGAGGCAAGACGTCGCAGTTTGCTAAAAATTAAAATTGATAACGACAACAATTGACACGAAACAATGTAAATCCTTAATGAAAAAAAAATCACTATAGCACAGTGTGGTGAAGTGAATGAAGCTTTCCCGTCACTTAGTGCGGTGTATGAAGATTTCCCGTTACTCAGTGTGATGAATGAAGATTTCCCGTCAATGTTGAAAGCCTTATATTTTGAAGATAATTAGGGTTAGACTATTGTCTTTCTGAACTACTTCTCTCCACTCTGTAATAGGAAGAACTACTGTTGGTAGACAGCAAAGTGTGTGACAGCTATTTCCACCTCTGAAGGTCATCATCAGATACACTGTGTTGAAGTGGTGGTTAGCTCGTAATTCCATATGTATGTTGTAGAAATCTAAACATTTACATAAAATTAAAATCATTTTAAAATTAAAAAATATTTTGTTGTAAATAAAAACTTTTTTTTAAGTTGTAGAATTAAGTTTTAAAATTATCCTCTTTAACTTGCTTGGGTGATAAGACTTTATTTTAATTTACTTAGAACAATGTTGAAATGCTTGTCATATTTCTGTAAAAGATAATAACAGATGTGTTGAAATGAATTTCATCTACATACATTTAAAAAAATGAATATAGAAGAAGGCTAGGGTGGAGACCAGGGAAGTGAAAGGGAGGAGGTGGTGTAGCAGAGACCAGATTTTGACAGCAGAAAACCACGATTCATGAAAATAGGTCAGGAATATGGTAGAATAGTTGTGTATTAAGGGCTTCACCGACTAATCTTCATCCACAACACCGCGAACTGCTCGTCGCCAGAGAAATCCGGCCCAATCAGTGTCACATAGTATTATCATCAATTTTGGAGAAGCTTTACCCTGACACTGGCTTTTATCACAAACGCCCTGTCTGCTACTCACCACTGTTAGACTGCTTTTAAGTTTAAGGTAGGTGCGGACAAATTAGTGTATGAAATGCCAGCGAAAGTAGCTTAGTAGAAATAATATCAACTAAATTGTTGTTTTATGATTCAGATAATGCATGCACAGCTTTTGTCCTGGGAAAAATACCACAAAGAGAAGAACACGTTTAAAAAAGATATTATTATTATTATTATTATTATTATTATTATTATTATTATTATTATTATTATTATTATTATTATTATTATTATTATTATTATACGCCTATGAATGACAACTCTAAGCCTGTACAATAAACATACAATAACACATCAACAGTCGAAACATTGTATATTTCAGACAAGGGAGACTATTACTAGCCGAAAACCTTTTTGTCTCCCCAGTCAGCAGACTCTTCGATATTTTAGAAAATGAGACGATCGCGATAACTATAAAACGGAACTTTAAGAAAGAATGGAAAGGAAAGAAAATTAAATAAATTTGGGAGAACGGGAAACTCCTTCGAGAAATGTACAGAAAGGGGGTTCAAGGTATGTGCATGACATAAGGAATTAAATAGGATATATACAAATTGTGCATTATAAAAGAGACAGAGAGATTGGGGGTATATTGGAGAAGAGGAGGGAGAGTTGATGTAGCCGGGGATGGGGGATGGGGAAGGGAGTGGGCGAAGGAGAACCCAAAAAACTGAAGAGGACAAGATCAGTGTGAGACTAGAACAGATCACACAATACAAGTACAGATAAGCTGTTGACACAAAAGAAGTTATAAATAAAGGCGTTTTAAATGGGACAATACAGGAAAACGGAATTTTAAAAAAAATTTAACTTAGCTCAAAACGATGAAAGAAAAAAACAAAAACATAGAAAAATACATATATAATAAATTAATTAATTAAATTACAAGTAACAATAATAAAACAGCTATGAAATTTATATTTAAATGCAAAATAAAATAATAACTTAAATCAAGAAAACAAGAACCAACGAACATAAATAAATAAATAATGGCGACTGTTATTTTCCGTTTGTATATATTAACTAAAACTGCCTGGTGCGACTGTACTTGTTCGATTTTTGCCTCGGCCGTTGACGAATTTTAAAAATCAAAACATTACAAATTTTACAAAAATCTTCTTTAGGAGATTCCACGTTTACTTTCGCGCATCTTTACACAGAAAGGAAAGGTGATAAAGAAAGAAAGAAAGAAAAAAGAAAGAAGGAAAGAAAGAAAGAAAGAAAGAAAGAAAGAAAGAAAGAAAGAAAGAAAGAAAGAAAGAAAGAAAGAAAGAAAAAGGAAAGAAAAAGAAAGGAAAAAAGAAACATATGAAAGAAATATACAATAAAAATACATTTGAAAAAAAGGTTAAACAGAATTAAAATGAAATAAATAGGAAAATACAACTCAAAGACAGAGAAACTACATAAGGCGTTCGCGTTCGGATATCACACTTAATTGCTAGCTTTAAAACAATATAGCGCAAATAAATGTAATATGACAACAATGCATAATCATGCAAATAATTATATGAACTTTTGCTATATTTGCTATTACAAAATTTTAATAATAATAATAATAGGCTTAATAATAATAGGCTTAATAATAATAGGCTTAATAATAATAATAATAATATTAATAATAATAATAAAATAATAATAATAATAATAATAATAATAATAATAATAATAATAATAATAATAATAATAATGCAAACCTTGCGCAGAGACCAAAGGCACAGTCGACAGCTTCACAATCCACAGAAATCCAATGGAAAAGAAAGAAAACAATATATGTTGATGGTCATTCCACACAGCAGTAACTACAACTGACACTAATGCAGTAAAACTTGAATATACCCGCGGTTACTGTGCATAGGCTATGATACTGATATATGAAACTTGTAGAGCAAGAGAAAATTATAGTAGGCTATTTCAATACTGAAGTATTTAGGAGATCATTATTCCAAGCAGTACAAATGTGAAGTAAGTTAAGACTGCCGTTGGTGCCATGTTACAAAATGTACAAGTATTTAGGAGATCATTATTCCATATACAGTACAAATGTGGAGTAAGTTAAGACTGCCGTTGGTGCCATGTTACAAAATGTACAAGTATTTAGGAGATCATTATTCCATATATTCAGTACAAATGTGAAGTAAGTTAAGACTGCCGTTGGTGCCATGTTACAAATAGTACAAGTATTTAGGAGATCATTATTCCATATATTCAGTACAAATGTGGGGTAAGTTAAGACTGCCGTTGGAGCCATGTTACAAAAATGTACAATGATGAGAGAATAAACCGAGGTCAAGTCTACGCACGCACGCATTCCATCGCACGGTCAAAGATCCGGACGCTCATGTTCTAGAGGGGGAGTTCAGTGCTGCATAAATACTCCCAGAAAGCACTAGGTCCCTTCTCCCCACAGCCTGCCCGGTCGCCAAGGATTGTGCACATTTGGGCGCCAGGCGATGCGCCCAAAGACTGCAAGTGGGCGCCTCGGGCGGCTTGAGTTAGATCCTGTATCGTCAGCGCCTTGAGCAGCTCTGGAGCACCCCCGTTGGAGTGCCGGGGGTTTCAGTATAAATAGTATCCCCACTTTCTGGAAATTTAGTGCTTTAAATTCCCACTGTCGCTGTCTTTCTCATTTGTTCTTTTTCATTCCTGCTCTGTTCTATCAATCTGCTATACTATCTTCGCTAGACCAGTCACCTACATTTTTTCTTGAAAACTCTTCCGGGACAAAACTCATTATTTGTGTATGAGTTCTTTTGAATCAGCTTGGGAATATTGGACGCTTTCTGCCAGGTGGTCACTAGGGCTTCCTATGATGTTATTATTTAGCATTTTGTATGTATGTGTTTTGTTGATAATTTATAATGATGTTTGCATTCTATTTAAAACGGGGGTTCGATAAATTAGAGTACAGCCTCAGCGTCCCGTGCGTGGGATGTCTTTATTGTAAAGTGACTGGCTGGTGGAGAGCTTTCAGTTTTACCACTAAGGTTGTTTCAGCAGATCTTTTATGCGGATCAGGGGTTGTCTGGTCCTGATTTGGCTCGGAAGAGTCCTGTTACGTTGAAACGCCAATGGTAGTGTGTCTGAAACGCGCACGATAGATCTAATCGTTTCGTTTTGCAAAGTATTCAATAATGGAGTTTATTTACCTTTGATTTGAGTTTGCATTGTTGTTAGGAGAGGTTTTGTATAACGTTGATAATTTCCGTTGGTCGATATTATTGGAGAATTCTCTAGATTTCAGTGTTTACTATCGATGGAAACTTCCCGATGGATATCGAAGTATGAGAGCAATCCCGGAGGCAGAAGAAATATGTATGACGTAAGTCAGTGATGACGATCTTTAATTCTGATTGGTTGGTTGTAATGCGTCATTTCTAGAACGTCCTGTCGTCACCTCGAATGAGAGAAAAAATTATAAAATGGATGCCCTGTGTGTTGTTGTGGATAGTTGTGATAGTTGTTGATAGTGAGTTGGAAAGTTAAACTTGAGAGTGAAAAGGCGATTGTATGCAGTTGTTGATGTCTGCTGAATAAAAGTTGAAAACTTCATACGTCGACTTTGTGACTTGTATGCTGATTGAGCGGGTTGCGTGGATAAACGAATCAGAGTTACACCTTATCAGGACTTCAGCATCGGGGCTGTATCAAATACTGATAAAGGAGAACACCATCATCAAACGATCGAGTGTAACAAGTCCGCTGGACCTAAAGCAATAATCATGTAATGTAATGTAATATAAGCTCTGGAGCTGGAAAAGCTTTATATAAGAACGATTAAATAAATAAACACATTAATGAATGTGGAACATGAGACAATGTTTTTTAATTATATTCAGACTCCTCCTCCTCCTCCCCCCCAACTCCTCCTCATCTCCCACCCCCCACCACCACCAAAAAAAAAGGAAAAAAGAAGAAGATAAAAAGAAACACAATTGTTGGGGATTGTGAAAAAAAAGTTGCAGGTCGAAAAACTATTAACAAATCCAAAACAACTGCATTATTAATAACGAATGGACAAACAATCCAACAAACCAAGCTCCACCTCCATTTTTGTCGTGTCTAAATTATACTTACTGTAATAAAGTGATTTCCAAAACAAGTAATTTTTTAATTAAATAAAATCATGATAAATTGGATGAAAATGAAGTCAACATATTACTTACCAATATGACAAGGCAAGTTTTAGTTAGTTTTAGACGCAAGCAATAATCCATCTTGAAATGTCCAGTTGGTTGTGCCGTGAAGTTGTGAAGCTGGCCAAGCACCAATACTACGGACTCGGTGCAGGAGAACTAACCGTCAAAAACCCTATTTGGGCACAACTGTCCACAACACGATAGCGGAAAGTGGACAAAGATCTTCCTCTACGCCGCCCCTTGAACCAATCAAGGCACAGCTTACATTATACGTCACCAGCAGGCACCCAATCCGTGAGTTCAAAGGCGTTTTTTTGTCATCCCAAGGTATTCGCGTTCCAGAAGTAATTCTGCAGTCAACTTGGCCCAAAGCCAGTAGGGAGGGAGGAATGGTGCCGGCCAACCCTAAAATTAAACCTGACAACATCGGTAACATTTTTAAAACTCTAAATTTAAATATTACCTTCCAACAAAGAAAATTTAATGGTGTTGACTGTGTCTTCAATGTAGATGACCATTTTATAATCGTGCCTAAACAGGTGCCTTCAAAAGCATTTCACTGCGTGACACTGATATTTATGGCTTTAAAAGGTAAGCGTTTCCAAACGCTGGATGATGATGAAGAACAGGCACCTGAAGGGCAAACCTTCATTTGAGAGCACTGAGAAATGGTTCTTTATTATTATTAACATTCGTAAGCTGAATTATTATATAACAACGAGAAATATCTCAATACTGACCAACGAAAGCGTTCGAAGACAGAGAGAGTCCACATGGACCAGAAGGAGGTGGATGGTGTCTTGAGTGTTCGCTAGTAGGTTAAACGTTTGTTACTACTGCCCACGCCAAGCAACTGTGAAGTAGCAAACCACCCCTGTTGACATCCTCTCTTCTTTATCACTCACCGGTTTTGATAACCTCCACCGTAACTGTGCCGATAACTTTCTCCTTGACGCCTGATGCTATCCACCGAGGGGGCTTTAAATCTAAGTGGTTTGGAAAGCGTGTGTGAGAGGATCTTTGATTACGAGTTGTGCGTCTCGTCTCCCTGTTTCTGGCTACCGTTTTCGTGTCTAGTGCAATCTATTTCTGCCCTCCTAGTGGCCATCAGGCAGGGTGACTGTGTTTCTAAACAAAACCTTGTTCCCAACTACCAAGACTGCAACCCAAGATTTAAGAACTATTTTAGCTAAAGAATTCTCTTTTTAAAAAAAATTGAGGATCCTTCCCATCTCGGTTGCCAACCAGTTAACTTGTGGCTACATTTTTCGCACGAAGATGTTTTCCGGAGGTCTTTCATTCAGGCGTCTTCTTATGCTTGGAAAAATCCCTCACTTGATTTTCACCAAGCCCAGCTGATATACTGACGAGCTGAGAACACAGCAAAATGGCCGTCTGTATGTATGGCACACATTCACAAATGCAAGCCACTGGCAGCACCAAAAGGGGAGAAAAATCTTTCCTATCGTCCCCTCATTCCCCGAAAGACAGCCTCTAAGAAGGCTTATATCCAGGGTGCTGTTAGCAAACACCAGTCCCTTGTCTTTAGGCCAGACAGAAGTATCATTTGTGTTGAACACAAACCTTTTGCATCTCCAAAGTGACGTTGTTGGACTTCGGTCGCCTAAACACTGATTTGGTGTCACTTTGATGATACTGTTTGGACACTTTTGTGGTCAAGGCAGTGTGCGGTTCATGCAAGGTCCATGCCGAAGCAGCGCTATATGCTTGTGGTATTCAAAGGGAATGTAGCCATTGGAGAGAAGGCCATGAAAATTACTTTGAAAAAATAAGATGGAGGCTGAAGTGGGGTTGGGGGTGGAGTGGAGAGTGTAGTGTGTGTCGCGATAGGCTAGTTCAAACCCAACAGCACTAAGGCTTCAAACCTCCAACGTTCAGTCTGCTTTGATCTTTATAAGTTAAGTCGCTGACTAGCAGACGACCGAAGTTAAGTTGTTCTACACATGAGTAGGCTACAGTTTCACTAAGATAAGCCGTGACCTCATCCAGCTGACCAATCACCCGCAACCCCCATTACGTGGCGTTACTATTCTCGTAGTCTCGCACGATAGCCGACCCCAGCGGGAGGAGAGGTAGTCTTTGTCCGAACATCATCGTATCAAGACGCACATTGATAGATCTCTCTAGCCGAAGACTCGGCAGGTGACGGATGAAAATCATTCATCGACAGTATAGCCAGAGCCTGACATTGTCAAGAAGGTAAACGATCAATCGTTTGTTTCATTGCGATTATTTGATATGATTATTGGATTATGTTTGTGAAATTTTACCATGTTTTAGAATAGTGAGTGTTAGTAAAACTTTGCTGACCACGTGGCGGACATTCGACCGGTTTCGGCACCACGAGGTAGCCTTCACTGTCCAACTGTTGTTTTTCCTATTTGTATTATTGCAGACCAGTGGCTGTACCGGAGAATGTGTATATTATTAATTACTTCTACCTGTGTTTATTCTAGCCATGATATATGTATAGGAATTATGTTGGAGATTCCAGTGGACCTCGGACTTAGAAAACTGTTCGTCTCTTAACTATATACAACAAGTGGGGATGATCTCACTGAGGGCTATTTCTGCCATCAGTGAGGCGCTCTGCACAACCTTTGTATACAAGGCGTTTCAGAAGTTCGTCTCATATTTTGCAGACGAGCAGGCATCGTGGTCCACGGCAGGGAACAAATTCCACAGAGAGGCAACCCTGACACGTGGCCTGCACCCTTGAGCAGCGAGAGCATTGGGCGGGCTCCACTAGCTCCGTAGTCAACTACCAAGAAGAAGAGGCAACAACACCGCACCTCGACTGTACAGTTAAGTCCACAGAAGAAGAGCACAAACACTGATCTACGATAGTCTACTCTTCCAGAAAACCGAATAATAGGACAGAAAGAACTCATAGCCTAATGACGAGACAGTAACAAATATCGAGAGTAGTAGCTGCATAGACCCATCAGGAATCGAACTACTCGAAGTTAAATTTGGACTTTTAAGTAAGTATAGAGATTAGAAGAGTTTGTATAGAGTAGAGGAAATAAATGTGTGATATTTACTGTTAACAAGTGGCTGGACTACCTATGTTTCATAGCCGTGTGAGAGCTAGTGTGTCAGTGAATCTTTTACCATTTTCTCCCTATCTCTATAACCCTATCCGCACCCTATCCCGGACGAGCCCCCACAAAATGTTACACTCAGTTTGATGTTGGTGTTTTCTATCAGTATCTGATTCAGCCCCGATGCTTGAATTCCTGATAGTTGTGTAACTCAGATTCGTTTATTCACGCAACCCGTCCAAACAGCATACAAGTCACAAAGTCGACGTATGAAGTTTTCCACTTTTATTCAGCACACATCAACAACTGCATACAATTCTCAACTCAACTCAACAACTTTCACAGCAACTCTTTAAATCACTATCAACAACTTTACTCTCTCCCAACAGCAACTCGGCACACGATTAAATAACCTCTCTCTTTTCTGGAACAATTTGGTACATGGTAGAAATGACGTACTGCCACCAATCGAACTAAAGATCGTCATCACTGACTTACGTCATACCTATTTCCTCTACTTCCGGGAACATTCACGACCTTCGATATCCATCGGGAAATTTCTATCGACAGATCACGAAAATTCTCCAATAATTTCGACCAACGAAAATTATCAACGTTATACAAAACCACTCCTAACAACAATGCAAACTCAAAT
This sequence comes from Oncomelania hupensis, assembly GCA_036898135.1. Lineage (NCBI taxonomy): Eukaryota > Metazoa > Mollusca > Gastropoda > Littorinimorpha > Pomatiopsidae > Oncomelania > Oncomelania hupensis. The sequence continues at coordinate 24,081,404 of CM072515.1, read as the reverse complement.
CAAAGGTAAATAAACTCCATTATTGGATACTTTGCAAAACGAAATGATTAAATCTATCGTGCGCGTTTCCGACATACTTTCGTTCGCGTTTCAACGTAACATAACCCCCCACTCAAGAAGAAATTTACCCAATTTCTTTCAACAACGTTGAAACGTAATGCACAAACAAAGTCCTCAATTGAAACTAATTTAAGACTTTCTGAATACTGTAATTGCGCTCAGCTTATCTACACAGAGTCAATGGTTTCCATCTTCAAGTCTATCTGGATATTGTCAATGTTCACAGTTCATCCACACAGTCAATGTTCTTTACTCACACACTCTGCTGAGGAAGTCTGCACCAACATTGTCTGATCCTTTGATAGATTCAACTCGCATGTTAAAGTTCTGCAAGTACATAGCCCATCTCATGATCCGACTGTTCACAAACTTGGCAGAGTTCAAGTAAGTTAGCGGCTTGTGATCAGTCTGTAGCACGAACTTCACTCCTTGAAGGTACAGTTCGAACTTCCGGATTCCCCATATGATGGCAAGGCACTCTTTCTCCATGGTCGAGTAATTTTTCTCAGCCCTGGACAGCTTCTTGCTGGCATAACTGACCGGAAATAGTTTCCCTTCGTATTCTTGCATCAGTATGGCGCCGATGCCTTCGTCCGCTGCGTCTGTTCTTAAGACGAATTCTTTGGAAGTGTCAGGCAGTCGTAGCACCGGATCCTTCGAAAGGAGATCGCGCACAGTCTGGTATGCCTTCTCCTGAGACGGTCCCCACTGCACTTGGTTTGGACAGCCTTTCCGCACCAGGTCCGACAAGGGTGCTGTGATGGCGGAGTAGTTTGGTACAAACTCCCTGTAGTATCCAGCCAACCCCAGGAAAGATCGCACCTGCTTCTTGGTTTGGGGACGTGGAGCGTTCAGAATCTTGGTGACGTTTTCTAGTAGAAGCCCCTTTTGTCCTTCTTTCAGCGAATGGCCGATAAAGTCTACGTTGTCAGTCCCCAGAATGCACTTACTGGGTCTCACGGTCAGGTTGGCTTCTGTGAGACGGTGAAACAGCTCCCTCAAGGTCTGCAGATGCTCTTCCCAGGTGCGAGTGTGGACCAGCAGGTCGTCCCAGTAACACACGACGTTGTCCATCCCATTAAGCATCTTCCTCATTCCTCTCTTTAGGGTAGCTCCGCTGTTGACCATGCCAAAGGGCATCCTTAGGCACTCGTACGTTCCATCAGGAGTTATGAAAGCAGTCTTTGGTATGTCCTGTTGACGCACGGGGACTTGCCAATAACCCTTGCTGAGGTCAATCTTTGAGAATATTTTACTTCCCGATAGTTGGCGGAAGAGGTCTGCTGCGGTAGGCATCGGCTCAGGGTCGAAGATGGTGATCTTATTGACCTTCCTGTAGTCGATGCATACTCTGTTGCTCCCGTCCTTCTTCTTCACGACCACGACAGGGGACGCGTAGGGGGAACTGGACTCCCTGATGATGCCCATCTTCAGCATCTCATCGATGTCTTTCTTCAAGGATTCGCGGGCCTTGAAAGGGATCGGGAAGGGCTTGGATCGAACGGGTATATTTGAAGTGAGGTGGACTTCGTATTCGACCAAAGTTGTAGAGCCAGGGACATCGCTGAAGTTGTGGGGAAACTCGCCCATAAGGTCCTTGAGCTCCATCTTTTGACCTTCCGTCAAGCTTGGTCCTAGCTTAACATCATCGATGCCTTCTTTGCTGTGGAAGTCTCCCAGTTCCAACAGTTCCTCGCTGTCAAAGCTATTGTCGATCTCAGTTTGCTGTTGCTGCATGCACAATCTGTGATGGCCTTTCCACGTACAGCTTAAGGAGGTTGGCGTGGTATATCTTGGAATGCTGGCCGACCTTCACCTTGTAGTCGTTGATCCCCACCACGGTCTCCACTTCGTACGGGCCTTTCGACTGCATCAGCAACTTATTGTGATCAGTAGGTAGCAGCACCAGCACTTTGTTGCCAGGTTTAAACTTCCTGTTCACAGCCCTACGGTCATAGTAGTGCTTTCCACAGTCCTGGGACTTCTTCAGGTTTTCTCTGGCTATCTCGAGAGTCTGCTCCAGCTTCTCCCGTAGCTCAAACACGTACTGGTAGCTGTTCTTCACCTCTGGGGTCTCTACTTCTTTCGTCCACAGTTCTTTTAGGATGTGCATCGGCCCTCGGATGGTTCTTCCGTACAGCAGCTCGAACGGAGAGAAGCCGGTGGACTCCTGCGGTACTTCTCTATAGGCGAAAAGTAAGGCGTTGGTATAGCGATGCCATTGTCTGGGCTGCTCGCTGCACAGTTTCTTCAGGGTGGACTTCAGCGTAGCATTGAACTTCTCGACAAGCCCGTTGCACATCGGATGGTAGGGTGTCGTAGTCAAATGCCGGATGCTCAGCAGTCTGTTGACCTCCTTCATGCAGTCAGAGACGAACTGCGTCCCGAGGTCTGTCAGGATCTCTTCAGGCACTCCAAGTCTACTGAACATGTCCACTAGCGCCTCTGCAACAGTTTCAGTGTCAATCTTCTTCAGAGGCACTGCTTCTGGGTACCGAGTCGCATAGTCCACTAAAGTCAGTACCCATCGATGACCTTCTTCACTCGGAGGTCTTATTTCGCCGATTAAGTCTAAGGCCACCCTCTTGAAAGGTCGGTCGATCAGAGGCATCCTCTGCATAGGCACTTTCGGGACCCTTCCTCGAGGTATGGTCTTCTGGCAAATGTCACACGATCGGCAGAAACGGCTGACGTCCGCATGAAGTCCTGGCCAGTAGAATACCGCCTGGATTCTATCCGACGTCTTCTTGATACCCAGGTGACCTCCCATGATTGAGTCATGCGCTACTTCCATCACCTGGCGCCTTAGGGGTAACGGTACCAAGACTTGACGTAGTGGTATCCCTCCGTTGACCCTCGGGTGCTGGAAGATTCGGTACAGGATCTTGGCCTTCACCTCAAAATAGACTGTACCACTGCCTTTGGTCACGTGGTCTTGGCGGTTCCTGTACTTGTTTAAAGTGCTATCAGCTTCCTGGAGCTGGATCAGCTTATCTCTGTCCACGATGGCAGCTTTGGAGTTGTCGGCGACCTTCAGTGGCGTAGACATCTTGTCTCTCTTGGCCTGGGCCCTGGTAGTAACAGCACCGACGATCTCTGGTCGGCAGGGCTGAGCCGGAGTAACCACATTGTCCCGTAGCAGCTTTGTAAGGTCTCCATCGGGAAATGGCAATGGATCCTCCTCCACAACTTCGACGTGTTGGGTTGAGGCAGGACTCCATTCTGGATCGGGGTCGTCTGGTCGTCTCGCGCCGTCGATATTCCCGATCATCAAATCATACAGCGGCTTCTTCAGGCAAACCGCTTCGACTTCGCCTATGTAGAAAGGTGTGCTGACTTGAATTTTTTGCAACTGGCGCTTTCACACATTTGCTGTCGGCCATAAGTGTCCATTTTGAATCGCCAGTGAACTGTTCTTTAGCGATTAGGTCTTCTCTGACGATGACCCCACTACAGCCAGAGTCTCTTAAGACAGTCACTTCATGATTTCCGACGCGTCCCTTTGAAACAGGCATGTTCTGAACGGTCACAGCTGCGCTGGCGACGACGGGGATGGATTTTCCGTTGGCAAGGAGAAGTTGGCCATCGGTCATGCACTCTTGCACGTCCGCAGGAGTAGCTGCGCGCTCGGTCTCACTCGGAAGAATGACGCTCCCGCCGCACACTTGATGGTCAGATCTACTGTTTTGCCGTTGATTGGAGAAACGTCTCTGTCGGTTGCCCACCGCTGCATTGTCCGTACTGCCCCGCTGTCCGCTACTTTTGTTTTGAGGACAGTTAGCCGCTCTGTGGTCTGTAGCGTTGCAGGTGAAACAACCTCTTGAATGCCCTTCCCTGGGAGGAGGCGTGGAGTCCGTCTGTCTCTGGCTCGTCTGGCTCCCTTGGACCTGGTTCCCATGGTTTGCAGTCTTCTGAAAATGTTTCGTCGCGCTGGGTGGCCCCAGGGTTTTCCCATGAGCGATAAGATATCTTTCAGCAGCCTCAGTCACATCTTTAAGCGTCTGCAGCTTCTGTTCTTCTAAGTGGGTCGCTAGGTCCTTGTGACAGGCATTGAGAAATTGTTCCTTCACGATCAGGTCATGGAGACTGTCGTAAGACTTCATTTCGCCTGATAACTCCACCCACTTGTGTAGATATGACGACAGGCGCTCCACAAACTGCTTTGGCGTCTCGTCTCACTTAGGCCGGCATTCACGGAAGCGTTTACGGTAGCCCTTCTCTGTAAAGTTGTAGCACTGCAACAGGGCCTCTTTCAAGACGTCGTAGTTTTTGGCGTCATCGTTCGACAGTCTGGTGTAAACTTCGAGAGCTTGCCCCGTCAGAAGTGCACTCAGTCGAATTGCCCAGTCTTGAGGTTGCCAGTTAGAGCTTTCAGCGAACCTTTCGAATCTCGCCAGATAACTGTCAATCTGGTCCTTCCCGTCGACGAAAGCTGGCAATTTTGGAGCCGTGTTGTCACTGATAACTTGTGGCGCATGCTGCTGTTGCTGGATGCGCGCCAACTCTAGTTGGAACTGCCGATCAGCTTCTCTTTCCTCACGCCTGCGCTCATCTTCTCTTTCTTTACGCTGCTCTTCTCTTTCTTGCCGCTGCTGTTCAATTTCCAGACGCTTCAATTCTGATTCTCTTTCTTCACGGCGACGCTGCTCTTCTAATTCTCGTTCTTCACGGCGACGCTGCTCTTCTAATTCTCGTTCTTCACGACGACGCTGCTCTTCTACTTCTAGACGCTTCTGTTCTAGTTCTATTTCTTTTTCTAGACGCTTCTCTTCCAATTCTCTTTCTCGTATTCTCTCCTGAGACTTGACGTACTCCGTCAGCTGCTTGCCTTTTAGATTCAGTTCAACCCCTTTCTGCCAGAAGTCAGCCATCTTGATGCTTCTGGAAAGTTCTTTTCAAGAAAGTTCTTTTCTAGAAAGTTCTTTTCTGGAAGGTTCTTCTTCTAGTAGAAAGTTCTTGACTGTAGAGTTCTTTTTTTCTGGAAAGTTCTTGACTGTGCTGTACCTTTCTAGACTGTTCTAGAACAGCACGCTTTCTGCAGTAGCGCTGATGCTTGTCACTAGTCGCCTTCGTTGACGCAGGCCCCGCTGTCCTCGTCGTATGCAACGCTGCACCACGCTGGTGTTGATGTGCACGCTCCTGTGCTGAAGTAGACGCGACGTCCGCTCGTCGCTCTCTCTAATACTGGCGATGTAGCTCCGAGACTGTCCCTCGACGTAGTCCCGCGGCAGCCACGTAGTCCCGCTCTGTTGTTCGCTCACGAAGCAACTCTTCGGCGACTACACGCCCTTGCAGTCAACCCGAATCTATCGGATGTAGTCCCAGTATGTTGGCCCCTCTCGACGCAACTCGTTGGCGGCTACCCTCGATGACTGCCTCTCGTAACGTTGACTCGCTTGTTGTAGCAGTTGAACCCTTGGCTATGGCGTGAATCCCGGCTTGGCCCCCAAAATGTTACACTCAGTTTGATGTTGGTGTTTTCTATCAGTATCTGATTCAGCCCCGATGCTTGAATTCCTGATAGTTGTGTAACTCAGATTCGTTTATTCACGCAACCCGTCCAAACAGCATACAAGTCACAAAGTCGACGTATGAAGTTTTCCACTTTTATTCAGCACACATCAACAACTGCATACAATTCTCAACTCAACTCAACAACTTTCACAGCAACTCTTTAAATCACTATCAACAACTTTACTCTCTCCCAACAGCAACTCGGCACACGATTAAATAACCTCTCTCTTTTCTGGAACAATTTGGTACATGGTAGAAATGACGTACTGCCACCAATCGAACTAAAGATCGTCATCACTGACTTACGTCATACCTATTTCCTCTACTTCCGGGAACATTCACGACCTTCGATATCCATCGGGAAATTTCTATCGACAGATCACGAAAATTCTCCAATAATATCGACCAACGAAAATTACCAACGTTATACAAAACCACTCCTAACAACAATGCAAACTCAAATCAAAGGTAAATAAACTCCATTATTGGATACTTTGCAAAACGAAACGATTAGATCTATCGTGCGCGTTTCCGACATACTTTCGTTCGCGTTTCAACGTAACACAGACCGAGCTAAAGTTATAAATGTATTAAGATTAGTCATAGGGTGATTACACACAGCCGATCTCCGCAGACGACAGACGAGTGGGTAATAGCATTCCATTGTGCAGAGCCCAGCAACAATAGACCCACCGGCACAGTGTGTGTGCGTGTGTGTGTGAATACGAATACGAATACGAATATTTATTGTCATAAAACCAAAACAAGGTTTACAAGACACAATATATGGTACATTGACGCATGCAATTCTTGTCATTGTGTCAAGAGAAAAGTCTTGACATTTATAGTGCAGAAAGTCTTATTTTGAAGCAGCGAAAAATATAGGATGAAAGATAGTTTGAACATATTCCTGTTTGAAAAATCATGCTCGGTTTCAATATTGCAAGGTTGTTTATGAATAATTCCCTATCATTAGAGTTGAGAACTTCACCAATAAACTTTTGTCTTTCATTATTATACAATACACACTTGTCCAGAAAGTGAAGCTCGTCTTCAATCACGTTGCAACATTTACACAAACGGTGCTCTCGAGGGATATTTTTATATCTGCCCTTTTCGATTTCAAGTTCGTGTGCGCTTATTTTTAACTTGCACATGGATTGTCGGTAATTAAGATTTTTACATAAAAGATACGTTTGAAATTCATATCTAGTTCCTGTATTCATTTGATTGTAAAAGGCTAATTTGGAATTCTGATCGTATTATTTTTTGTCCCAAAATAAAATATATTTCTCCTGAAGCTTCTCCTTTAGCGTAAATTTTAATCGTGTTAAACTTAGGGTACTTTGGTTTGACCAAACGTCACCCAAACCTAGACTGCGTAAAATATGTTTTACACAGAGTATCCATGTATTTTCTGAATCATTCAACACCATTTCATGATACGTATCATGAAGTAAAGTTGACTCTGAAGCCGTGGTCAAGTGTATCCAGAAAGAGATTGTTTGACATATCATACTGATAGAAATTGGATAACGACCTAATTCTGCAAGCACTGCTAGCTTAATTGATTTCTTATGAACTCCTAAAATATTTCTACAAAATTTAATGTGAAGACTTTTGGAAACATTTTGTGACGAAAAAGAATCAGCAAAAATAATAAATAAGTCATCTTGGGGCTGATTTTGCAATTTAGTTCTATTGAAGGGAAACCTTACTTCTGCAGCATAGGTCAGATCCGGCTTTACTAGCATATCAAATAAGTGAAGCATTGTTCTTAACTCTATGTTTTGCCCACGAATAGTTCGTCTTAAAGCATGTGAGGCTTTATTAGCTTGTTGTGTAAGATTCTTTTCAGCAATGTGAAGACCTGAACTTTTATGGAAAATAATTCCAAAATATTTGTATTGTTCTACAATAGGTATAATGTTTTGACCACAAGTAAAAATTATCGGTACTTTTGGTTCTATTTTAGAAAATACGATAACTTTGGTCTTATCAGTATTAACCTTTAGGCCCCAATCTAAACAGTAGGTATGTAATTGATTTAATTTGTTTTGTAACCCTGCTTTTGTGGTTTGCTAGTAATACTATGTCATCTGCGTATAGCAGGCATGATAGTTCTTTTTTCGTTGTAGCATTCAACATTGGGGAATCAAATCCAGAAACATATTGTGTTATGTCATTTATAAAAATATTAAATAATGTTGGGCTTAAGTTATTTCCTTGTAGAACTCCTTTTTTAATCGGTATTTCTCTTGTATAACCATCATTAGTTTTGCTATAAACGCTATTGTTGGTATACATGTCTTTGATAATGTTATAACACTGTCCATGAAAACCTACTTGTTTCATTTTTAACAAAAGTGCATCATGCCACACATTATCAAATGCTTTATTAAAATCAACAAAACATCCATAAAGTCTTCCATTTTTTGTTTTTAAAGCGCGCGTGTGAATGTGTGGCCTTAAAAAAATGTAACTCAAAGTAAGTAGATATCACATCAATGTCGCATGCTTTGGATAAATCAAGCGAATAGGTGGTGCTTCCTTAAAGCAGGGGCGGTGTCGATGATTTTAACACATTAGCTCCCTATATGGCATTTTGACACAGACAACGCACAATAAATGCCGTCTTTGCAGCGAAAATGTGTAATAAAAAGAGATTGTAATGAGAACTGAACAAGATGGTGTCGGAGTGAATTACTGTAACATACAGACTACGTAGGCTACCAGTCGTGTACAGCTTTCATAGACTGCTAAACAGAAAACGCACTATCATCAACGAAGAAGCTTACTTCAAAACAGTTATCGTTTATCAAGTAGAACTACGTTGTCAAGCGTTTATCATGACAGCGAATTGGGGGTACAGCGTACAAAATACCCTTCTCATTTTAATTTATCACTCGCTTGTAACACACATACACCCCCCACTCACTCACTCACTCTCTCTCTCCCCTTCAAACACATTCTCTCTCTCTCTCTCTCTTTTTTTTTTTTAAATTTTATTAAGGGACACATTGGAAGATTAAACTCTCAATCACATTAGAGCTGAAAGAGAGTCAGTTAACTTTTACACTAGACAGTTTGATCATAGTAAAGTTTATTAAGCCACATTATTGAAGTGAAAGCTCTCCGATGTTGGCATGTAAGCAGCTTTTAAAACAGGCACTAAGGTCCCTCGTAACATCAAGAGATTCGTTAGACGAGGGGTGTGTTTCTCTATTGCAGTCATTGCGCGTCACGTCAGACTATAGGCACAGCATTGTCTTTCTTGGCTAATCCACAGCAACACACTGGAGTAGTGGGTTGGTCACTCTTCGCTGCCTTTGTTTGCGGTTCGCCTGAGCCTAAATGCTAAGGGAGATACACCATTTACTTCTCTAGGAGACGACCTTTTTGAACGCGTAGGACACGACGTTTGCATTCAAATATAGTCAATGTTAGGCACAGAAAAATGGATTATCTAAGCAAACAGTCTTTGAGTGAATTAGACATAGACCTACAAGCATTTCGCCATGTAATTGTTGACTTATGCAGACTTACTGAACAATGTCAAATGGACTACAGTAAACATCATGGCATACAGCAAGCATTTTATATAACAATGTATTTAAAGTAGAAAACCAATTTACCTGACATTAAATAGATGGCAAATGAAATAGTTACGAACACTGGAGTAGGCTTACAACAAGTAAGCCTATTCTGACAGGTATTGAATACTCATTGGCACAATAACAATTTACAATAACAATATTGACGTGATGTTTTCTTTGATGTGTGATACTAAGAGATCAGTCCTTGTGAAAATATTGCGTTTACTCTGGCCTATTCTATCCTATCCCGTAACTCGAAAGTCGTTGGGGCACCAAAACTGATCGTTTAATCAGCGTACTCCATCTTTCTCTGTCACCAGCAACCCTCATGGCTTCGCTCAGTGTCAAGACAGTCCATTCTCAAATGTTGTCCGTCTATCTCTTTTTCAGTCTCTCTTCTTCTGCCTCCTTGCATCTGGCCTTGCAGGATGGTCTTTGCAAGGCCTTATGTTCTGGTGACGTGGCCATACCATCGGAGTTTCCGTTTCTTTACCACTGTTAAGCATGTCATCGTGTTGTCCCATGGCTTGTGTGATGGTCTGTCGGACTTCGTCGCTAGTGATGTGCTGGATATAGGAAATGCCCAGAAGTCTTCTGTAGCACCTCATCTCCATGCTTTGTATTCTTCGTTGTAGGTCTGCTTTGTTTGTCCACGTTTTAAAAGCGTATATGAAGATGGAGATGACAAGGGAGCGCAGCAACCTTACATTGTTGTAGTATCGTTGATAATTTTCCAACCGCCGTAGCTCAAGTGGTAGAGCATTCGCCTGGTTCACCGATGACCCAGGTTCGAATCCCGTGGTGGGTGTGACGAACGGACCAGTTTACCTGCTTATTTTAATATTTAGCTTGTTTAGTCATCGGAATCATAGAATGTTAATGTTAGGCAGCAGCAGACGATGGAAGTAATCAAGCGTAGCAATGATACTGCCGGCTACACACAGCAGTGATAACGGTAGTAGCACAGTCAATGACATCATCGTAGCTACGGTAGGCGAGTCTATTATCCGCCAATGAGAACCCAGCTTAGAATGGACTCAGCCAGGTCTGGCTGATTCGAATGTAGAGCTAGAACGGCAGTCGTGTTTGAACCAAGGAGCAGTACACAGCTACACAGCTAGCAGTAAGGTCTCTCCTGAAAAGACTAGGAAGTAGTACTTGGGAAAATCCGTATTCACTCAAGTAGCCACTGCCTGACATTGTCAAGAAGGTAAATGAACATGCTTCTGTTTCATCGTGATGTATTATATTATTGTTGAATTATGTTTGTGGAATTTGCTACGCATAGAATTGAATTGTTAGGCCGACTTTGCCTGAACATGTGGAGAAGCTGACCACGAGGCAAAAAGACGACCGGCCGACGCCATCTTGAATTTTGTACGGAACCACTGTTGTTTAACTTATATGTGTGCTTGCAGACCAGTGGCTGTACAAATGAATGTGTATAATATTATTAATTCTTGATGTGTATAATTAGCCATGTTTTATATTTATGTATGTATAGGAAATTAGAGTGGAGATTCCAGTGGACCACGGACTTAGCAGAATGTTCGTCGCTTATATATGTAGATGTGGAGCTAATCACTGAGGGCAATTACGACCTTCAGTGAGACGCTCTGCACACATCAATTATTCAGGGTTGTGCAGAATTTCGTCTGATGTGTTACAGACGATCAGGCGTTCTGTAGTGCGCCCAACACAGCATCAGACGAAACCACGTCGACGCATAAGTTGGCTGCCGAGGTATCCCCAGGATTGCGCGAGGAAAGCCCACCAGTCTAACCACAGGGAAGAACCCAGAAGAAGACAACACAGTTGTCAGGAAACAGACCACAGCACAGCACGTCGGACTCTCATTTAAGTCAATAGCAGTGTGTGCACAAAAACTGAGAGCCACAAGACCACAGTAGTCCACGTCTCATGAACTTTAGCATCCAGTGCCCGAGGATGACATATTAGCTGCCTAGACTATCAGCGATCGAATTAGTTGCATTGACTCATGACTTTTTAAGGTAGATTAGTACATCGAAGATCTTGTATAGAGTAGAAGAAATAAATGTGTGCTTTTAACTGTTATCAAGTGGCTGGACTACATATGATTCATAGCCGTGTGAAAGCTAGTGTGACAGTGATCTTTTACCATTTTTCTATCTATCTCTGTATCCCAGCCTTAACACAGACCGAGCTAAACAAATAAATTTATTAAAGTAATTCATCGGGTGACTAACTAGCAGTTCCCATAGAATAAAGCGTGAGGGTTACAGCATTCCAATGTGCAGAGCCCAGCAACCCATAAACCCCACGTGACAGAAAAAATTATACGACGACTCCTGCCTTGTTGCTGAGTGAACATGCTGCGTGGATAAACGAATTCGAGTTACACATATCAAGATTCATGCATCGGAGCTGAATCGATTATTAATAAATACGTGTAACAGTCGTAATATTTCGCCTTGGTCAACAGGCAACTGGAATCTTTCGTCGCTAGAATTTCGGCCAGCTTGTTTAAAACCTTTTGTTCGTTTTCATTCGTATCCATCATTTGTGGCGAGGCAAGTCTAGAATGAATGATCGACCGTGGTTTTGTTGCGGTTTGTAATCACAATCGTCACCACAAGATTTTCGCTGAAGTCCTAGTGATTTATTTTCAAAGAAGACACTGGACCTTATCAGTTACATGCCGATTAACACATTAATATAAATAATGCTGTGTGCTCTGAAATTGTTAGAAGACTTGACTGAGCGAAACACGCATATGCATTGACTAAAATGAACAGTCAGTCAAAGTGTGTTTTGAAGTGGGTCAAAATTAAGACAATACACGTATTGACTGGAAATTTTAGTCATTACATGTATTGCCTAGTGGTCACAGTCAAAACACGAATTGACTGATTTTTTTAGACAATACACGTATTGACTGGATACACAGATTGCCGGTAACATAGACTGATTGCCTGTATGTATGAGGCGCCATTTGTAAATTAAATCATTATTGTCATTATATCTATAGAACATACATTTTACCTGTATAAATATAAAATACATTCAATAGCAATACAAAACTTTTTATAGCTAGAAACAACATTTTTATAACTACAGACAACATTTTACAATATACAAGAGAAATCATACGCGATCATCACGCCGTTTGTAAATATTATTCCGAAAAACTATTTTATCTCTAAACACTTCATTTTATCTCTAAACACTACATTTTATACATAAACAATTCATTTTATAGGTAAACAATTCATTTTATAACAACAAAGAGCTTTTATATCTATAAAATAAATGTTATAATATATACAATGCATTTTACCTGTAGAATGCATTCGGAGCATTATTTTACATTCGGCGCATGACATTAATTTTATACTGACTTTCGAATTGCTGATCCCAGGGAAGCAACTCCATCCTCGTGTAGACTACTTGTAAACTTCTAAGCGACTCAACATGGTAAAGACCATTAAAGTCTACTACAAAAAATGGCAAGGACCATACTAGTGTACTATATAAATTGGCGAGGACCATGCTAGTGAAATGCTGATAAAACATCAGCGACATCATTGTCAGTCTCGACTGTTCCAATTATTTTTTGGTCCACGAAGGCAAACCAGCTTCCATCGTAACTGTTACCTTGGAGATTGTTGACATCGCGGGAAGTCGATATAGGCCTAGCGGGAATTCCCTACACGCGCCGTAGCTATCTAAATTTAGCTTATGCAACGTCACTTCCACATGAAAAGGCGAGAGCCCAGCGCATACGTGCATACGCCACCTTTGTACACCTGGATGCACTCCTCATCTTGGGTCTTTACATACATTTTGTTAGTTAATATTGTTTATATTTATTTTTGCGAGCGTGTGTGTGAGTTGTTCTTTTTTATGTTTTTCTTTTCTATATTTATTAAATTCGCCACTCATAGGCTTTTTAAAGTTTTCATTTTGGTCCTGAGGGGATTCTTAATATTATATCCCCATCTTTTTTAACTCCACGTTTGTTATGGTAAACGACTACCCGCTGCCCGCCTGGACACTTGT
>CM072515.1:23963193-24063193 GCA_036898135.1 Oncomelania hupensis | reverse complement strand
CTAACAATGCTGTTACATTACGTAACTTACTTCTCGCAAAACGTTTCAAGTCACGATATGAAGAAAGTAAAACCAATTTTAAAAAGCAATGTAACATAAAATAACTAATACATAAATTTATAACTAAATAAATCAAAAGGAATCTTTCCTTGCTTGATGCTGGAGTGGCAACATTCGCTGTAGCAGACGTTGTCGGATTTCCTGTTTAAAGAAAATATTCTATGTAAATATTTTTTTTATAAATTAAACGACACCACCTCTACCTCCCATCCTCCCACCCCCAAACATAGTGCACGTGTTAAAAACGACGTTAATTAAGAGTAGTAGTAGTAGGAGGAGGACGATGGGGGTGACGGCGACGATGATGATAATGACGACGACGATAATGCTAACCGTTAAATTTTAATGGGTTGTAGTTTGCCTTTGACTGATTGAGTTTTTGAAATTGCATGCTCGTTTTGATGAAATCTTCCATGTATGCATAGTCATTCTACACAAACGCCAAACAACGCAATCCACACGCACACAAGCACAGACGAACACATAGGTTACCAATACACAGGCGCGCGTAAAACACAGACGACACACATAGGTTACCAATTGTTACGTTGAAACGCGCACGATAGTTCGTGTGTGGCGCGAGCGATAGATCTGTACGTTTTATTTTGCAAAGCATGCAATAATAGAGTGTATTTACCTTTGATTTGATTTTGCGTTGTTATTAAAGAAGCTTTGTATAACGTTGACAATTTTAGTTGGTCGATATTATTTGAGAATTTTCTAGAGTTGGTTGTTTACGATCGATCGAAGCGTGTGGATAAATCTAGTGGTAACCACGAGACGCTTCCATCCCAAATAAGGTTTTATGACGTGAGACAGTGATGACGAAGTTCATTTGGATTGGTTGTGGTGCGTTACGCTGGAGTGTTCTAAATTGTTCTGGAGTATAGAGAGACTATATAAGTAACGCACTGTTTCAAAAGGGTGGACGGGGCCGGGTAGCTCAGTTGGTAAGAGCGTCTTGCTAGTAACCGAAAGGTCGCTGGTTCGAATCCCGGATTGGTCAACGTGTGATCATATTATTTTCCCCTTTACCAACAACTGGCCCGCTGGTGTCAGTATAAATCGGTCCAGTAGTCACCTATATGCGAAAGTGTCGTGTGACTGTAATCTACAAACAACAACAAAAGGGTGGTTGATAGTTGAGGATTGTATTGTAAAGTGTAAAGTGTAAAGTGTAAAGTTGAAAGTGAAAAGTTGAGAGTGGAAAAAGCGATTGTATGCAGTTGTTGATGTTCGCTGAATAAAGTTGGAAAACTACATACGACGACTTTGCCTTGTTGCTGAGTGAGCAGGCTGCGTGGATAAACGAATCTGAGTTACACTTTATCAGGTTTCAAGCATCGGGGCTGAATCAACTGATAAAAAACCAACATCGAGTGTAACACCAATACACAGGGGCGCGTAAAACACAGACGACATACATAGGTTACCAATACACAGGCGCGCGTAAAACACAGACGACACACATCGATTACCAATACACAGGCGTTCCTGTACATACTTAAATACACACACACACACACACACACACACATACACACAAACCTGTAAATTTCTGCTGGTTTGTAGGGGCAGCAGTCGTTGTTATGAGTGTTTCACACATTTCACCTGAAATCAGCAGCAGTTAAAAATAAATGCAATATTTTAAAAAGCGTTTAACGGCGATAATTGTTTACCAATTTAATGGTTGTTAAATAGCGCCTTTCCAGGTCAAGAGCTGCTCAAGGCGCTGGCCGAAACGGGATTTAACTCATAACCGTTTCTTTTTTGGCAAAACAGACGACAAACTCAGTTTCTGGACAATGGTAGGCAAGTCTTTCCTCTACAAGCTCAAAGTTAGTAGTTTATAATTGGTTACCCGTCCGTCATTCTATGTATGCATTTTTGGGTCATTGTGTCTTTGAACCTTTTAGCCTCTATTGGCAGAGTTACCCAAGACCTCGGGTTTCTACAGATTCTCGAGCAGTGTCTAAAAGATCCCTGTATGTGTGAGATCAAGCGAAGGAAGTGGGGATCTTAGGAAAGATTATGTTTTGACCGTTGATCCGGACTCCGGTGCAGTAAGTTCAACCTTCTAGATTATTTTCTTGTCATTATGATTAGGTAGGCTTTTTCCAGTCTTCAACAACAGTCTAACTTGAATCCTTCTACTCCTCATCATCATCACCACAATCATCATCATCATTCTCCTCATCGATCATCATCTTCCTCAACCTCCCCTCTTTCAATACCAAAAATCTTTAAATCTGTGATCTGTGATCTACAACGTGCAATATTGAGTATGTTACCTAGGTATGTTACCATACACCCCTGTAGGGGTGCCGGGGGTTTCAGTATAAATAGTATCCCCACTTTCTGGAAACTTAGTGCTTTAAATTCCCACTGTCGCTGTCTTTCTCATTTGTTCTTTCTCATTCCTGCTCTGTTCTATCAATCTGCTATACTATCTTCTTCTTCGTTAGACCAGTCACCTACCTTTTTTCTTGAAAACTCTTCCGGGACAAGATTCCTTATTTGTGTATGAGGCCTGTTGGATCAGCTTAAGAATATTGGACGCTTTCTGCCCGGTGGTCACTATGGCTTCCTACGATGTTATTATTTAGCAATGTAGGCATTTTGTATGTATGTCTTTTGTTAATATTTTATAATGATGTTTGTATTTTATTTTGTTTTTGTAAACAGGGGTTCGATAAATTAGAGTATAGCCTCAGCGTCCCCTGCGTGGGATGTCTTTATTGTAAAGTGACTGGCTGGTGGAGTGCCTTCAATTTTACCACTAGTGTTGCGGATCAGGGGTTGTCTGGTCCTGATTTGGCTCGGAAGAGTCCGCTGGACCTAAAGCAATAATTATGTAATGTAATATAATGTACCATACATTGGTTTGGTAGGTAGAAGCAGCTGCGGGCAAAATATATTCCATATGTTTTTGTTTTGTTATCAAACTTCTATTTAAAACTTATGTAAATTCTTAATAATTAACTTAAATTAACGTAATATTTAAAAGAAAAGAGGTAATGGCTTAACTATTTTAAATTACATCTTTAATCGTCGGGGTGGAGTGTGTATGGAGTATGTCTATTTAGATGTAGATCCTATGTTGTTGACCTATCATTCATGTGTGGATATGTGTGTGGGAGAATACAAACTGTGTGGTGTTGTGTAAGAGTGAACGTGAGAGGGAGCGAATTACATTACATTACATGCTTATTGCTTTAGTTCCAGCGGACTCTTCCGAGCCAAATCAGGACCGGACAACCCCTGATCCGCATAAAAGATCTGCTGAAACAACCCTAGTGGTAAAACTGAAAGCTCTCCACCAGTCAGTCATTTTACAATAAAGACATCCAACGCAGGGGACGCTGAGGCTGTACTCTAATTTATCGAACCCCCGTTTACAAAAACAAAATAGAATACAAACATCATTATAAATTATGAACAAAACATATACATATAAAATGCCTACATTGCTAAATAATAACATCATAGGAAGACCTAGTGACAACCTGGCAGAAAGCGTCCAATATTCCCAAGCTGATCCAACAGACCTCATACACAAATAAGGAGTCTTGTCCCGGAAGAGTTTTCAAGAAAAAAGGTAGGTGCCTGGTCTAGCGAAGAAGAAGATAGTATAGCAGATTGATAGAACAGAGCAGGAATGAGAAAGAGCAAATGAGAAAGACAGCGACAGTGGGAATTTAAAGCACTAAATTTCCAGAAAGTGGGGATACAATTTAAACTGAAACCCCCGGCACCCCAACGGGGGAGAGGGAGCGAATAAGTGCGGGGTATGGTGGGAGATGAAAGTCAGTAACAGTGATAGTTTTTTTACATCTGTGTTTTACCAACAACACAATATGCTCCAGATGCTTTTGTACATATGTCACTTAGCGAAATAAAGTCTGTTATCTGTTAACCTCCTCCTCCTCATCATCATCATCAGCAGCAGCAGCAGCAGCAGTTTCACCATCATCGTCATCTTCTTCTTCTTCCTTACCGTTATCGCCACCGCAACCACTGCTACTATCACCACGATCCTACCTGTATAAGATGGCATGCAAGTGCACAAAAAGCCGTTGTTTCCATTGTGACAGGTTCCACCACCTCGACACGGGTTTGAGGCGCACCAGTCTGTAGGGGCAGTGATTGCTGAAAACAAATATAGCCCCCCATTGGTTTATTAACTGATGCAATGAACGATGTATTTAATACTACTCATAATACTTAATTAATTATATTCATAGGCGATCAATCAACCGCGAATGATGTTATGGGGTGGTGGGGGAGAATGTAATATGTAATGAATTTAAGTTTAAGAGTACTTCAAATATCATAAGACTGCTTATCGAAGGCTTTGTTTACTTTAGGCAAAAACCGGTTTACTCTAAAATTCGCATTGTTATTGCATTAAACAATGATAACAACTTTCTGGGCTTTCGTTGCTGAAACCAAACGCTAAAGTTTGAATTTTCCATTTGGATTCTGACAGGGAGTGATTTCCCCTATTTTAACGGTACATCAAGATCATAGCAATTTGACATTTGACCCTATTTTTGAGTGAACCACGCATCTTGACACCATACTCTTTGGTGTCTGCAGTATTTTATCAATTTAAAACGAAAATCCTTACGAGCAATTTTTTTACGGGTTCTGTCTTACCGGTTTGGATAGATTCTATTCTTAGGTCTAGATTGTTGGCTAGCTGCTGCTAATAATAGGCACAAAACTACGGAATTTATTCATTTTAAAAAATTACTTTCAAAAGAGTTATTTTTTTTGTTGGAAGCTTTTTTTTTATTGGGGCAGCGCTCACTGTGAATGTAATAAGGATCTGTCTAAGGGACGTGGTCATAGTGGGTTCCTTTAAGGAAATCGAACAGGCTTCTCCTGGAAATAATGGTCCTATATTGTGTAGTGAGCCTATATTTATGGAATAGTGTCAACATTTAGTTTTCAATGTTATTTTGTTTAATCGTGTGTGTGTGTGTGTGTGTGGTGTGTGTGTGTGTGTGTGTGTGTGTGTGTGTGTGTGTGCGTGGATGGTTTGTTTTGTTTGTTTGAAGTTGTCTAATATCACCAATGTGTGAACTGTATTGAATTAAATAACTGAACTGAATGGTATGTTTTTGTTAGGGTGTGAGGGCAGATGGGAGGAGGGGGGGGGTGTGTGTGTATGGAAGAGGGAGAATGGGGAGGGGTGTGTCCGGTAGCGACTGTATTTGTATTGGTAATGTTATTTAATCATTCTTATATAGCGCTTTTCCAGCCCTGGCCGGTACAGGTTCCAACTTAAGCCGCCCGAGGCGCCCACTGACCTAGTATTGGTTGAAACTGGTTTGTTTGGCTAGGAAGTAGCCTACTTGGTCGCCAAGATTATTTAAAATGGATAGGCTATATCAAAAGTGATGCACAACTGCTACATCCAAATCTAATAAACACCCGTGCGGGTGCGGGGGGTTTCAGTATAAATAATATCCCCACTTTCTGGAAATTTAGTGCTTTAAATTCCCACTGTCGCTGTCTTTCTCATTTGTTCTTTCTCATTCCTACTCTGTTCTATCGATCTACTATACCATCTTCTTCTTAGCTAAACCAGTGACCTACCTTTTTTCTTGAAAACTCTTCCGGGACAAAACTCCTCATTTGTGTGTGAGGTCTGTTGGATCAGCTTGGAAATATTGGACGCGTTATGCCAGGTGGTCACTGGAGCTTCCTATGATGTTATTATTTAGCAAATGTAGGCATTTTATATGCATGTGTTTTGTTGATATTTTATAATGTTGTTTATATTCTATTTCGTTTTTGTAAACGGGTGTTCGATAAATTAGAGTAAAGCCTCAAATTAGAGTATAGCCTCAGCGTTCCCTGCCTGGGATACATTTATTGTAAAGTGACCGGCTGGTGGAGTGCCTTCAGTGTTACCACTAGGGTTGTTTCGGCAGATCTTTTATGCGGATCAGGGGCGAGTCCTCTTTCAGCGAAGTTGTGGTCTTGATTTTGTGGTCCTGATTCGGCTATACTGGACCTGATTTGGCTCGGAAGAGTCCGCTGGACCTAAAGCAATAATCATGTAATGTAATGTAATTCTAATAAACCAACTGACGTATATGACAGACCAGTGGATGACCAGTTGGTCTGTTGAATACGGAATGTTGGATCCACTAAAAATGCTTGACTCCTGAATATTGGATCCGATAAAACTGGTTTGACTGGTTGTTGTTGTATCAATTTTTATTCATCAGATTAACAATAGTTGTACTGATCAATTTTGACTGGATTGCAGATATCATGCATGGTCATTTGATATATGGGTTGTTGGTTGATTGCACTGATACTTAATTTGCTTGATGCACGATGCATTGGTGAGTTATTCGGAACTACGGATTCACTCACTTTTTAATGTAATATTATAAAAACCCTTTGGTGGCGCTGATTGTTTTGGTCACAATACTGTTCTATTTAGATGTACATACAACCGAGGACAAATTCAATGAGTAGTTGATGTTTGGCTTGATACATACATGGGAGAGGCATTGCAGTTGCCCCTGGGTTGAATGTTTCGCAGTTTTCACCTGAAATCATCATCATCATCAACAGCAGCAGCAGCAGCAGCATCACTATCATCATCATCATCATCATCATCATCATCATCATCACTATTATCACTGTCAAAGTTCTCGTCCAAGAGATAATATCATCATCATTATAATCATCATCATAATCATCATCATCATCATCATCATCATCACCAGCATCATCATGATCGTCATCATCATCATTGTGATGATATCCTGGAGAAGGTACGATAATCTTACAAGGGGATTAAGATCTGTAGATAGATGAGGCGTTTAGCTTACTTTTGTCAGTCGTTCTTTACCAAGGTTCCTAAGCGATGTGAGAGACTAGATCACGGTGCTTGGTCACATAAAAATTTATATTTCTTCTCGGCTTTTAAAGTATCGTTGGCTTACTTTAAAAAATGATTTAATTGGTCTCCAGAGAAGAAGAGCTAGTGGAAACACAGCAATACAAATAGAATGACACCAGTCGTATGTATGTGATTTCAACTTTTATATGTTCAATACAAATTCTAACATGACTTTAATTAAATGTAAATTAGTAGATCTAACTATACTGTTCAATGCGCTGGGAAAATGGTTTAGCCGGTCTTCTTCATCAAGTGCTACAAAGTTATACGTGTTTGGTGGTCTAGTAGTGATCGAGTATTTTTTTGACATCAGTTGCAGTTGAGATGGACTTAGTTGTCAGTTTCTGGGAGTGCTTGAGCCTGGTGGTCACTCTGAGGGAGTCGGGTCACTCTCAGGATGATCAGGCGAGTCGTGTAGCTACGGGGCCTCACGTGGTGAGGTAGATTCGAGATGATCTCCTTCTTTTTCACTGGAGCAAGCGTCAAGCATTTACTCCACAAACCGTCCCAGAGCTGAGCTGGAAAATCCAGAACTCGGCTACAATATTCTATTCAGATATATTGGTACGTGGTGCCCTCTGCAAGGAGTCTATAGCATCAGACACAAGCCGAGTTTCCCATAAGCACACTATGATATCTGAATCTTAAGGCTAAGATATATCGAGCAATATGCACAACATATCAGCAACAATAATCGGTTTCTGTAAATATATAAAACACGAACATGCTAATACATGGCAATCAATATAATATATAAACATACAAGTACTAGAAAACTACTAGTGTTAACTTACTTCTAGTCTCTGGGAATCGTGAAACGGTCTCTAGTCTATCACTCTGTTGGTGATGGCTGAGGAGTTATGTTCACTTCAGTTCGCTCCTTGTTTTGACCGTCGTGGTTCTAAGCTTCGCGTGTGACTACCTGGTTACTGCGGGGTGTACAAGGGATTGAAGGGATCTACGTCATCTCCGGTCAAACATCTCGTTCTCGCGACTACGTGAATCTTTTCTCGGCCGTCTTTGTTCTCCTGTCCTGCTTCTGGGACATTATCTGTTACGTCTCAACTTTGTGTGTCAGGGGAGAATTGCTGGGTAGATCTAATAGTGATATGATTCGCGTGGCTACTTAGTGGTCAATGGACACCAGTCAGATGTCCAAGTAGGCTAACTTACATTCTTACTAGCGAGTTCTGCTTGATGGTATCGGGAGTGAAAGTCTCAAGGATGTTAATTTACTAACTGCCAACATTCCTGTAGAGGTCTGGTAAATTAACGTCAAGTTTTGTTCAGTACTATCTGTTTATCTCTAAGCTGAGTTACCACATCTTTGTCGTAAACATTTCTGATATTACAATCATCATCATCATCATCATCATCATCATCATCATCATCATCATCATCATTACCACCATCATCATCCCCATCAACATCATCATCAATATAATCGTCGTCGTCACTTGAAATATCGAAGCGTATCTTTAAACAACGGTTCTTTTCGTTAAAAAAAGTTACCACCAGAATTTTTTTTTTTAAGTCTTTCAAACTTTTTAGTGGAGTGTTGACTCTCGCACCCCCAGCAAGTAGTGAATCTCAAAACTAAACAAATGCATCTTACATGGCGATCGTTGTGACTGAATGACTGCAGTTCTGTGTACAACAACTGACCTTCATAATCAGCCAAACAATAACAGGCAAATCCGTTGCCATTGGGATTTTCACACTTCCCCCCGTGATCACATGGGTTTGGCGAACACCAGTCTTTAACGGTCGTGTTCCCTGCGGTGGGTGGATAATAAAAACCAAAAAAAAGAAAGAATAAAGACAAGTTTTAATGCACACTAGTAGTAGTACCCTCTTTCTCTTGCGTCCTCACTTCGCCAATGCCCCAATATAATTCCTTATAAGAGGAAAGAAAGATTTGTTGAATTGAATTTAATTGAGCTGAACTGAATATATGCTAAAACTTAACGCGCCTGACGGGAGTTTGGGGAGTGAGTGAGGCAAGACGTCGCAGTTTGCTAAAATTAAAATTAATAACGACAACAATTGATACGAAATAATGTAAATCCTTAATGCCAAAAAAAATTCACTATAGATCATTGTGGTGAATGAAGATTTACCGTCCAAGCTGACAGCAGCACATTGCCTTATACTTTGAAGATAATTAAGGGGACTGTCTTTGTGAAATACTTTCCTCCTTTCTGTAATAGGAGGAACTACTGTTGGTTGAGAGCACAGTGTGTGACAGCTGCTTCGACCTTTGAAGGTCATCATCAGATACATGCTGGGTCACTGTGCTGAAGGGGTGGTTAGCTTCTAATTCATGAGGTATGTTGTACAAGTCTAAACATTTAAATGATATTAAAATAATTTTAAAATTAAAAAAATTCGTTTAAAATAAAACTTTTTTAAGTTGTAGGAGTTTTTAAATTATTATCTGTAACTTGTTTGGGTGAATACATTTTATTTTATTATACTTAAAGCAATGTTCAAATGCTCGTCATTTTCCTGTAAAAGGTAATAACAGATGTATTGAACTGAATTTCATATACGCACATTTTAAAAAAAGAAGATAGAGGAAGGGTGGAGACCAGGGAATTGAGAGGGAGGAGGTGGTGTAGCAGAGACCAGATTTTGACAGCAGAAAACGACGATTCATGAAAATAGGTCAGGAATATGGTAGAATAGTTGTGTATTAAGGGCTTCACCGACTAATCTTCATCCACAACACCGTGAACTCCTCGTCGCCAGAGAAATCCGGCCCAATCACTGTCACATAGTATTCTCATTAGTTTTGGAGAAGCTTTACCCTGACACTGGCTTTTATCACAAACGCACTGTCTGCTACTCACCACTGTTAGACTGCTTTTAAGTTTAAGGTAGGTGCGGACAAATTAGTGTATGAAATGCCAGCGAAAGCAGCTTAGTAGAAATAATATCAACCAAATTGTTGTTTTATGATTCAGATAATGCATGCACAGCTTTTGTCGTGGGAAAAATACCACAAAGAGAAGAAAACGTTTAAAAAAGATATTATTATTATTATTATTATTATTATTATTATTATTATTATTATTATTATTATTATTATTATTATTATTATTATTATTATTATTATACGTTTATGCATGACAACTCTAAGCCTGTACAATAAACATACAATAACACACCAAAAGTCGAAACATTGTATATTTCATACAAGGGAGACTATTACTAACCGAAAACCTTTTTGTCTCCCCAGTCAGCAGACTCTTCGATATTTCAGAAAATGAGACGATCGCGATAACTATAAAACGGAACTTTAAGAAAGAATGGAAAGGAAAGAAAATTAAATAAATTTGGGAGAACGGGAAACTCCTTCGAGAAATGTACAGAAAGGGGGTTCAAGGTATGTGCATGACATAAGGAATTAAATAGGATAGATACAAATTGTGCATTATAAGAGAGACAGCGAGGTTGGGGGGTATATTGGGGAAGAGGAGGGAGAGTTGATGTAGCCGGGGGTGGGGGATGAGGAAGGAAGTGGGCGAAGGAGAATCAAAAAAACTGAAGAGGACAAGATCAGTATGAGACTAGAACAGAGCACGCAATACAAGTACAGATAAGCTGTTGACACAAAAGAAGTTATAAATAAAGACGTTTTAAATGGGACAATACAGGGAAACAGAATTTAAATTTTTTTACAGAGCTCAAAACGATGAAAGAAAAAAACACAAACATAGAAAAATACATATATAATAAATAAATTAATTTAATTATAAGTAACAATAATAAACCAGCTATGAAATTTATATTAAAAACAAAATAAAATAATAACTTAAATCAAGAAAACAAGAACCAAGGAACATAAATAAATAAATAATGGCGACTGTTATTTTCCGTTTGTATATATTAAATGAAACTGTCTGGTGCGACTGTACTTGTTCGATTTTTGCCTCGGCCGTTGACGAATTTTAAAAATCAAAACATTACAAATTTTACAAAAGTCTTCTTTAGGAGATTCCACGTTTAATCTCGCGCATATATACACAAAAAGGAAAGGTGATAAAGAAAGAAAGTAAGAAAGAAAGAAAGAAAGAAAGAAAGAAAGAAAGAAAGAAAGAAAGAAAGAAAGAAAGAAAGAAAAGAAAGGAAAGAAAAATAAAGGAAGAAAAAAAACATATGACAGAAATATACAATAAAAATACATATGAAAAAAAGGTTTAAACAGAATTAAAATGAAATAAATAGGAAAATACAACTCAAAGACAGAGAAACTACACAAGGCGTTCGTGTTCGGATATTACACTTAATTGCTAGCTTAAAAACAATATAGCGCAAATAACTGTAATATGACAACAATGCATAATCATGCAAATATAGGAACTTTTGCTATATTTGCTATTATAACATTTTAACAATTAAAAAAAATAAAAAATAAAAATAAATAAATAATAATAATAATAATAATAATAATAATAATAATAATAATAATAATAATAATAATAATAATAATAATAATAATAATAATAATAATAATAATGCATACCTTGCGCAGAGGCCAAAGGCACAGTGGACAGCTTCATAATCCACAGAAATCCAATGGAAAAGAAAGAAAACAATACATGTTGATGGCCATTCCACACACAGCAGTAACTACAACTGACACTAATGCAGTAAAACTTTAATATACCCGCGGTTACTGTGCATAGGGTATGATACTGAGATATAAAACTTGTATTGCAAGAGAAAATTATAGTAGGCTATTTCAATATTGAAGTATTTAGGAGATCATTATTCCAAACAGTACAATTGTGAGGTAAGTTAAGACTGCCGTTGGTGCCATGTTACAAAATGTACAAGTATTTAGGAGATCATTATTCCATATATTCAGTACAAATGTGGAGTAAGTTAAGACTGCCGTTGGAGCCATGTTACAAAATGTACATTATTCCATATATTCAGTACAAATGTGGGGTAAGTTAAGACTGCCGTTGGAGCCATGTTACAAAATGTACAAGGATGAGAGAATAAACCGAGGTCAAGTCTACGCACGCACGCATTCCATCGCACGGTCAAAGATCCGGACGCTCATGTTCTAGAGGGGGAGTTCAGTGCTGCATAAATACTCCCAGAAAGCACTAGGTCCCTTCTCCCCACAGCCTGCCCGGTCGCCAACGATTGTGCTCATTTGGGCGCCAGGCGATGCGCTCAAAGACTGCAAGTGGGGGTGCCTCGGGCGGTTTGAGTTAGATCCTGTATCGTCAGCGCCTTGAGCAGCTCTGGAGCTGGAAAGCGCTATATAAGAACGAATAAATATATAAACACAATAATGAATGTGGAACATGAGACTATGTTTTCTGAAGTAAATTCAGACTCCTCCTCCTCCTCCTCCTCCCCACCCCCACCCCCACCCTCACCCCCAATAAAAATTTTTAAAAAAGAAGAAGATAAAAAGAAACACAATTGTTGGGGATTGTGAAAAAAAAGTTGCAGGTCGAAAGACTATTAACAAATCCAAAACAACTATGCATTATTAATAACGAATGGACAAACAAACCAACAAACCAAGCTCCACCTCCATTGTTGTCGTGTCTAAATTATACGTACTGTAATAAAATGATTTCCAAAACAAGTAATTTTTTTTAATAGAATCATGATAAATGGATGAAAATGAAGTCAACATATTACTTACCAATAAGACAAGGCAAGTTTGAGTTAGTTTTAGACGCAAGCAATAATCCATCTTGAAATGTCCAGTTGGTTGTGCGTGAAGTTGTGAAGCTGACAAAGCACCAATACTCCGGACTCGGTGCAGGAGAACTAACCTTCAAAAACCCTATTTGGGCACAACTGTCCACAACACGATAGCTGAAAGTGGAAAAAGATCTTCCTCTACGCCGCCATTTGAACCAATCAAGGCACAGCTTACATTATACGTCACCAGCAGGCACCCAATCCGTGAGTTTAAAGGCGGTTTTTTGTCATCCCAAGGTATTCGCGTTCCAGAAGTAATTCTGCAGTCAACTTGGCCCAAAGCCAGTAGGGAGGGAGGAATGGTGCCGGCCAACCCTAAAATTAAACCTGACAACGTCGGTAACATTTTTAAAACTCTAAATTTAAATATTACCTTCCAACAAAGAACGAGTAATGGTGTTGACTGTGTCTTCAATATAGATGACCATTTTATAATCGTGCCTAAACTGGGTGCCTTCCAAAAACATTTCACTGCGTGACACTGATATTTATGGTTTTAAAATGTAAGCGTTTCCAAACGCTGGATGATGATGAAGAACAGGCACCTGAACTCAGTGTTTCCAATGACGGCAAACCTTCATTTGAGAGCACTGAGAAATGGTTCTTTATTATAATCAACATTCGTAAGCTGAATTATTATATAACAAAGAAAATTATTTCAATACTGACCAACGAAAGCGTTCGAAAATAGAGAAAGTCCACATGGACCAGAAGGAGGTGGATGGTGTCTTGAGTGTTCGCTAGTAGGTTAAACGTTTGTTACTGCTGCCCACGCCAAGCAACTGTGAAGTAGCAAACCACCCCTGTTGACATCCTCTCTTCTTTATCGCTCACCGGTTTTGATAACCTCCACCGTAACTGTGCCGATAACTTTCTCCTTGACGCCTGATGCTATCCACCGAGGGGGCTTTAAATCTAAGTGGTTTGGAAAGCGTGTGTGAGAGGATCTTGATTACGAGTTGTGCGCCTCGCCTCCCTGTTTCTGGCTACCGTTTTCGTGTCTAGTGCAATCTTTTTCTGCCCTCCTAGTGGCCATCAGGCAGAGTGTTTCTAAACAAAACTTTGTTCCCATCTACCAAGACTGCAACCCAAGATTTAAGAACTATTTTAGCTAAAGAATTCTCTTTTTAAAAAAATTGAGGATCCTTCCCATCTCGGTTGCCAACCAGCCAACTTGTGGCTACATTTTTCGCACGAAGATGTTTTCCGGAGGTTTTTCATTCAGGCGTCTTCTTATGCTTTGAAAAATCCCTCACTTGATTTTCACCAAGCCCAGCTGATATACTGACGAGCTGAGAACACATCAAAATGGCCATCTGTATGTATGGCACACATTCACAAATGCAAGCCACTGGCAGCACAAAATGGGGAGACAAATCTTTCCTATCATCCCCTCATTCCCCGAAAGACAGCCTGTAAGACTATATCCAGGGTGCTATCAGTAAACCCCAGTCCCTTCTCTTGAGTCCAGACAGAAGTATCATTTGTGTTCTACTCACACCTTTTGTCTCTCCAAAGTGACTTATTTGGTGTCACTTTGATGATACTATTTGGACACTTTTGTTATACAGGTACTGAAGCGTAATCGGAAACTGGTTCAGAACAACAATCGGTGTGTGTCAAGGATGCCTTACTCTCTCCGACACTCTTCAACATCTTCCTATACCGCATCATTTCAGATGCACATGCAGATTACGAAGGCACAGTTAGCATAGGGGGTAGAGCAATCTCCAACCTCCGTTTTGCGGACGACATTGATGGATTGGCTGGAGATGAACAAGAACTTAAACAACTGGTACAGAGGCTTGACATCACCTCCAGAGCCTTTGGAATGGGAATAGGTGCAGAAAAGACCAAAATGGTGACCAACAACACCAATGGCATCAACATAAACATCAAAGTCCAAGGTCAATCCCTCAACACAGTGCATAGCTTCATATATTTAGGAGCCATTGTATCAGACAATGGGTTCCGTCAGAAAGTCCTTTCCAGGATCGCACAAAGAACTGCGGCCTTGACAAGGTTGAAGCCCATTTGGAAAGACAGGACCATACGTCTACATTCTAAGGTAAGACTGCTGCGCTCCCTTGTCATCTTCATCTTCCTATACGCTTGCGAAACGTGGACCCTCACAGCAGGTATACATGAAGACGAGGTGCTACAGAAGACTTCTGGTCATTTCCTATACCCAGCACATCTCCAACGACGAAGTCCGACAGACCATCACACAAGCCAATGGACAACACGATGACATGCTCACAGTGGTGAAGAAACGGAAACTCCGATGGGATGGCCACGTCACCAGAGCATCAAGCCTTGCAAAAACCATCCAACAAGGCACAGTGCAAGGAGGCAGCAGAAGAAGGAGACAGAAAAAGAGGTGGAAGGACAACATTCGAGAATGGACTGGCTTGGCACTGAGCGAAGCCATGAGGGTTGCTGAGGACAGATAGATGGACAACGCTTGTTAAACGATCATCTGTGGAGCCCCAACGACCTTCGAGTTACGGGATAGGATAGGATAGGATAGGATCCATATTTGCTTCTGCTTACAACGCTCACCCAAACTGTTTACAATTTTTTTCCTGATAAATATTAGGACCTGATTATTGGCATAACTCAACATGTTTAAGTACTGAAAGACAAAAGACCCACCCAAAATCATTAATTTTAAGTTAAAAGCACAGGTTTTCAGTGTATTAAAAGCCTTTTTCAAAGGTAAAACACTAACCAAGTATACATTAGAATACATTAAGCACTAATACTTATATCAATTTTATATTAATATTATTTAACATTATTTAAGTGGCGTAGGTGAAAGAGGGTTGGGGGATGGAGATGCACCATTCAGTCACAAACAAAAGATAGAATATTAACTAAAAATTATTCTCGAATTATTACAACAGGATAAAAGTGTGTTTGCTTTAGCGAATTATCCAAAACATGAGTGGAATCGGGGTTTTGCGGAACTTAAATAATAGAATTCAAACAGATTAACCCATTCCGGGTTATCTAGCACGTAAGTGGCGCAACTTCGTGTTCCCTCAGAGGCCAGATCCACACCCCAGCAGTAATAAATGGATTTTCTGTGCGCTGATCTTAATACGCGGAACTTCAATAATACTTCAGTAACACAGATAGATTTGAAACATGCAAACTGTAAACCAAAATACGTGGTCCATTCTCCTGTACATTTAATGCTTACTTAACCACCCCACCCACCCCACCCAACCCACTCCACCCTCCCCCCAAGTCGTTTATCAAGGGAGGTAAGTCGGTAACGTACGTCGGTATCCTGGTCAATTCAGCCAAGATATTTTTAAAGTGAGTTTGAGGTCTTTTTCCCAAACCTTTACACTAGGTATACTAGTGTGCTCTTAGAAGAGTGTATTAATCGAAATGATTGAAGCGAAAGCATTCCGATAAGTGTATAAACAACTTAAAAAGTGCATGGGAAACCAGAGACGTCGCAGGTCTTAACAATCGTTTATATCCTATTTCGCGTCATTGTGCGTAAATTAATAGCCTACCATAGGCACAGAATTATCTCCCCTGGCTAGCTAATCTACTAAGCCTAAGCTGTCAGAGTACCGGCACGCTCCGCTGACTTTATGTGTGTGCGCCTGAAGAGCCATTCTAAGGGATCTCAACCAGTAAATATTGCTTATCGTTTACAATGCTCGCATACGACGTTTAGATTTAAATTTCGCAAAATATTAGAAAACACACCAAAAAAAAGTTTGAATATACTGTGTAAGCAAACAGTCCTCTCTGAGAACGAGTTAGACATTTGAGATTGGGTTTTTTTTGTTTGCCAAATTGTAACGAGACATCAGGCTAACTTTAAGTACACGGACGGGTAAAGTCCTTGTGTATTTTATTAAGCTTCAGTTTGCCAAGAAAAATGTTTTTAAATAGCAAGTTTTATGTTGTGAAAGATCACAGTGGTTTTATTGCTTGTTATTTTAACTAGTACTTAACCTCCTTTTAATCCTTGTTTATCATGTTTTGACAGATAAAAATCAGCTGCTTGTCTCGCTGGTGAAGTGAAAGTGTGTGTATGTTGGGGGGGGGGGGGGGCCGGAGGGGGTAGGGAGTGTTCTAAGATATCATCAAAGACTTCGACTGCGGTAGTATTCTAGTTGTAGCCGTTACCTGAAGGAGAAGGAGGAGGAGGAGAAGGCAGTGAAGAAGAAGAAGAAGAAGAAGAAGAAGAAGAAGAAGAAGAAGAAGAAGAAGAAGAAGAAGAAGAAGAAGAAGAAGAAGAAGAAGAAGAAGAACAACAACAACAACAACAACAACAACAACAACAACAACAACAACAACAGCAGCAACAACAACAACAAGTAGAAAAGAGAGAAGAAGCGGGAGGAGAAGGAGAGAAGAAAAGAAGAAGAAGAAGAAGAAGAAGAAGAAGAAGAAGAAGAAGAAGAAGAAGAAGAAGAAGAAGAAGAAGAAGAAGAAGAAGAAGAAGAAGAAGAAGAACAACAACAACAACAACAACAACAACAACAACAACAACAACAACAACAACAACAACAACAATAACAACAACAAACAAACAATGAAACAACGTCTTTTTGTAAGCTAAAGATGTTTTCAATTGATTTAAGTGTAATACGCTATGTTCTACTCCTTTCCAAGTGTTACTCCTACAGGTTATTTTTTTAACACTTTTTTATTCTCCAAAACATGCATGCAGATAATATATTTTCCATTTTCAAATGCTAAATGAGGATGGACATATAAGAGGAAAATGTTATAACATAAAAAGAGGAATTATTAGTTCTTTATGTCACATGTATAAAGCCATACTCTTTGGATTTCTATTTCTTTCACAATAATATCTACATACATATTTGGTATTTTAGAGAAATTAAAAAAGAAAGTAAGGTGGGGAGAAGGAAGAGAGAAGAGAGAGAAAAAGAGAGAGAAAGAGATTGAGTTAGAAAGAGAGAAAACCATGGGTCCTTATCATTTCACAAAATGTACAAAACCAAGATTAGCACGCAGTGAAAAATACATATACATTTAAATTAATATATATAAGCGCTTATATATCGTCAAACAGTGGTAAGTACGGGTGCCATTCTTGTACACATTTTTGATACCTCATTTGTAAAAGGGCCATATATTTTTCTACTTCGTATCGGCGTTTTAGCACAGCTGTAAAGGACCTGTAAAGTGGCGTTTTTTTTCTATTTTGCATCTATAAATGAATGATTTTGATAATAAAATTAACAAATCTAATATTGTGTCCGTTCTTATATTAATTTCGCAGCCAAATATTACGAGATGTTCGCTGAAGTGGAAAGCAATAGCATTATAACACTTAGAATTTAGGGCTCTCTCAAAGTCAGTCCAAAACGTTTGAACGAAAGGACACCTAAAGAAAAGGTGTTGTATATTTTCCCTTTCATGTTCACAAAAAGTACAATTAATACTCTGTTCAACTCCAATGTTAGATAATACTATATTGGTTCCTATTATTCTATGAATTATTCTAATTTGCAGCCACTTCAATTTGATTTCCCTAATTTCCTGTGCTTTCTTAAATATTATTTTCCATTCAACTGTACGCACTATTCTCCCGTCCCAGTTTTTACAACAGTTAGGTTTTACATCATCTTTGACTAATGTATCATAAAATATCCTCGCACCTCTCGGAGATGTACCAATAAGTCTCAACAATTTACTATGTTTATAATCAGCAACCTCGGCGTTAGCTAGTTGCAGTCCACACCGGCGAACATATCTCTTAACAGCCTCTACACAGCCATAATACACTAAAAAGTTAGTAGTAATATTATATTTGTTAACAAACACTTGAAAACTTAAAAAATTGCCATTGTTATTTAACAAACTTCCAATTATATATGCATCTTTTTCAATCCAGTCTGGAAAGTAAATTGTTTTATCTTCAACTAAAATATTATTATTACAAAATAATGGCTCCGACAAAATTTCCTCAGCACAGTCAAGTCTAATTTTATCTCCCAGAATTTCATACGCCTTAAGAACATCATACCAGAATGGATTACAATTATCTTCCATACACAATTTGTTACCAAGCTTATTAATTAATAATACCTTTCATTTACAATTTCAATTATAATTTTCCATTTATGTTTAGTCTTCATCAACTTTCTGATCCAAGTTATTTTTAATGCGTTCATATAATGGCGTACATCTGGAATGCCAATACCTCCTTCAGAGATACTTTTCATTGAGGACTTTTTAGAAATCTTAGCATTTTTATTATTCCAAACAAATGTAAAAATACTTTTTTGAATAGAATTGACAATATCGTCTGGTGGATTAGGCAATAACAGCCATAGATACACAAGCTTCGACAAGATCAACGATTTTAGCACAGCAACCCGACCAACTGGCGTTAACTGACGTTTTAACCATATCTTGTATAGTATCTTAATTTCTAGAAATTTTGCTTCAAAATTTAATTTAACACAGTCTTTTAAGTCATTTGTAAAAATAATTCCAAGTATTTTAAATGTCTCTGGGTTCCATTCCATGCGCAGATGGGGCATGTAAACAATACGAGAATTCTTATTACTACCTAACCAGATTGCGCTACTCTTGTCTGTATTTAAAACTAAGCCAGAAAAAGAGCCAAAACGTTCAATAGTACTTATAGAATGTCTAAATGAATTTTCGTCTCCTTCTAACATTATTTCAGTATCATCTGCATATTGCGAAATTTTACTTTCATTATTATTAATTTTTATCCCTTTTATTTCTTTATTTTGCTTAATCATAACTGCCAAAATTTCTACACACATAATAAATAAATAACATGAAATTGGGTCTCCTTGTCTACAGCCCCTCTGCACATGAAACCATGGCGTTAGATCTCCATTCACAGTTACTGCGGATTTAATGTTATAATAGAAGGTAGCAATCCATTTACAGAAGTCAGGACCACATCCAAAAGCATTTAACACTTTAAACATAAAATTCCAACTTAAAGAATCAAAGGCTTTTTCGAAGTCTAGGCAAAGAAGAAGGCCGGGTTTATTATGTATTTGTAAATAATCGATAATATCATAAATTAAACGAATGTTGTCACCTATATATCTATCCCGCATAAAACCAGTCTGGTCTTCACTAATAATAGAAGGTAACACTAACTTAAGTCTGTTAGCAATGCACGATGAAGCAATTTTATATATTACGTTTAATAAGGAAATAGGTCTCCAGTTTTTATGAACTCCTTAGGCCTATCCCCCTTCGGTATACAAACTATTACCCCCTCTTTCTGTGTTGACGATAATTCTCCCTTCCTAAACCCTTCATTTAGTGACCTAACTACAAAATCCCTTAGACTACACCAGAAAAATTTAAAGAACTCTACAGTAAACCCGTCACTACCTGGACTTTTCATGTTCGGCATATTCTTTAAAGCAAAAGAGGCCTCCTTTAAGGTGATTTCTCCCTCCAAAGATGTTTGCTCTTCCTGATTTAAAGTAGGAAGATCATCTACAATATTAGCAATTTCAACTTCTTCAACTTCTCTAACAGAATATAATTTAGAATAGAAATCTCTGACTTCATTTGCAATATCTTTTTCATCCGATAAAATAATACCATTTTTATCCAGTTTTGTTATCCTTTTATTAATGTAGTTCCTTTTTTCTAATGAACAAAAATATGAAGTAACCTTTTCCCCCTCTGTAATCCACCTAGCCCGTGAGCGAAGCAGAACCCCCTCCATTCTTTTCTCCCTGATCGAAACTAAGTCTGCTTTGCTATTTTCTAGTTCCAATTTTTCCATATCACTTAGATTATCTTTCTTTTCTAAACTCTCTATTAACGTTAGTAATTGTAGTTCTTTTTCGTTATCAGTCTTTTTTTTCATTGTTGCATAAGAAATTGTCTGAGCTCTAATTTTCATTAACAGAGTATCTAGAAATAGCTGATCACTTATTACAAATTGCAGTTCAGAAAAGGGAACATTGAGGGAACATTCAGGTAGGTAGGGAGTAGCAGCGTATTCTTCTATAACATTTTTAATGACTAGATTAACTTCCTCTACATACTTCTTATCTCTAAGCAAGGAACTATTAAATTTCCAAAGACCTCGTTTCCTCCCATCCTTAGTAACATTTACTGATAAAGAAATAATAGAATGGTCAGTTCTATATCCGGGGTGGATGTCTGCGTCGACCGAAAAATTAAGTAGAGAGTCAGAGACTAAGAAAAAATCCAAACGACTTTGCTGTAAGGGATTACTTTTTCGCCACGTAAATCTCTTTAACTCGGGGTTTAAGTCTCTCCAAACATCTCTCCTACAGGTTATTGGTCTGTAATTTAATGAGATGGTCTAGCAGTGTCTTGTCATCATAATCTACGCGTAACATCTGGCTGGATTTGCTAGATTTCCCCGTTGCCGAGATGCAGTAGTGTAGTGGTGTGGACACACGCCAGCATTATTTCATGTTAAGCGACGCCTGCACGGGTTAGTAGATATACTTGGACGGATGACCCTACATGGAAGGTTACCACCTAACGACCACACACAAAACAAGAATTAAACCAGCGCCCGACACACCCCAGTCCACCCACATATTGTCGCCGTAGTTGAAATGATGTGTGATTAGATTGCTTGATTGTTTGGATGCGGTGGCAATGGGTACCTGGATATTTTTAGAACCAGCGATGGACAGGAGAAAGCCCCCGCCCTCATTAAGCTGGCCTAGAGAAATGGAAGGTCCCCAACGACCGAAAGGGTACGGGAACACTTTTACCTTATTTACCCGTTGCTGCGGCATTAGGATGTCCTAGGGCTATCTTTCACTACCATAATATACCGTAGCTGGACTGTCTGTCACCGCTGTTCCAAACGCCCGTATCCCTTCTTCTTATCGTGTTGATTTACGGATGAAAAGATAAGGCAGCAGTACCCAAAGTCTGAGATTGAATTATCGTGTGCACACCATCCACACAAGTCGGGAAGGACCGCGGTGGAGCCCCGTTTCGAAGCGGATACCCCTGTTATCCCCTTGTTTTATATTATTGCGAATGGCGAGTGCAGAGGTTCGAACTTTAAAGTTCATTTTAGAACACTGTCGCAGCACGAGGCTAACGCATAAATTATTCAAGGTTTATGGCACGTAATAGTCAAAGGAAATGAATGAGTCTACAGTAATAAAAAAATATATATAATGCAAAATTAAAACATATAAGAAACACCTCTTTTTTTTTAAATTTAAATTTCATTATTTTTATTTTTTTCTTTTTTTTCCCTTTTTCTTGAGGGGAGAGGGGGAGAGAGATGGGAAGGGGGGGGTGGAGGGTTGTGGTGAAGGTGGCCTGGTTGCACAGTAGATATGGTGCTGGTTTGCTATGCCGAGCGTCGCGGGTTGGACACCAGCAAGGGACGAACTTACGTGACTTCGCTACGAGATTTTCGGGACACTGAGGATTTTCTCCGAGTACTCAGGTTTCCTCCATCTATTCAATAATGTTTTTATTTGGATGCGGTCAATTTGAATTTCAAAAATAACTAAAAGGGCAAAGCCCATATGACTCACATGCTCTTTGTGGACCTTGCAATATTTAACATGAAAATGACTGTCCAGATCACAAAAAGAGAGACAGTGGCATTAAAATAATAAAGTAATACTAAAGGTAAAGTAATACTGACTTTGATTTTTCTATGCTGTTGACCTTGAGATGACCTTGACCTCCGGTTCCAAATATACTCATGTAATATCAAATAAACTATAGCAAAAGTTGTATTATACGAAGAAAAACAAAAGTGACCTTGGGATGACATTAACTTTTAGTGACCTTGACCTTGAGATGGCCTTGATCTTCATGTAACCTATCATGCTCATGCATGATCAAATAACCCAATTTTGTTGCATACTATGGGTTAAATAGAGCCATTCCACTGTGGGTTTATCTTCCCCCGTTGGGGTGCCGGGGGTTCCAGTATAAATAGTATCCTCACTTTCTGAAAATTTAGTGCTTTAAATTCCCACTGTCGCTGTCTTTCTCGTTTGTTCTTTCTCATTCCTACTCTGTTCTATCAATCCACTATACGATCTTCTTCTTCGCTAGACCAGTCACCTACCTTTTTTCTTGAAAACTCTTCCGGGACAAAGCTCCTCATTTGTGTGTGAAGTCTGTTGGATCAGCTTGGGAATATTGGATGCTTTCTGCCAAATAGTCACTGGGGCTTCCTATGATGTTTTTATTTGGCAATGTAGGCATTTTATATGTATGTGTTTTGTTGATATTGTATATTGATTTTTATATTCTATTTTGTTTTTGTAAACGGGGGTTCGATAAATTAGAGTATATCCTCAGCGTCCCCTCCGTGGTATGTCTTTATTGTAAAATGACCGGCTGGTGAAGTGCCTTCAGTTTTACCACTAGGGTTGTTTCGGCAGATCTTTTATGCGGATCAAGGGCGAGTCCTCTTTCATCGAAGTTGTGGTCTTGATTTTGTGGTCCTGATTCGGCTCTTTGCAGTCCGCTCGACCCTGTAAGCAATGAATAACTAACTAACTGTAGGATTAATTATGTTTTGCATGTTTTTGCAAGACCTATAATGACCTTGACCTTCAAGATCAAGGAAAAAACAGAACAGATATGAAAGATCAATCATCTCTAAATACAAGTTTGAATTTTATGTCTCTCCTAGTTTAGGGTCAATGTCACTTCAAGGTACCTATATTAACTGACTTTGGACAGCTCCAGTGATGGTCCTGATTTGGCTCGGAAGAGTCCGCTGGACCTAAAGCAATAATGATGTAATGTAGCTCCAGTGATCTTGATCTTGGTGTGAGGTTGAGCAAATGTGCCTATGATGTGCATCTCATTGATACCTGTCATGCTTCGAAGAATCATAAGTTCAATATTAATAACTTAGACAAAAAATTGTGTGAACAGTTGTCATTTTTTTGACAAACATTTGTGACCTTAACCTTGAAGTGAAGTCATTCATTCACCGATCTTTTATGACGTCTCATGAATATACACCATCTTGTTAAGTTTGGTTTTGGTAGTTGAAATAGATTCTGATATATTAATCCACTGGCAAGTTTTACACGTCTAGGCGGCGGACAGCGGACAGCTAGACAGACGAACGGTCGGATTCAAACAAAAAAAAGAAGTAATTTTTGGACTATTTAGGACTCACCTCACACAAATCTGCATATATATTTCAAGTCGCCAGCAGTTGAATCTTGCGAAGTCCAAAAAAAGCGTTTGAGATCATATGCATGCCGAACTCGGTTAAGCATCGGGTTTTAAATTGCACTAGAGCATTCCTTAATAGTAAGGACGCGCGTGACACGTCAAGCTCAAAGACCTGTCAACCCTGTTAAGATGTTTGGAAAATAATGAAAATCAATTTAAGTCCACTGTTTAAAAAAAAACAAAAAAAAACAAAGAAAACAACGTTTCACATTTTTTGTTTACATGCACCTACATTTTTGATCTCTTTATAATTCTCAGAGATTTTAAAAGAAAGCAAGAAAGAAAGAAAGCATGAATGAATGAATTACAGACAAGCCATTCGAACGTATTCCCAAACACACACAAACATTGCTAGGGAAAAAAATAATTTTAGAAGTGCTCATTTTCGTTGGCCTTTTCTGTCTCAGTTTTATTTTACCGAAGCAAAATGAAAACGTGGAACGAATGACCACTCCGTGAGCTATCTGCTAATAAGACTTTATCAAAATCAGTTCAGTCAATTTTGAGATAGAGCGCCGAATCGCAGACCATGAGTTGAACTACCTGTATACCAAGAATCATCAAAATTGGTGCTGCCGCTATTTCTGATACAGAGCAATAGGTGTTTAGCAAGGAATTGACACCAGCGACCTTGACCTTTGAGCAAATAGGATGGCACGGGAGGCT
Organism: Oncomelania hupensis; assembly: GCA_036898135.1. NCBI lineage: Eukaryota > Metazoa > Mollusca > Gastropoda > Littorinimorpha > Pomatiopsidae > Oncomelania > Oncomelania hupensis. Next base: position 24,038,577 of record CM072515.1, on the reverse strand, counting down.
GGCACTAATCTAGGTAATCTTCCTATAAAGTTTGCTCCAAATATGTTCAGTGGTTCTTGAGATATTAAGAGCAACGAACCATTCTATCCCATCCCGTAACTCGAAGGTCGTTGGGGCACCACAGATGATCGTTTAACCAGCGTAATCATCTTTCTCTGTCCTATGCAACCCTGATGGCTTTGCTCAGTGTCAAGCCCGTCCATTCTTGAATGTTACCCTCCCACCTCTTTTTCTGTCTCCCTCTTCTGCTGCCTCCTTGCACCGTGCCTTGAATGAGGGTCTTTGCAAGACTTGATGCCCTGGTGACGTGGCCATACCATCGGAGTTTTCGTTTCTTCACCACTGTGAGCATGTCTTCGTGTTATCCAATAACTTGTGTGATGGTCTGTCGGACTTCGTCGTGGGTGATGTGTTGGGTATAGGAAATGCCCAGAAGTCTTCTGTAGCACCCCATCTCCATGCTTTGTGTTCTTCGTTGTAGATCTGCTGTGAGGGTCCATGTTTTGCAAGCGTATAGGAAGATTGAGATGACAAGGGAGCGCAGCAACCTTACCTTGGAATGTAGACTGATGTTCCTGTCTTTCCAAATGGGCTTCAACCTTGTCAAGGCCGCAGTTGTTTGTGCGATCCTGGAGGGGACTTCCTGTCGGAACCCATTGTCTGATATAATGGCTCCTAAATATTTGAAGCTATGTACTCTGTTGAGGCATTGGCCTTGGACTTTGATGTCCGTGTTGGTGCCATTCGTGTTGTTGGTCATCATTTTGGTCTTCTCTGCACTTATTTCCATTCCAAAGGCTCTGGAGGTGGTGTCAAGCCTCTGTTCCAGCTGTTCAAGTTCTTGTTCCTCTCCAGCCAATCCATAATGTAATCCGCAAAACGGAAGCTGGAGAGTGCTCTACCCCCTTTGCTGACTGTGCCTTTGTGATCTGCACGGGCATTTGAAATGATGCGCTCTAGGAAGATATTGAAAAGTGTTGGAGAGAGTAGGCATCCTTGGCGCACGCCGATTGTTGTTCTAAACCAGTTCCCGATGGCGCTGTTATGGAGGACTGCACTGGTAGCCTTGTCATACAGGCTTTTGATGACTTCAATAATTTTAGGGCTGATGTTGTACACTCTCATGGTTTCCCACAGAGCTGCATGCCATCCTGTTCAAACGCTTTCTTGAAGTCTACAAACACATTATATAGATGCTGCTGATGCTTTGGGTATTTTTCGCAGATTATTCTGAGGTTAAAAATCTGTTCAGTGGTACTTCGCCCTGGCCTGAATCCTGCTTGTTCTTTAGCTATGATTTGTTCAGCTTGGGGTTTAAACCTGTTGAGTATTATTTTCAGTTGGACTTTGCTGGGATGGCTGATGAGGTTGATGGTGCGGTATTTTTCACACTCCTGAAGGTTAACATTTTTGGGAAGAGTGATGACAAGCGACTGTGTCCATGGTGTGGGCCACTCCCCACTCAAACAGCTCATGTTACAGATAATGGTGATGGCGCCAATCATCGCTTCTCCTGCTTGAAGCAATTTTATGGGTATGTTGTCCCTTCCTGCTGACACCCCCCTTCTTCAGCGATTTCACTGCTGCCTCAACTTCTCGGAGAATTGGGAGGATTTCTTCTTCTTCTCCGTCCTGGGGACATGCTAGAACTGATGGGTCTCCGTTTGGTGGTTGTAAAGATCAGAGCAGTACTCTGTCCATCTATCCAAGACTTCTTGTTCTTCTGTAAGGCATATGCCAGAGCAGTACTCTGTCCATCTATCCAAGACTTCTTGTTCTTCTGTAAGGCATATGCCAGACATGCATGGATCATGGAGACCTTGGACTGCTTAACACTTGTCAGCTGCTTCACAGTCTGGCAGGCCTTCTTGTTGTTGTTCTTGATCAGACTGTTTTTTATTTCCTGGCATTGATCTTCTATCGAGTCCTCCTTTGCTGTGCGCAGGCCTTTTTGGATGTCATTGTTGATTTTCCGGTAGGTATCAGCTCCCTGTAAAGTGTTCCTTTTCTTTTTCAACTCTCTTCGTTTGTCACACAGGTCCAAAAGTTCAGGTGTGATCCACGGTTTGTTCTTTAGGCGGTGCTTGCCAAGGATCTCAGTGGCGGCATCTGTCACAGCTGAGTTGAAAGTGGTGGTCATGGAGTTGACATCTACTTCACTAGCTCCCAAAATCAGCAGTGGTGCAAATTTCCCTCCAATTGTGGCTTGGAATATTTTTGCCACCTCCGGGTCTTGCACTTTGTCCAGGTTGAACTTCAGCCTGGTGCACTTTGCTACGTTTACTCTCTTCAAGTGGAGCCGGAAAGACATCACGAGATCGTGGTCACTTCCGATGTCTGTTCCTGGAAAAGTGCGTGCCCTGCCAATGTTGATGCTTGATCTGAAGCATTTCTTGACCATGATATAATCCATCTGGTTGTGATGCTCCCCGCTGGTACTGTGCCAGGTCCATCGTCTGCATTTTTTGTGGGGACCAAGCGTTTCTACCAGTATCAGATTGTTGTATCTGGCAAACTCCAAGAGTCTCAGGCCTCTGTCATTTGTCTCGCTGTGGCAGTGGAGTCCTCATGTGTCTCTCCAGCCGTTGTACGCATCTTGGCCAATCTTGGCCAACCTTGGCACTCCAGTCGCCTTGCACTTTGTCCAGGTTGAACTTAATCCTGGTGCACTTTGCTACGTTTACTCTCTTCAAGTGGAGCCGGAAAGACATCACGAGATCGTGGTCACTTCCGATGTCTGTTCCTAGAAAAGGGCGTGCTCTGCCAATGTTGATGTCCTTCGTCGGCATTTGGTCTAAGACAGCCTGCAGATATTCATAGAAATCCTCGACTTCGCTGTCGTGAAAGACTGATGTTGGGGCATAGGTCTGGATGATGGTGATGTTGAAAGGGGCTGCTCTCAGACGGATGGTAATGAGTCTACTGGAGACTGGGCGGCAACCCATGACAGTGGCTAGAATGTCTTTGTGGACCAAGAATCCAACGCCATGTTCGTGCCTGTCATCTCTCCCGTTCAAATAAAGCTTGTGTCTTTGTTTCACGTTGGCCTCTCCAGCGCAGTTCGCTAAAATGCTCCATCGATAGAGGTTTAGCCCGTGGGCTAGTTCTTCTAATATTCCCTCCCCATTAATGTCCTGACATTCCAGGTTCCTATGACGATGTTGTCTCTCGTGCGGATCTTGCTAAGTTGTCCATCAGTAACACACTTATCATCTCCGTCCTGGTGGCCAACGGAAGGTACGGTCATTGGTGACCCGGGCGATGACCGAACCGGTATGGAGTGAGTGGTTCTTTTCATTATAGTCTTGGGCAAGAAAGACCTGGCGGGGCCAAATCCTCTCTAGGCTGTTGGCTACAGCCAAAATCCACGAGTACAGTGTGGCTCGCATTGGCCCCGAGCACGTGGTCGTTGAATAGTAACGTGAGGTTCCTCCGCGCTGGCCGGTGACTTCTGTGTAGAAGACTTTCGCCCAATGATGCCGTGCTGACATCACCCCTGTTAGTCGCTTCGTACGACACGCCGGGAAACGTTGGATCTATTCTATTCAGTGCCCGAAACTGCATATTTTAAAGTATTTGAAGATAAGTAGAAGAAAGAGAGAACAAAAGCAAGAAAGAACAGAAGGAAAAAGTATGGAGGAACGAAGGAAGGAAATAGATTTGAACCTGCAGCAGGCCTACACTTTATGTGACGAGTCCAAAAGTTCCACCTGCTCATTTCTACCGGTTTATTCTTCTTACCATTAACCCTCAACCCCAAACATTTTAAGTAAACTTAACCTTAATTCCATTGTCGGTAGAACGTATTACCAACCCTTCCATTTTTTAAGCTGGTTGTTGAGGTGCAAGCTTAGTTTCTATTCAGAACCACTTTAAGGTTTTGTTTAACTATCGCCGAAGTGTTGGGGTGGTGGGTGTTTAAAAAAAAAAGAACTAATGAAAGCGAACTTAACCCCAAATCTAAGTACCCTTTGTTGAAGAACCTTACACGTCCTAATCTGCTTGTTTACCTGAATTTTGTATTCTTTATACTTCCCAAGTCTTAAACTAACAATTGTCACCTACCCCTATACTTCCTTCTACCTTTACACTCTTCTCCGTCGAGCAGCTACTCCTCTTTCACACCTGTCTGTCTGTCTGTCTCTCTCCTTTCGTTCTTCCGTGGCCTGCCTTCCATTCTCTCTCTCTCTCTCTCTCTCTCTCTCTCTCTCTCTCTCTCTCTCTCTCTCTCTCTCTCTCTCTCTCTCTCTCTCTCTCTCTCTCTCTCTCTCTCCTTTCGTTCTTCCGTGGCCTGCCTTCTACTATGATGTGCCAGTATCTGAACTATGTTGTATGTGCTGAGGTATGGAAAATAAGAATGACATAAAAGGTTAAGAAGAAGTTAAAAGTATCTGCATCGTAAAAGTAATCAAAATCGGTTCTGTTATTCTTGAGATAAAGCACACAAATATGTTTTGAAGAAAACGGTACAAATTTTATGCGACGGACCTGCACCCGAGACACTGCACTGACATACACCACCGAATTGCCACTGAATGATACGCCATGTGTTGAAATACCTGTATCCCCTGCTCTTCTCCTTCTTCCCCCACCCTCTCCCCTCCCTCGCCACCCCTCCCCCCAAAAAGAGTAAAGAAAAAAAAAGAAAAGAAATCAACAAAATCGGTCCTGCATTTCTTTTAAGTTATAAAGCAAAACGTGTTTAGCAAACTAGAATGGCAAAGCCCATATGGCTCATATGCTCCTTAAGGAACTCGCAATACTTAACATGAAAATGAGTGGCCAGAAAAAAAATGAAACGGTGGCATTAAAATGCAAAGTAATGTATGCTCTTGACCTTGAAATAATCTTGTGTCATAAACCTCTCGTGCGTGTTATAAAATAACTAGCTTTATTCTCAGAAGATTCCTACAAACTTGATATTAATTTGTAAAGTTTTTAACGTTCCAATTTCACGCATACACGCATTCATCAAAAGGCTTTTCTTATGCAAATACACAAGTTGAGACAGAGAGATAAACATGAAATACTGAAGACGCAAAATACACAACAGTTGGAACAGAACATCAATTTACGTTTTGCTAATTGTATGGTTCTCTTCTTTCTCACTCAACGTAGTAGAATAATAATAATTAAAACGGAAGTCAAGAAAACTATATTCAAGGAAACTATAAGTCCTGGAGTAGTAATAAAATAAGAAATAGCTGAACTATAATAAGATTTTATCTCTCTCTGAAGCAATCCCGTTCCCGGTTTGACAGACATTTATCGAATTATGAAAATATTTCATTCATTTACAACAAGTAAATCATAAAATATAAATATTCAAATTACCATGTCTGTCATGAACAGAATCCAGAATCACCACAGTGCAAAACAGAAGTAGCCTTCAAAGTAACAATACTTCCAAGACACAAAAATAAGGGTAGCAGTAGTATCCTATCCTATCCTATAACTCGAAGGTCGTAGGGGCACCACAGATGATCGTTTAACCATCGTACTCCATCTTTTCCTGTCCTCAGCAACCCTGATTGTTTCACTCAGTGTCAAACCAGTCCATTCTCGAATGTTGTTTTCCCACCTCTTTTTCTTTTTCGGTCTCCCTCTTCTTCTACCTCCTTGTACTGTGCCTTGCAGGATGGTCTTTGCAAGACCTGATGATCTGGTGACGTGGCCATACCATCGGAGTTTCCGTTTTTTCACCACTGTGAGCAGGTCATCGTGTTGTCCAATGGCTTGTGTGATGGTCTGTCGGACTTCGTCGTTGGTGAGTGTTGGGTATAGGAAATGCCCAGAAGTCTTCTGTTGCACCTCATCTCCATGCTTTGTTTTCTTCGTTGTAGATCTGCTGTGTGGGTCCATGTTTTGCAAGCGTATAGGAAGATGGAGATGACAAGGGAGGGCAGCAACAGTAGTATATATCCACCAATTATTTTCGCTACCCCTATGCGGAGCAAGGTACACAATCACAAGTTTTGTACCACCCAACGGCTGTCGATGACATCTCTTCCCTTATCGTCGTTACTATTAGTTCCTCGAGCACGTACAAATTCAATTTAGCCTGTTACTTGCGCGCGTACACACACACGCACACACACACACACACAAACACCCCCCTCCCCACACACACACACACACACCAACACACACCCACCCACACACACCAACAAACCTCCTCCTCCCACCCTATACGCACACAATACTGGCGACTATCAAAATACAATCGCATGGCAAAAAAACTTCCATTTGAACTCTGTCCAACCCAGGCTGGGTCTCACATTAGCACAAGCCTGTGTCGTGAGCAAATTATAGAATGTCTGGACAATTTGTAACTAGGATCAGGATCTCAGGCCTTTCGTGGTATTCCGCACGTTCCTAAAGTGTTGTTGGGGAATGCAAAGAATACCAGCCTTTGGATTAAAATTGTTTGTATTAGTTCAAAGCAAAATGAATATTAAGATATTGCGCCAGTTTGCTTGTTAAGTTTACTACTCTGGTACTAGACCCTGTGTCGGCTATCAATTCAGTTGGCGTGGAACGTTCGTCTCCACCACAGCAAGAGAATGTTGGAGGCCCTTTTGTGGACCAGTACCACCAGCACAGGCAGCAGCAGGTTACTGCTATAAAGCAGCCAATAAGCGACTTGGGAGGACATGACGTCCTCGCACGCATCTGTCAGTGCTGGTGTACTGGAGTTGTGGCGGTCGGGATCGTAAAAGGGCATGCACTGAACTACCATCTGGAAGCGCACGATGAGGTACGGGATCCACGACAGCAAGGTCAAGATCACTAGGCACACCTGCAAAGTCATGGCCGTGACCGTCATGTCCAGCAGAAGCCGGTGACGCAGCTTGCGGCGTCTGATTTCTTGCAGAGGCTTCATGGCGGTCGCCAAAGACCAGGCCAACGTGTACAGACTGGGGTGTTTGATCTTCACGTGGTGCGTTCTTTGCTGGCTCAACGTTAGACCGTGCCAGCTAGACTGGGGTACATGTACTGAGTTCAGTCTGTCCACTATCAAAGGAGCGGCGTCCGATTTTGAGCGATTTCTCAGGATACTTCGCCTTGGAACGTAAGTAGCTGCCTGTTCCGGCGTGTGCAAAATTCTTATGGGAGGAGTTTTACTTGAAACCAAACTATTTCTCGCAGAATACGAGTACATTTTGGCCACTGGCTTCATTTTGATGCGGAAGAATGGACCTTGTATGTTCTGAGCTGAGATATGCCATGGCTTGCCCATGAACATGCTGGGTTGGAGCTTGAACACTGGGCGTATTGAGCGTATTGAAGATCTGCGGCTATCGCTTGGAGTAGACGACTCTTGTCTATATAACGTCAGGCTGAGTTCGGGCTTCTCGGATTTGTCAACGCTTAACGGTTTGGTAGTAGTAGCCTCCGGTGGCAAGTCCTCCACATCGTTCGACCCCGATACCGGGGTGGCAGCGCTGAACTGCCATGAAGGGTAAATCTCTGTGGGATCGTTGATGTTCACAGTGTAGTTCAACTCGGTGACAACCGACGGGTCGTCAACACAGAATGATTGAGCACGATCGCGATCAGCAACTTCTATAGCAGTGTCTAGGTGCTTAGTGTTATTGGCATCAACATCAGTTTTGTCGTTAGACTGGAGTTGCCCCGAGGCTAGGACTGCTGGTGTGTCAGAGTGGGAGGTTGTGACCAACGTACTCAAAGCATGTTCGCTAGAAATTTTCTCTTCAGTTCTATGAGCTTCCACCATTTCCCAAGACACGGCGTCTACAGAGCCCATACTGTCCATTCTTGACAGGTGCGAGATGTTATCAGCCAGAGAATTCGCCACGTCGTGGGCGTACACGCTGGCCAGGCTGACTTCGTCGCTCTCTGGCCTCGCGTTACACATGGCCCACGCCTCGTTCACTGCCATTGTCCTGCTGCTCTGCCGCTTCCCTTTGCTCTTGGACTTAAAGCATCTGGTGCAGCAGCAAAACATATCTCGAAGTTTATCTAGTAGGGGATAGGCAGGCCCCAGGGTTCTGTCGACAAACCGCTTTCGAAAGAGCCAGTAGATGTAGGCGTTAAACACAACGAGGATCAAAAGCGTGACTGCCATGACGGAATTTTCGAATAGCTGAAAGATCTTCCTGCCGATATAGATAGAAGAACAGGTCCCTGAAAGCGACTTGACGTTGCCGAAAGAGTGATCAATCCTGAGGAACAACTCAGGCAAGAGGAAGAAGCAGAATGAACAGATCCAGGGCGCGCTAATCATCATGGCAAACGTAGTCTTTTGCTGGTATTTACGGTACTTAGCAATGTTGTAGATTCGCCAGTACCGGTCTATGCTGACGATGATCATGCAGAAAGGCCCCGAGAAGAACACGAGACGGCTAATCATGAGCTGAGCCAAGCAGGCGGGGGTGGCGGCGGGCATCTTTTCTTTTAGCTCCAGTATCCTGGCTGGTGCCACGTGGATGAGTGCGTGGTCGCCCAGACTGACAGAGGTCATGAGGTGCAGCAGCGCCACTCCGCCGCTCAGCATGCCCGTCATGCACAGGTTGACCAGGAAACACTCGCTGAAGTAGCGCAAGGAGTCGTTTGCCAGAAATATAATAACAACGACCAGGTTACACAGCATAATGCACACGCATAAAATGAGTCGAATGACGTCCTCAAATTTCACGAACTCGACTGGTCCTCGATGCCACTGGACCTTGGGCTGCACCGTTGTAATAGTAGCCATGAGTTTTCCCTTGTTGAAGTTTACTTCTACTTGATGTGTGCTCTTCAAATAGGTCAACCTTGCAAGCACAGAATCAGCTTCTGCTTCAGTTTGTAGAACGTGACAACCTATTATTAAAAGGAAACAGACAGCGAATAACATGAGCAGCTGTTTCGTCAGTCTTTACACGCATTTCGGCATTCTATCAACACTTTTGTCAAGCTTCTGCAGTTTTCGTGTTTCTAAAATCTTTTTTAATCTATTCTATCAATTATTTTCCCAAACACGACAGAAAACGATCATACGCCTGGAATGCTGGAACATTTTTTTATGCTAAAATAATGTGAAAATAGCACGAGTCTAAAAGTACAAAACGCACGAAGTCATTCATTTACCCCGCCATGTTGCTATGGACGTCATCGTATTTAACGTCATTAGGGTATGCTGGGGAAACTCCGCTCCCGCTTTCAGACAGAATATTACGCCATCCTACATTTATATTCATAGCATCTATACACCTCCCATGATATATAAAATACAATTTAATTAAATCATGTTTTCGGATTCTTATAATATACGCGGAAATGTCGAATTAAATTGTTGGGGACTCAGATGTTTTGGGGAAGCCCATTCAGAGACAAATAAACGCATATAGGCTTATAAAATTATTGTATGCATTTTGAACCCCATCTACAGCAGTTATGCTGTTAAAGTAACTATGTACGTACATGTACTACAACAAACATTTCAGGCGCCTATTGAATAAAACACACACGAAGTGAACCTTTACCGCCCTGTGTCCGGGGACTTTACATTTTATCCAAGAAGAAGAAGAAGAACCTTAGGGAGGATATTAATGGATGACAACATGGATATTGTTGCCTCGCATATATAGGCGCTATTTTTTACGTTTATTATCCGATGAAAACACATGTTAGGCTTAAAATTAAATAAATTCGATCCCAGACTACACCCACTGAACGAAGTCTTCGAGAGTTTTCCTTTGCTTCTTTACATTCTATAAATTTGTAGCATTGAAAACTGTTAATAATAAAAATAATAATTTATTTTTGTATAGCGCAAACCCAAACTTAAAGCTTGCTCTAAGCGTTCACACGCATACACCCAAACACATACACACACACAAGCACACACGCCCGCACATACACACCCACACACAAAATCAAAACAGCTAATTATATATTCTTCTGCCTTTCTGTCCCTAGTGTAGTCATCTTTCAAATATACATGTAGATATAGGCTGTCATCTTAATCCAACACATTTTTCTTTTTTTCTTTCTTTCTTTCTTTTTTCCTTTTTTTTCCTTTTTTATTCTTTTTTTTTATTCTTCTTGGGATAGAATTGACCTGGAGTCTGGTCACCTTTTCCCCCACAGCCTCCAACACCCCAGCAGCGTCCCAGCCTGGTATTCACAGCAACTGGGATTCGAACATGAGGAAAGTCTCCCTGATGGTGTAGTCGTCTACAGGGTTGATTCCCGTCGTCGCTACCTTGATCAGCACCTTATAAATAGCCCAATGCACAACACTTAAAAAAAAAAAAAAAAAAAAAAAAAAAAAAAAAAAAAAGATCGTTAACAACGAGTCTTAACAAAACCCCAACACATTTTAATACACGTGGGGCATGAATAGTCTCTACTCTAGTTTAAACAAAGTCACGGCGGGAATCACGTTGTCATTCATCCATATCATCCATTCACAGACCTACTATCCATCCTCACTCCCCCAACCCCCCACCCCCACCCCACTCTTCCTTGCACCCCCTCTTCCCTTCCCCCCCCCTTTCCCTTCGTATGACAACAGTTGGCGGTTTGAAATCAAAATTACTATACCATTTATTCAATCAGATCAAATAAAACCAATATTTTTAATGCTAATTTGGTAATTATGTCACAGCCTTAATTTTCATAAGGTATATATTACGTTTTTTAAAAAAATAAACTATCATAATTGTAAATGTAAAATTCATGTTATAATGTATATCATAAATGTGCATGTAAAAATCAAATGCATTGCTTCATATTGATTAATTTGTTTCCTAAATATGTAAAACTTTTGTTGTTGTGTAATTTGCTTTTAACTAATTGAACCTCTTAAGATTGTTTCATTGTTATCGTCTCCTAATGAGATTTGCTTTTAATGTTTCTAGCCGTTTATTGTAGTAGTAGTAGTAGTAGTGGTGGTATAAGTAGTTGTAACAGTAATGGTGGTTGTGCTTTTGTTTTTTTTGTATTTGTTGTAATACAAGATTTTTTGGTTTTGTTTTTGTTTTCTAATGGTATAGTAAATCTTGATGTGATCTTATTACAAAAGGTCTGATTGTAAGAATAGGCTTATTCCTAAAATCTTAACCTTTTAAAATAAAGTTCTGAAGTCTGAAGCCCCTCTCCACTTTCCAGGATGACTAAAATCTAGGTTTGTAATATCGTTCATGTTTTTTTTTCGTTCGAATTTCGACTCCTTTTCTCAACAATCCCAATTCCTTTGCGTTACTCTTTGAATTTTATTTTCTTTTACTATTGTATCCATTGCTTGACACCACCTTCAGAGCCTATGGAATGAAAATAAGTGAAGAGAAGACCAAAATGATGACCAACAACAACAATGGCATCTACACGGACATCAAAGTTCAAGGCCAATCCCTCAACACAGTGCATAGCTTCAAATATTTAGGAGCCATTGTATCAGACAATGGGTCCCGACAGGAAGTCCTCTCCAGGATCGCACAAACAACTGCTGCCCTGGCGAGGTTGAAGCCAATTTGGAAAGACAGGACCATCAGTCTACATTCCAAGGTAAGGCTGCTGCGCTCCCTTGTCATCTCCAACTTCCTATATGCTTGCGAAACATGGACCCTCACAACAGATCTCCAACGAAGAATACAAAGCATGGAGATGAGGTGCTACAGAAGACTTCTGGGCATTTCCTATACCCGCACATCACCAACGACGAAGTCCGACAGACCATCACACAAGCTATTGGACAACACGATGACCTGCTCACAGTGGTGAAAAAACGGAAACTCCGATGGTATGGCCACGTCACCAGATCATCAGGTCTTGCAAAGACCATCCTGCAAGGCACAGTGCAAGGGGGTAGAAGAAGGGGGAGACCGAAAAAGAGGTGGGAGGACAACATTCGAGAATGGACTGGGTTGACACTGAGTGAAACAATCAGGGTTGCTGAGGACAGGGAAAGATGGAGTAAATAATAATAATAATAATAATAATAATAATAATAATAATAATAATAATAATAATAATAATAATAATAATAATAATAATAATAATATAGGATGCTATATACGTGCCTTTTCCCAAATCAATCAGGCTCAAAGCGCGGCGATCTATACCAACATACACGCTCACCTGTCTCATTCACCCTCACACACACCAAATACACATCCATCACTCAAACAGGTGGTGTAAAGGCAGGGAGATCGCTATTAGAAGACGGAAAGAAAATTGAATTTTTATTTTTTGCAATTTTTATATTGACTGCGTCCTGTACCATTATTGAAGGGAGGGAGGAAACCGGAGTGCCCGGAGAAAACCCTCGGTGACCTCAATAGTCTCGTACCTAAGTCACAAACGTTCGCCCCTTGCGGGAATCGAACCCGCGACCTTCGGCATAGGAAACCGGCGACTTATCCACTGCGCCACGAGTACGCTGGTTAAACGATCATCTTGGTGCTCCTACGACCTCCGAGTTACGGGATAGGATAGGATAGGATAGGGATAGGATTGTATCCATTGACCATAAGAGGAATTTTGGTATTAAAGAGTTTGACTGACTTGGCTTGACTGAACTACATGGCCTTTCTCGCCTTGAAGGCCCAACAACGACGATGACCGCAACAACAACGTCCGCAAATTAAATACAATATTCAGTTTCTCCTACACTAGAATAAAAATATTAATATGGATTACACGTAAAACTAATAATAGTCATTATACATTTTCGGATAATTGTCAAACAGTTGTTAAAATATTTATCCTTGCGAGCGTATATGTGTGTGTATGTGCGTGCGTGTGTGCGTATGTGTGCGTGTGTGTGCATGTGAATAAGATAAGAAGTTGTGAACAAAAGTTTTTCATTAACCAATGTTCTAATGACACCAGAAAATTTATGTTAGCAATAGATTAAGCTTAAACAAAGAATGGACAAAGTTATCTAATGTAACCAAATCTGCATCTGGCCTAAATACTTTCAAGAATTATTTATACAGAGAGTAAATGTAGCATATATGATGTATGACTTTGATTAATAGTAGGCAAAAGGTTTTGCGCAATACAACCACTACCTACTATTGTTTTAAAGGGAGGAGGACATGTAAAGCCTGCAAGGCCTATTAGATGTCCTTACTACCTGTACCTAGATGTTTATGTTCTCTACTTCAGAAAGGGGACAGGGTATACTGGGCGGAGTAAGTGTCCGGGACGTACGCAGAGTGCGTGGTGGTGGAGGAGAGACAGACAAGTTGGGCACCAAACTTTCCTTCGCCCAAGGGTCTGCTGTAGGCGTGCCATAATAAACCGCACCCAGGGCTAAGGCCCTTAACGCGTAAGTACTCATGCTAAATTCCACCTTGAGAAAGAAAAGCAAGACATACAAAGACGAGAAAAACCGACAAAGACAATAAAGACTATGACACGAAAGACAAAGACGAGAAAAACCGACAAAGACAAGAAAGACAAGGACAAGAAAGACAAATACAAGAAAGACAAAGACGAGAAAGACAGACAAAGACAAGAAAGACAGACAACTTACTGTGAATACTATGCCCACTTTCATGCGGGGCTATTTAAAACATTTTTAAGCATCAACCTTCATGCAATCAACAACCACATAAACGAAGGAATTTATTCGATTATATCAAAGCCATGCTTTTAAAAGAGGTTATTTTGTTGACTTGACCTTTTTTTTCTTTCGGTGGGGCAAACCAAAGAGTGTATGAATTTGTACACTCTTTGGGCAAAAACACACTGTGAACTTGAAAATTTATGTTACGCACTGCAGTATGTGGTCTATGCATTTGGCTCTTCAAACGTCCGATCATAAATAGGTTTCGGCTATGTAAAACGATAACACTATGATCCGCAATGCTTAATCTACGTTTAGCCTGAAGAATATCTATGGGCTCCAAACCTTTGTTAATTTTATTTGAAACTTTTTTTAAACAATTATATGCTACAACTATCCCTTGTCTATACTTGCAATGACAACGACAACAACAGCAGTGACAACGACAACAACAGCAATAACAACGACAACAACTGCAATTACAACGGGAACAACAACGGGAAAATAGGCACAACGATTATCTCATACATGCATTGCACTTGCAATATGGCCCGGGCTAGGTCGGTCGATGCGGAACTAATCAAGTAGAACCGGGCCATGAGCTGGGTGATGAACCGTGCTAGCCCGGGTGGCGCGATCTAAACTGTTCGGCTTAAAGCGGGCACAGATTACATTACATTACAAAAATTGTTGCTTTAGGTCCAGCGGACACTTCCGAGCCAAATCAGGACCGGACAACCCCCAATCCGCATAAAAGATCTGCTGAAACAACCCTAGTGGGAAAACTGAATGCCCTCCACCAGCCAGTCACTTTACAATAAAGACATCCCACGCAGGGGACGGCTGAGGCTTCACCCCAACTTATCGAACCCCCGTTTACAAAAACAAAATAGAATACAAACATCATTATAAATTATCAACAAAACACATACATATAAAATGCCTACATTGCTAAATAATAACATCATAGGAAGCCCTAGTGACCACCTGGCAGAAAGCGTCCAATATTCCCAAGCTGATCCAACAGACCTCATACACAAACAAGGAGTCTTGTCCCGGAAGAGTTTTCAAGAAAAAAGGTAGGAGACTGGTCTAGCGAAGAAGACGATAGTATAGCAGATTGATAGAACAGAGCAGGAATGAGAAAGAGCAAATGAGAAAGACAGCGACAGTAGGAATTTAAAGCACTAAATTTCCAGAAAGTGGGGATACTATTTATACTGAAACCCCCGGCACCCCAACGGGGGTAAGCGGGCACAGATGGCGTCGGGGAAGAACAACTAGGCTTAATCAGCAGCTGTCTGATGTAAACCTTTTACCCCTTCGGAGAAGGAACACATTTTACATTTCGATGATCCCGAATAGCAGATCATGGTAAGATTCAATAGATTCTGAATGTATTTAGGCCTACCTTGATTACTATATACATTTAAACAACAACAGAAGCACACTGTTTTCTTCCGTCCTACTGACGGTGTCACGTTGTTGAAATATGCCAGTCAATGTAAAATATGAAATTAACCAATCACAGTAAATAACGTGTTACTAGTTAAAAGGTATTGCGTTAGTCAATTCTTGTCCATTGACGTCCATAATGACCACCGACGACGCCTCGTACAACCGGCTAACACTTTGATGACGGCTGTACGACTATAAGACAAAGAGATGTGTTATGCATTATGCTTTCTTAGCCAAAGAGCTTATGTGTGTTCTTTGATACGGATACATGAAAATGGTTAGAACGAGTATAACCATTAGTACAAAAGTAATCATAATAAGTATTGTTATATACAAATGTGGGCTTGTTTGTTGTAGGAGTATAATCGTTGTTAGTTACTCCAGTTTCCTCCCTCCCTTCAATAATGGTACAGGACGCAGTCAATGTCAAAATTTCAAAAATAAAAATTCGATTTTCTTTCCGTCTTCCAATAGCGATTTCTCTGCCTTTACACCACCTGTTTGAGTGATGGATGTGTATTTGGTGTGTGTGAGGATGGATGAGACAGGTGAGCGTGTATGTTGGTATAGATCGCCGCGCTTTGAGCCTGATTGATTTGGGGAAAGGCGCGTATATAGCATCCTGTATTATTATTATTATTATTATTATTATTATTATTATTATTATTATTATTATTATTTTTACAAGTACAAAATTATTCGTGAAAGAGAGAGAAAGAGAGAGAGAGAGAGAGAGAGAGAGAGAGAGAGAGAGAGAGAGAGAGAGAGAGAGAGAGAGAGAGAGAGAGAGAGAGAGAGAGAGTTTTTTATTTAAACGTCCGCATAACAGTAGTGCACATATGAACATACGAATATACTGCCTCGCACTACAATATTAATATGTATATAGATATATCGCACGACAGTCGTGCGTGGCGGTATGTAAGTATCCTTCGTGACGTAAAAGCACATGACGTAAACACGACGTTCGAATGGATGATGCGCATAAAATGGCTGCATGTAAGATTTTTCTGCATGATTCATGGATCTCGTCAACTGAAATGTAGAATGGAGTAAGTAATAATTCGGCACAATGTTCAGTACCTTTTTTTTTGTTGTTGCAATGTGAACAAATTGTTAACCATTCTATTTTAAACTTCATACTCAAGGGAGAACCAATAGCCCTTGTGGTATGCCGTTTGGTCTCAATCCGAGACTCAACTAGTGGCCACGGCTATGCGTTGGGGTATGAGATTTTTCACTGATCGGAATTTTGACGGGTGGCCACACGTTATGAGTTTTAGTGGCCACGTTTTGCTTACGTTTACGGCAATGCGGCACAGCAAAGGAGACCTGAATAGAAGATTAATGCCAGGAAATATAGAATAGTCTTAACAAGAACAACAGCAAGAAAGCCTACCTGACTGTCAAGCGGCTGACAAGTGTTAAACAGCCAAGGTCTCCACGGTCCAAAGCAAGTCTGGAATATGCCTTACAGAAGAACAAGAAGTCTTAAATAGATGGACAGAGTACTGCTCTGACATTTAAAACCACACACCAAACGGAGACCCATCAGTTATAGCATGTCCCCAGAACAGAGAAGAAGAAGAAATCCTCCCAATTCTCTGACAAGGCAGCAGTGCAATCGCTGAAGAAAGGGGAGTCAGCGGGAGTGGAAAACATACCCGCGGAATTGCTTCAAGCAGGAGGAGAAGCAATAATTGACGCCCTCACCATTACCTGTTACAAGATCGGTTTGAATGGGGAGTGGCCTATATATCCCATGGACACAATCGCTTGTCATCACTCTTCCCAAAAAGAGGTAACCTTCATGAGTGTGAAAACTACCGTACCATCAGCCTCATCAGCCATCCCAGCAAGGTCCTCCTGAAAATAATATTCAACAGATTGAAACCCCAAGCTGAACAAATCATAGCTGAAGAACAAGCAGGATTCAGGGCATGGCGAAGTACCACTGAACAGATATTCAACCTCAGAATAATCTGCGAGAAATATTTACATCACCAACAACATCTATATCATGTGTTTGTAGACTTCAAGGAAGCGTTTGACCGAGTCTGGCGCATGGCATGCAGTCCTGTGGGCAACCATGAGAGTGTACAACATCAGCCCTAACATTGTTGAAGTCATCAAAAGCCTGTATGACAAGGCTACCAGTGCAGTCCTCCATAACAGCGCCATCGGGAACTGGTTCAGAACAACAATCGGTCTGCGTCAAGGATGCCTACTCTCTCCAAAACTCTGTAACATCTTCCTACAGCACATCATTTCAGATGCCCCTGGCAGATCACGAAGGTACACTCAGCATATGGGGTAGAGCAATCTCTAAACTCCGTTTTGCGGATGACATTGATGGATTGGCTGGAGAGGAACAAGAACTTGAACTGCTGGTACAGAGGCTTGACACCAACTCCAGAGCCTATGGAATGGAAATACACTTGTGTTACGCTTCTGAATTATAATAATATAAGAACGATTAAATAAATAAATAAATAATTAAATAAATAAATAAATAAATAAATAAGTGCAGAGAAGACCAAAATGATGACCAACAACAACAATGGCATTAACATGGACATCAAAGGCCAAGGCCAATCCCTCAACACAGTGCATAGCTTCATATATTTAGGAGCCATTGTATCAGACAAGGGGTCCCGACAGGAAGTCTTCTCCAGGATCGCACAAACAACTGCTGCCCAGACAAGGTTGAAGCCCGTTTGGAAAGACATGAACATCAGTCTACATTCCAAGGTAAGGCTGCTGCGCTCCCCTTGTCATCTCCATCTTCCTATACGCTTGCGAAACATGGACCCTCACAGCAGATCTACAACGAAGAACACAAAGCATGAAGATGAGGTGCTATAGAAGACTTCCAGGCATTTCCTATACCCAGCACATCACCAACAATGAAATCCGACACACCATCACACAAGCCATTGGACAACACGATGACATGCGATGATGCTCGCAGTGGTGAAGAAACGGAAACTCAAATAGTATGTCGACATCACCAGAGCATCAGGCCTTGCAAAGACCATCCTGCAAGGCACGGCGCAAGGAGGCAGAAAAAGAGGGAGACAGAAAAGGAGTTGGGATGACAACATTCGAGAATGGACTGGCTTGACACTGAGCGAAGCCGTGAGGGTTGCTGAGGACAGAGAAAGATGGAGTTCGCTGGTAAAACGATCATCTGTGGTGCCCCTACGACTTTAGAGTTACAGGATAGGATAGGATAGGATGGGATAGTATAGTAAGGTACTTTTTCACGATTTGGCCAAAATATGAACATACTTTACTAAGATCGACACGCGTGAATTCAACTGCCTTTAGCTCGCCATGTCGTGTGTAGCAGACAACCTGAGTTGCGTGTAATCATGCGTGTGGTAGGAGTTTAGGTTCTTATTGGTCCTCGTAAGCCCGGCTTATGTATTTTTGCAGAAGAAATCGAATATGCGCTATCCTTGTGAAATTTTATGTTAGCCAGGAAATACATAAGGAATTCAGAAGCGTTATACAAGTGTGGCCGGGCCTTAAGGCCAACAGCACATAAGTAGACTACATTTTCTACAGCCAGGGGCGGATCTAGGGGGAGGAAGGGGGGGGGGGGGTCGGAACCTTCTCACCCCCTACCCCCCCTAAAACCCTCCATAAAAAATAAAAGAAGGTTTCCTTCCCGTTTCCCACCGCCGTAGCTCAAGTGGTAGAGCGTTCGCCTGGCACACCGATGACCCAGGTTCGAATCCCGAGGTGGGCGATATAAAATGTGGCCATTTTCACTGTCCATTTAAGCATTATGATTGCTTTGGTGGTTCAGTGTTGATTTAGGTCCCTACCCCTTTTTCCCCGGAATGGTTATCCCCGTCTGCCATATCGCCAATGGTGGGTGTAGACGTTAAACCTCAAAGTTCATTCGTTCCTTCCCGTTAAGGCCTTCGCGCCTGGACACCAACGGGGTCTGGACCCTGTACACAATTTGTAACCATTACTCCAATCCCTACCCCTGCCCTTACCTTACCTGACAGCCATAAGCAAACTTCATGAATTGGTAAAAAGTGAGCGTCAGTGCAGCCAGATGCTGATCGGTTGGCAACAACTAACCACCCTAACAATAACTCTAACCCACTTGCGTCTATCCGAAGGAACCATACCGGCTCTTACTTGCTAGTATTTATAACTCCATTATTTTTGCTCCTTTGCCATTGGACATCACGATGACTTGCTCACAGTGGTTAAGAAACGGAAACTCCGATGGTATGGCCATATCACCAGAGCATCAGGCCTTGCAAAGACCCTCCTGCAAGGCACGATGCAAGGAGGCAGAAAAAGAGGGAGGAAAAAAAAGAGGTGGGAGGATAACATTCGAGAATGGACTGGCTTGACACTGAGCGAAGCCATGAGGGTTGCTGAGGACACAGAAAGATGGAATACGCTGGTTAAACGATCATCTGTGCGCCCCAACGAACTTCGAGTTACGGGATAGGATAGGATAGGAAAGGATAGGATATCATGTAATGATATAATCTTTTCAGCTTACTTTACAGACAAAGTTCAAAAGCTTCGCGACAACTTTCCTGTTGCTGTCCCTACTCTTCTAGGATCTGAGTACTCTGGTACTAAGCTGGATTCTTTCACGTTGGTCTCGGAGCAGTCGGTTCTTAAGATTCTCAAAGCCACTGTGCCTAAATCGTGCGAGTTGGACCCTATACCTACCAAGCTCCTGTACGAAAATCTTGATGTCCTTCTCCCTGCCCTCACAAATCTGATCAACTCCTCTTTGACCACAGGCATTGTTCCCACCGATCTTAAACTGGCAGTAGTGAAACCACTTTTGAAAAAGCCATCACTTGACAAGAATGATTTCAAGAACTTTAGACCGGTGTCAAATTTGCCATTTGTGTCCAAAATTCTAGAGAAGGTAGTGCTAAAACAACTTCTGAGGCACTTAGAACACAACAATCTCTTTAACCCACTTCAGTCAGCTTACAGAGCTGGACACAGCACCGAAACTGTTCTGTTTACGTGTCGCCAGTGACATTCTTTCATCTCTAGACCAAAATAAGCTTTCGGTTCTTCTTTTGCTTGATAACTCTGCTGCATTTGATACCATAGACCATGATGTTCTCATCTCTCGGCTTGGGTCTCAGTTTGGCATCTGCTCCACTGCTCTTCAGTGGTTCACATCATACCTGAATGACCGTTCACAATATGTTTCTGTAAATGGCTTCCAGTCCAGCAAAACTCCCTTACTATATGGTGTCCCGCAAGGCTCAGTACTGGGGCCTGTCTTGTTTGTTCTCTATACTTCTCCCTTGTCTTCTGTCATTCAACAACATCCCGTCGACCATTTTCTTTTTGCAGATGACAACCAACTTGAAGGTACTTGCGATCCTGCTGACATCGACACCTTGACTCAATCATTTCAAGACTGCACGACTGACATCAAACAGTGGATGACAGACAACAGACTTAAGTTAAATAACGACAAGACTGAAGCTCTTCTGTTCTCTGGCTCATGTTCCTCCTCTGATCTGCCATCAGCTGTCACTGTTTGCTCCAGTAGCATACCTTTTTCTAAGAGTGCCAGGAATCTTGGAGTCATTTTTGATTCTTCTCTTGACATGAAAGAACACATTAGTAAAGTTTGTAGACAGTGTTTCTTTGAACTAAAGAGAATAAGCTCCATCCGTCGCTATCTTACTGTTGAAGCAACTAAAACCTTAGTTACATCATGCATCCTATCTAGATTGGATTACTGCAATTCACTCTTGGCTGGCTTACCCCAATCTGCACTTGATCCCCTACAGAAAGTTCAAAACTTTGCTGCACGCATCATTTTCCGTTCAAACCTCCGTGAACACATTACTCCTTTGCTACACAGACTCCATTGGCTACCAGTTGCTGAACGCATAAAATACAAGATAGCTTGCCTTTGTTTCTCTGTTTTTACAGACACAGCTCCTGCTTATACTTCTGAAATGTTATCCATATACACCCCTTCTCGAGCTCTGCGATCGTCTGCTGACACACGTCTTCTTAGACAGAGCCGCTTCAACAGACGATCGCATGGTTACCGCTCTCTACCTGTCTTTGGTCCTCAACTCTGGAATTCCCTTCCATACAAGATTAGACATTCTTCCTCCATTTCCTCTTTTAAATCACAGTTAAAAACACACCTTTTTAGGGAATATTTTAATTAGTCATTTACAAGAGAGTGTAAGCAGGTGTGCGTGCTTGTGTTTTTCATAGTTTAACTGTATTTTGTACATATGTATATTATGTATCTTTTGTCCAGTTTTGTCTGTCTTGTCTTCCCATTCCCCCAACCCCTTGCGCGCCTTGATCCTTAGGCTAAGGCGCCTTACAAATGACGAACATTATTATTATTATTATTATAGGCTCATTTGCATGTCGTCTGCTACACAACCATCTCGGCTTTGACTGCTTGCCGCGAGCGATAATTTAGCGCAAAAGCGCAAGTATGTATAACGAGTCATTAAAAAACAATTTAAAAAATGTGGGTTTTAAAATATTAACATAAAAACAAAACAAAAGAACGATATTGGTTAAAATAAATAAATTAAACAAACTAATGAACAAGGGTCAAATTTAAATCTACCTCAAATGTTTTTATGTTATAATTTTGTACATTGTATTTTCTTTCAACGCACACACACACATACGCACATCCACAAACACCCACACACACACCCAAACTCACCCAAACGCATGTGCTTTACTTTGCCTGGTTTTCCACCTAATAATAATAATAATAATAATAATAATAATAATAATAATAATAATAATAATAATAATAATAATAATAATAATAATAATAATAATAATATAGCAAAATCCAAAATAGGGGAGTTGAATATTGTATAATTAAAGTATACTTTTACTCATTTGCGATAATGGTCGGTAAGCAATAATGAGGAGTGCATTATATTTACTGAGTTTATTATACTATACTGATATTGTGACAGTGCGAGGGACATACATATGCCTGTGGCTATTTAAATAACAACTGACAGTACAGTATTGAACGAGATCTGATTGCGGACAAGCAAACAAAGTTCCAAAGTTCCAAAGTTCAAACAAACAGACTGGGTGAAACCTATGCATCCCCCATTTAGGCTATAAAGTGGGTTTAAAAATCCACGTGTATACTGGGACGGACCAGCCTTACAATTCGCCAATGCAGGAATTCCAGATCCTGATCAGGCACTATCTACTTGCTTGAAGTAGGCTTAATTCACCAACTATCAAGTTCTAGCAGACTAACTACTTGCATGAAGTAATGTATGTTTTATCTTCTGTATTATATAGAGAAGAAAATAGTATTGTTACTTTCCAGCAGTCATCTTTCTTTTACGATCTGTGAAACTAAACTTTCTTTCTAATCATATCCTTTTATCCCATAACTCGGAGGTCGTAGGAGCACCACAGATGATCGTTTTACCAGCGTACTCCATCTTTCCCTGTCCTCAGCAACCCTGACTGATTCACTAAGTGTCAAACCAGTCCATTCTCGAATGTTGTCCTCCCACCTCTTTTTCGGTCTCCCTCTTCTTCTACCTCCTTGCGCTGTGCCTTGCAGGATGGTCTTTGCAAGACTTGATGATCTGGTGACGTGGCCATACCATCGGAGTTTACGTTTTTTCACCATTGTGAGCAGGTCATCGTGTTGTCCAATGGCTTGTGTGATGGTCTGTCGGACTTCGTCGTTGATGGTGTGCTGGGTATAGGAAATGCCCAGAAGTCTTCTGTAGCACCTCATCTCCATGCTTTATATTCTTCGTTGGAGATCTGCTGTGAGGGTCCATGTTTCGCAAGCATATAGGAAGATGGAGATGACAAGGGAGCGCAGCAGCCTTACCTTGGAATGTTGACTGATGGTCATGTCTTTCCAAATGGGCTTCAACCTTGTCAAGGCCGCAGTTGTTTGTGCGATACTGGAAAGGACTTCCTGTCGGGAACCATTGTCTGATACAATGGCTCCTAATATTTGAAGCTATGCACTGTGTTGAGGGATTGGCCTTGGACTTTGATGTCCGTGTTGATGCCATTGTTGTTGTTGGTCATCATTTTGGTCTTCTCTGCACTTATTTCCATTCCATAGGCTCTCGAGGTGGTGTCAAGCCTCTGTACCAGCAGTTCAAGTTCTTGTTCCTCTCCAGCCAATCCATCAATGTCATCCGCAAAACGGAGGTTGGAGATTGCTCTTCCCCCTATGCTGACTGTGCCTTTGTGGTCTGCAATGGCATCTGACATGATGCGCTCTAGAGAGATGTTGAAGAGTGTTGGAGAGAGTAGGCATCCCTGACGCACACCGATTGTTGTTCTGAACCAGTTTCCGATGGCGCTGTTGTGGAGGACTGCACTGGTAGCCTTGTCATACAGGCTTTTGATGACTTCAATAATTTTAGGGCTGATGTTGTACACTCTCATGGTTGCCCACACAGCTGCATGCCAGACTCGGTCAAACGCCTTTTTGATGTCTACGAACACATGATATAGATGTTGTTGGTGCTGTAGGTATTTCTCGCAGATTATTCTGAGGTTAAAAATCTGTTCAGTGGTACTTCGCCCTGCCCTGAATCCTGCTTGCTCTTCAGCTATGATTTGTTCAGCTCGGGGTTTCAACCTGTTGAGTATTATTTTCAGGAGGACCTTGCTGGGATGGCTGATGAGGCTGATGTTGCGGTAATTTTTACATTCCTGAAGGTTACCTTTTTTGGGAAGAGTGATGACAAGCGACTGACTCCATGGTGTAGGCCATTCCCCACTCTGCCAGATCTTGTTAAAGATAATGGTGAGTGCGTCGATCATCGCTTCTCCTCCAGTTCCGCGGGTATGTAGTCCACTCCCGCTGACTTTCCCTTTTTCAGCGATTGCACTGCTGCCTCAACTTCTTCTCTGAGAATTGGGAGGATTTCTTCTTCTTCTCTGTTCTCTGGACATGCTAGAACTGATGGGTCTCCGTTTGGTTTGTGGTTGTAAAAGTCAGAGCAGTACTCTGTCCATCTGTCCAAGACTTCTTATTCTTCTGTAAGGCATATGCCAGACTTTCTTTGATCAAAGCAAATCTATTAGCGAAGATTCACCAAGGCCTAAGTATTCTAGATTCGACATGCAAATGAACTTGGAGCTATAAAAAGCAGCCATTCACAGCCATTAAAGTTCCTTCGGATTGATGCAACTCTCTAACCATAACCTTAACAACAACCCCAACCATAAAAACACCTGGATATTGCTGAACAAGAACAGCACATTTCCTGTACAGCCCGATTTTTTTAAAATCAGAAATATTGGTGGTAGGGGGGGGGGGGGGGGGGCGGTGAGTTAAAATATCTTTATTTCTTTCTTTCTTTCTTGATTTTTTTTTTTTTACATATTTTTATTAAATAGAAATCTGCAATAGTGAAAACCACAATTTACAACAAATGTTAGAAAGTAGCAAACGTAATTTTGAGAAGGAAGTAATTTTATAGCTTTCACACAATTATGCATAACTTGTTCCATCATTCTGTTTCTGCCTCTGTGTGTGATTGCAGAACATGGGAATCCTAAATTCATTTCTAGATTCATTGCAAGTTGTCTGCGCCAAGAAACTGATGTCTCGCTGTTCCAGTGAAGACTTCCAATCGAAACTGATATATACTACCTTGAACTTCGATGGTCAGGAGACAGTGACCTACCCGTCGAAGTAGGGTCTACAAAGATTCGGTGTTGATAGAAATCTTCATTGGACACTGAAATTATCAGATTTTCTTTTCTGTATTGTTATCCAGTGCCAGGAAACAAACCTTGATTTCCCCTACATAGACAGTATTGTTCAGTGGAAGTATTTAGTGGTGAAACAAGCTTAACATCTGAAAAGTCATTGTTGAAGGAGGGAGAGGGGCAGGGGACGATTCAGAGCGCCATCGCCCTCCCCTCTTGCAGCTTGACATTTTCAGAGATCACTAAAACATGGAGAAAAGACAGGTTTTTCCCAAGTGGGCGATTCATACGGCGCTTCTCATCACCATCTCGTTCTCCGAAGTGACCAACGGCATCAGACTGCTGACCATCACTCCCCGAGTCCTGGTTTTCAAGGCTCGCCGCCAGGCTCAATCAGTGACCTTCACCTGCGCTCACCCCTCAGACTTTGATACAGCCCATTCCTTGTGCCTGAGTCTGCAAAGGAAGGGGGCAGACGATGAAGAAAACTACCGTGTCATCAGTGAAGTGTGTGAGGACCGCTACACTCCAAAGCAGGACTATAGGTAGGCCACTAAAGTTTATTAATGGACCTCTCTCACACGGGTTTCTTTCAGCTGACACAAGAATTCGTAGCAGAACAAAGAAACGCTTCTCCCATACTCTGTATTTTGTATCGGACGTAATTAATAAAGGTTTTAAACTGCATTGAATTAAAAAATAATAATAATAATAATAATAATGATCATAATAATAATAATAATAATAATAATAATAATAATAATAATAATAATAATAATAATAATAATAATAATAATAATAGTAATAATAAAATACTACTACTACTATTACTACTACTAGTAGTCCTACTACTAGACGTACTACTATTACTGCTACTATTACTACTACTATAGTAGTCCTACTACTACTATTACTGCTACTACTACTATTACTACTACTACTAGTCCTACTACTACTATTACTGCTGCTACTACTACTACTACTAATACTACTATTACTGCTACTACTACTACTACTAATAATAATAATAATAAATAGAGGTATAAAGAAAGAAATAAAAATCATAATTTTTCAGACATACATTAACAATGTCTTATTCAAGTGTTGTTTTTTAGGACGTAAGCTGATTTGCTACACATACAAAACTAAAACCATTCCTCGTTCAGTTCTATCTCTTTGACACCTCATGCTTTCTAAATGGTTGGATATGCAAAAAGGCATCATTTTATTATGAAGATTTGTTTTTAAAATCAGAAACATTATGCAGGTCTACGATTTACTGTTTTTAGTAATTCGTTTGGTCGCATGCTATTTATATCTCTGTACATATTTTAGTGTTGTAATAATTTTATTTCTTAATAATGTGATTGCTGAGAATGTTTATGTGAATGAATAATGATGTTATAACTGGTTATTGTTGGGTTTTTTTACTCACATGCATAGCAATGTGAATCTATGTACTCATCCTCCCCCCTCCTTACTCCCTTCCACTCCCGAAACCCACCTACCCACTTACCCACCCAAAAAAACAAAAAAACAAGATTTTTGCAAATCTGTGCGAGATGAGTCCTAAATAGTTCAAAAATGACATCGAAATAAAATATCCATCCGTGTGTTAGCATGTCCGCAGTCTGCCGTCTGCCTGTGCAAAACTTACAAGTGGATTAATATCTAATAACTATTTCAGTTATGACAACCAAACTTGGTAAAATAGTGTATATCCATGAGACCTCATATATGATCAATTAATGAATGACTTTACTTCAGGGTCAAGGTCACAGGGTCAACAAATATTAGTTTTAAAATGACAATTTTTCACAAAATTTCACTATTTTCTAGGTTATTAATATCGAATTTATGGTTCTTTGATGCATGATAGATATAAATAAGACACACATACTAATTTGGTCTTGGGGAAAAACATACAAAAAAGGGGTCATTGTACAGCAGAATGGCTGTTTATTTAACTCATAGTATGCAACCCCATTGGGTTATTTGATCAGACATGAGGATCAAGGTCACCCCAAGGTTTCCGTTTTGCTGTTGTTTGTTTTTTGTTTTTTGTTTTTTTTTTTGCATAATACATTTTTTGCTGTAGTTTTTTGTTGTTGTTGATATTACATGATTGTATTTGGAGCCGGAGTTCAAGATCATCTCAAGGTCAAGAGCATGCATAGAAAGATTAAAGTCGGTATTACTTTCAAGTTGTTGGTTTTTTTTTTTACATTTTAATGCCACCGTTTTATTTTGTTTTTCTTGGCACCTCATTTTCATGTTAAATATTGCAAGTTCTATCAGGAGCATGTGAGTCATATGGGCTTTGCCCCTCTAGTTCTTTTTTTTTTTTTAAAATCAGAAACAGGCCTACGAGTTATTGTTTTTAGTAATTCGTTTGCCCGCATGCTATTAACTTTACTGTACATATTTTATTGTCGTAATAATTTAATTTTTAAAATAATGTAATTGCTTGGGGACTGGAAATGTTTATGTGAATGAATGATGATGTTATATCTGGTTGTTTTTATTCATTGACTTTGATATTCTCCTTATCACGTTTCCTGTTCCTGCTTGTGTTCTTTTGCCTACGTGCCAAATTTCCTTCTGTAGAAATGGGGACAATAAGTCATCTTGTATCTTATAGCTGTATCAAAAGGACGACGCATTACGTAAGATACGAATAGATAATGTTGTGCTGCATACTACCCATACAATAGTCTAATTCTATTGAAAGTATCTTCCTTATATAACTTCCAAAGTTGCTACCATCTCGAATAATTTGGTTCCACGTCAAAAGACATTCTTGACAATTTCAGGTCTTCAAAAAACGAAACCAGGCTTGAAGTGATGAAAGCCTCTCAAAACGAGTACACGGTTGCGGAGGACCAAATAGCAGGGACTATCATGGTAATATCATACAATCATAATGTTACGATCGAGACGTGAACGGTATCGTTCCGATCGTTTTATTTTACCTTTGATTTGATTTTGCGCTGTTGCTAGAAGAAGAGTTGTATAATGTTAATAATTTTCGTCGGTCGATTTTGTTGGGAATTTTCTGAAATTACTTCTATATTGTTGATTGAAGTTTCCGGATTTGTCTCATTATAGCTAAACGTTTCTTCGAAACTGAGGAATGTTTTATGACGTAAGACAGTGCCTAGTTCCGGTGACGAGATTTATTTTGATTGGGTGTCATTGTCCCATGCTGGAGTGTTCGAAGTTTTTCTCGATTGCAGCCTAGATTGCAGAGAGGATATATAAATAATGTACTGTCTGCTTGAAAAGGAAAGCAATCGTATATACAGTTGTTAATGTTTGCTGAATAAAGTTGGAAAACTTTTTACTACGACTCCTGTCTTGCTGCTGAGTGAACAGGCTGCGTGGATAAACGAATTCGAGTTACACATATCAAGATTCAAGCATTGGGGCTGAATCGATTATTGATAAATACGCACATGTAACAAATAGAAACCAGTCTCATTGGCGATCGGTCGGTAAATCAGTTGGTCGCACCATCAATCGGTATCTAACTTTTCTGTTCAAAACACGTTGTTTACATTCTCTCAAAAACGACTTGAGCGAGTTACAAAAAAAAGATATGTTTACTATGTAAATACTGTAACTACTACACAACATTTTTATACCATTCATATTTGTACTCCTCAAAAAAATCAAGGTCGCTGAGGTCCATCATGTTTAAACACGTCTGGCGCTGATTGTCAAAATTTTGATAAATTTAAGCGTGCATGACTGTGATATAGTGGTCAATCGTTCCATGTTTTAAAGTTTACTTCTGTAAGATTAAACCGATACAGAATAGCGCTACGAAAACCTTCCCCGATGGTCCGGGGTTAAAAAAAAATTATCCACAACTGTCACTGTTGAAAATGCTGGATTTTCGTTATGTAGGCCTATGTGTGTGTCTTAAAATACATTTGAATGGTTGGCCCTCTTGTTTAATCTGCATATTTTCAGTCTGACATCGCCATGCTCTCTCTCTCTCTCTCTCTCTCTCTCTCTCTCTCTCTCTCTCTCTCTCTCTCTCTCTCTCTCTCTCTCTCTCACTCTCTCTCTCTCTTTCAATTTTGGAACCGTACAATTTACCACACACACAAATCAAATCGACCCAAAATATATTCACACACACGAAAATGCTGCAGGTAACGAAGAGGACTCCAGAGTGCAGCGAAAGTCGCTTCACCTACCGCTGCTTTTCTCATTTCCTGACCCCGGACTCGCACTTCCCGGAGCAGATGATAGAGAAAATCTACTTCCAGAAAGGTGCGGTGAGCGTGGTGTCTCTTCCCACCCCTTATGCCTGGCTGGTTCCAGCCAAGACCGGCTTCGCGACAGGCGATGTCTTGCAGCTGAACTGCGAATCTCTGCTTGGCTTGGAGGAGGACTCTTCTGGCCAGCGTGTGAAGAGTCCGGTAAGTAAAGCCCCACATCCACCCACCCCACACCCAAAAAAGTTTGTTATTTTTTATTATTATCCTATCATTCTTATATAGCGCTTTTCCAATGATACCAATTGTTTCTAGGTCCGGTCCTGATTTGGCTCGGAAGAGTCCGCTGGACCTAAAGCAACAATTATGTAATGTAATGTAATGTAATGTTTCTAGGCCCATAGCGCTTTTCCAATGATACCAATTGTTTCTAGGTCCGGTCCTGATTTGGCTCGGAAGAGTCCGCTGGACCTAAAGCAACAATTATGTAATGTAATGTAATGTAATGTTTCTAGGCCCATAATATTATTTTTGCTGATGATGAAATAGTGCTTCGAGGTGCTTGCTAGATAATGCTGTTTACCACCTACGGGTGCGCGCAGATTGTTCAGCATTTTGAACTCGCCCATCGGACTAATGACCCAGTCAAAAGATTTGTCAAGGTAAGACCGGTTCCCACTAAACAGGCGACCTTGACGCTGGCGGAGTGTCAGTGATCTATCAAGCTTAGGCTGCGTGTAAGCGTATGCCAGCAACAGCCTTTGACACTCACACTGGGGTCAGCGTCTCTTTCGGGCCGATTATAACCTTTAATAGCAGCCCTAAAGCGGCAAAAGGTCCATTGTTGTTGATGGCAGGTGGGGAGCAAAGCACCGCGGCTTCAGTGGCAGGTGCTGAGTAAAGAGGTGCAGTGGCGCGGCGTGCAGTTCGTGCTAGCCAACACTTCCATCACGTCCTACGCCAACACCTCTAGCTGCTGGACCATCCTCTCCACCTCTCTCTCTCTTCCCATCCCTTATTCCTGCCGCTTCCGCTGCCGCTACAGCAGCAACGCCACCGTCACCAGCTCCGTTTACCTGGACGTCGTCGTAGACAATGTTACAACCGCACCATGGCTGCCGCCAGATTTTGCAATAACCAAGGACGGGAGATCGTTCATTCGAGGTGTTGTTGGTGGTGATGGTGGAGTGGGGGTGCTGTTGTTAATTATGTTTTTTGATGATGATGATGATGATGATGATGATGATGATGATGATGATGATGATGATGATGATGGTCAATGATGATTTGATGATGGTTTCCGCGTTGTTGGTGATGACGAATGATGTAGACTTAATAAATGGTATTGGATGCAGTAAATCTAAATTTTAAAAATACATATAAGATCTTTCCGTCTTCTAATATTGCTCCCTGCATTTACGCGCAGTATGAATCAATATTGGTTTATTTGATCTTACAGGAGCATTTATGGAAATATAATATGGTAATCCCAAGATCAAGGTAATTTCAAGGATGGTATTGCATTTCGACAGAATACATGATATCTGAGTGTTCATGGTCATGGGGTCGTCAAGTCATCTCTAGGTAAAAGTCGGTATTTCCTTTGCGCATTAATGCAGGTTTTTGGTTCAGTATTTTAAAACTCCGTCCGTATTGGTCACTTCAATTTTGATGAAGAAAATATTGTGAATAGATTCTGAAGTCATGTGAGTCGTATGGGCGTTGGCCTTCGAAGTTTTAGCTGCATTGTATGCAGGGGAGGACGAGGCAGTGCTCCCTCCCTGAGGCTCTCTCCCCTTTCCTCGACATTCACAACAAAAATAAACAAATAAAAAATACCCCCCCCCCCCCTCCCCCACCAAAAAAAATAAAATAAAACAAATAAGAAAACGTGCAATTTGAAGCTTATGATAATTCTTTGAACGCCTGTCAAAGCTCAGTAGTTTAACCATGCTGGAAACCGGAAATTAGCGTATAAAATGTGTTGGTGAATCCTCCCCCCCCCCCCCCCCCCCCACCCCCCCACCCCTCAGCCACCTATCACCCCACGTGACGCCGCCCTTCACTTCATCCATGATCAAACCTTGATCCGCCCCTGATACGTGAGTGTAAGAGCGTTTACACATAATCTTGCACATTATATTAGTATGCCTCCGCCCTAACTCACCTTATTTTATTCCTGCTAACATGTTCCGTTTATGTGCGCAGAATCGCAAAGCTGGTCGATGGGTTTCAAACCTAAACACGACGACATGGCTGCCAGCAAAGAAACAGCCAAGGCAACGGTCGTGGCCTTCGTTATGTGTATGCTAGTGTTGGGATTTCTGGGGGTAGGGGTCTATGTCTTCTTGTCCGGTCATCAGTACACCACCGCTGACGTCCCTCTGGATGTCTACCCAGGCCACACCCGCTCCCCAGGCCAGATAGACGCGAGAAAGCGTACAGAAAACTCCAAGTATAATCCGAAAAAAGACTCCGTGTCTGAAGCGACAGGGGACGCCACCAAGAAGAACGTGCGGGCAGTCAAAGAGGTTCGTGCTCCTTGTGTAGCCGGCATCTACCACCAATATAATAAGTCTTAGATTATAGTAATAAATAGAACAGGCATAATTATCATTCATAACTATTTCGGCTGTTTATTTCCTCAATTGTCACGACCCGCTATATAACAAAGTGTGGTAATTATACAGCTCAGCATTTGAAGGCTGACTTGGGATCATCCTATAGCCTCCCTAGGCCTACTTCTAATTTAGTGTGAAAATCAGAATGGGTTTGGGTTATTTTTGTATCTTACACCCTGCTCCACAAATAAATAAAATAAATCGGGGTAATACGAACATTATTGTACTGCTTCAACCTACATCCCTACAATGTGCAGGTACGTTTTGAGACCATCCAGAGCGCGTCTACGGTGGCGAAGGCGAGTGCGAGAAGGACATTGGGTGGGACGTGGGATCTGCAAAGCGAGCTAAGCACCTTGGGCGGTAAGAATGCCGTGACTGGCGAGGACAACATTGAATCTGGCAGCTACAATACAGAGTCGCCGAACTCCACTATACCCAGTGTCCTCGATCTGCACAAAGAGGATTCTGTAAGGACGGCTCAAAGCACCATGCCTAGGCTTTACTGGTCTCTTAAAATAACAAAGACAAATAAATATAAAAATAAATAAAATTAAATTTTAAAAAAAACCATACAACCATGATATGTTAAAAGTTAGACTTAGTATATTGTACGAGTACAAAGCAGAATTCATCTCTTATATAAACTATATAGGATTGTTTTGCCTGCACAAAAACGTACATCAAATGTATGTCTAGTCTACTGTGACTATAAAACTCCATTCTGTGTATTTGCGGAACGTTGTAAATGCTCATGATTAAATTGCCCTCACTCCTTCTCCCTCACCCCCCCCCCCCCCCAATAATCCCCTCCTTCCCTCCCTCTTTCCCAAAAAAAAATGTCCCTGTGTTTGACTAACTATAGTGACTGACCAGTTCTTTTCTTGCAGACTGGGAGCATAAATAGTGCAGCTCGTGTCTTTGCTCCGGCCCTGGCCAACATGCCCATCCTGCAGCTGGTAACTGGCGACAGCCAAATGACCCTGGACCTCAGCTCTGTAGACACGGAACACGCCGTCAAACTCTGCTTCCTGGATCAGAACAATGAGAGACAGCCGAAGACCGCAGTTGCTATGGAAGATGAACAGATGCTCATGGATGAGGAAGAGGAGGAGGAAGAGGAGGAAGCAGAAATAGCGAAAAGCGCCAACAAAGAGGAGAAGAAAATAAAGGACAACGATGACACCGGAAAGGGAAAGAATACAAGCCAGACCGCGTTGACCGGGCCTGCTGTACAGGAAGAGGAGGATGGAAAAATGCGGGACGTACAGGGATTATGTGACTTGTCTGCTCCATCAGGTGTAGAAGGGAGATCTCCGGATGCTCACGGGAAACTGGCTAAAAGAGGGAAAGGTTACGTGAAGGTCACGAAACTGAAAAATGGACGCGCAACGGATTAGGAAAACATTCGGGAACCTCGACAAGGCTCGACTAGAGCAGAACCAATACCATCACTTGTTAAAGACACCAGCGAAAAAATCCTGTCTTATTTTATTAAACACTTGGATTATGTAGCGTAGTACATCCCATTGCCGTCATTAGGACATGCTCGGTGGGTCCGCTTCTAAGTTCTGCGATCAGTAAATGGGATAAAGCAGTCAATTTATTAGATTTTACATTTTTTTAAAGGACATGGACTGCATGTAAGCTTTGATCTAAATGAATTAACGCCTGTATGTGTGCGTGGACGAGACTGAGATGCGCGTGTGTCACGCGATTGCGTCATGCAGTGCGTGCATGTACGCATGTGTGTGTGTGTGTTGTGTAAGGGTGTGCGTGGGTGTGTGTAAATTTTAAGTTTGTTCAACTGTTTTTACTTGCGTGCTTATTTTGTTTTCTGCCTATGTCAATAGATCCACCAATCTTGAATTATTTTGCGGTCTCATCGTCTGTGTATAGTACACTAATTCTGTTGACTGTTTACTTGATTTGCAGGCAGACCGCATTGCCTTTGGTAATTTAAGTAATTCAAATCGTGTTTTTGGCGTTTAAACCATAATAAAATAATACAGTTGCTTTGTAACATATGTTTGTTGTTTTCATACAGCCTGTATGTACTTTTTCCTCGGCAATTCATTCGGAAGAGACGGTTGGAAGATGTGTAAGTAAGGGAGGGAGGAAGGAGGGTAGGAGATGAGTCGATTCTTTGAATAGGTTACCGCGTAGTAGGCTACTGTGCGGACTACAAGGCGATACTGTTTTCCTCAACTTCGACTTAAGCGTCTTGTACTACGTTGAGTAAAATCTTAAAATCTGTAGGAACGCAGTCAAGATTCGTACAATATGGTCTTCATAATATAATATAGTCTTCTTAGTTTTATTGTGCGTTATAATATTATACTGCGCCTAATGTATGGTAGATAAAACACAACCAAAACATTCTTGAGAGGTAGGGATAAGGGGAATGGGTGGGGGATGGAAGGTTGTTGTCGGTACGGTATTTTAATGTGAGGCTTCAGTCAGTGTTTACTGCAATTTCACATTAAAGAAGTTGAAAATCTGAGGATTCGCACATATGCGCACGGACACAAACACAAGCGCACACCCCAAACCCTGGGAATAATAGATCTACATTCACGTACTCTGGGCGAACATGTAGCTAGAGCACAAAGACGATGAATTGAAGGGACCATATAGTTTGTGGTCATATAGACTCATACATTAGGGTGCTTTTTTTTTGGGGGGGGGGGTGGGGGGGGGGTGGGGGGGGTTGTTTGTCTTATCATCGATCTAGACGCTGTTCTATTCGCTGTAACCCTGTGAAGACTACGTCGATCTTTAGAGCTGGCAGAAAGCGGCAGGACAGTCTTTAGGAAGTTTTTCTCTTTAGTTCTCTCCCCCCCCCCCCCCCCACCCACTCACCCCCCGCCGGAGCATTACACCAGTTGGGCGCCTGTAGTGGATCAAAGATAGCAAAGCTGTAGATAGCATAATGCACTGTGGTGGGCGGTATTTTCATTTTTTCACGGTTGGCCTTCTAAGAGCACAGGCTTTGAAGTCTCGTAGACCTCAATTAGGCCTACATACGTATATGTATAGTATGTAGGCTAATTGAAGCCTACCAGACTTCACAGCCTGTGCTTATAGGTAAAGGGAAAGCATACATTTTCTGAAAATAGAAATTCCAAATATATTAGAATATAGATTAGAAAATATTAAGGAGCCATTGTATCAGCATGGTCCCGACATGAAATCCTCTCAGGATCGCACAAACAACAGCTGCCCTGACAAGGTTGAAGCCCGTTTGGAAAGACAGGACCATCAGTCTACATTCCAAGGTAAGACTACTGCGCTCCCTTGTCATCTCCATCTTCCTATACGCTTGCGAAACATGGACCCTCACAGCAGATCTCCAACGAAGAATACAAAGCATGGAGATGAGG
Organism: Oncomelania hupensis; assembly: GCA_036898135.1. Taxonomy (NCBI): domain Eukaryota; kingdom Metazoa; phylum Mollusca; class Gastropoda; order Littorinimorpha; family Pomatiopsidae; genus Oncomelania; species Oncomelania hupensis. The sequence continues at coordinate 24,003,644 of CM072515.1, read as the reverse complement.
TGCTACAGAAGACTTCTGGGCATTTCCTATACTCAGCACATCACCAACGACGAAGTCCGACCGACCATCACACAAGCCATTGGACAACACGATGACCTGCTCACAGTGGTGAAGAAACGGAAACTCCGATGGTATGGCCACGTCACCAGATCATCGGGTCTTGCAAAGACCATCCTGCAAGGCACAATGCAAGGAGGTAGAAGAAGAGGGAGACCGAAAAAAGAGGTGGGAGGACAACATTCGAGAATGAACTGGTTTGACATTGCACGACGCCATGAGGGTTGCTGAGGACAGCGAAAGATGGAGCACGCTGGTTAAACAATCATCTGTGGTGCCCCTACGACCTCCGAGTTACGGGATAGGATAGGATAGGAAAGTGCATTAATATGTATTTTGTGAAACTCTGTGGGATTGTGGTGTTCTGCTTATTCTTGATTAACAGATCGGCCCGCGTCGTCTTTTGAAAGCACAGAGAGGTATGGCCGAGAGATTGTTTCCGATCGTCTCCTGTGGATTACATTAAGGGGATTTTGGTTTATTCTGGTATTTTAGACTGACAGCGTTGCCGAAGTGTATTTTTCGCCTCTTGTTGAGGAAACTCATGCGTCAGTTGTATTTATCGCCCTCGATCTACTTTGATTTGCAGTATTTATCACAGTTGAGGAAATAATTGAAGATACAGGTCGTTCTTTCACAGAACTGTATGTAGGTTGCTTACAATCAAACTTTGTTTATGGTTTTATCATCGTTTGGTTGAATGACATTTGTTATTTTGCATGCACGGTTCTAGTTTCTGTTTTGTTTTCGCGGGTGTGAAAATGCGATTTTAATCTTTGTATGGTATGTGAATGCAAGTTATATATTGAGTTTGTTTTTAGTGGAACAATACTTTTCAAACTCAATGATATGATGATCCCTGCATTGTTCCAGCTTCCTGAAATTTACTCGCCAGACACACGTTATTACAAACAATGTCAAAAAAGAAAAACATTGTGATTGTCAGGCCTTCGGTACAGTGATCACAAGCGACAAGAAACAATTATAAAAGCAGCAATTTTATTAAGTGTAAAGTTCACTCAGTTGCTGAATAGGTATGTCTTAATTGCGCAGTCTTTAAACCATCAAGAGTGCCACAGTGCTTTGGAAAAGCAAGGCTGCGAAGTATGCAAACATATAGTATAATATAGTTTAGTATAGTATAGTAGAGATGGCATCTTATGCTGTCAGCCGTTTGCCCTCTGATTTAGGTGCATTTCAGAAAGCACATTCTTTAACTGTATGGAAAGATTTCAGGCATTAGTTGTCTGAGGAATTTGCCTACCACGATGAGATCCCCACACGTCTTCTTCTTCTTCTTCTTCTTCTTTGTTGTAGGCAGCCAACTTGAATTATATGTTGAAGAAACTTGCTGCACTGAGATGAGGGGAGGGGGGGGGGGTCGGAGGGGCTGCTGTTTAATTGTTTTAGATCAGGGGGATGGGACAATGTGGTGCATCTGGGCAGGGGAAGGGATCCTATCTTATCCTGTCCCGTAACACGGAGGTCATAGGGGCACCATAGATGATCTTTTAACCAGCATACTCCATCTTTCTCTGTCCTCAGCAGCCCTGATGGCTTCGCTCAGTGTCAAACCAGTCCATTCTCAAATGTTGTCCTCCCACCTCTTTTTTGGTCTCCCTCTTCTTCTACCTCCTTGCACTGTGCCTTGCAGAATGGTCTTTGCAAGGCCTGATGATCTGGTGACGTGGCCATACCATCGGAGTTTCCGTTTCTTCACCACTGTGAGCAGGTCATCGTGTTGTCAATGGCTTGTGTGATGGTATGTCGGACTTCGTCGTTGGTGATGTGTTGGGTATAGGAAATGCCCAGAAGTCTTCTGTAGCACCTCATCTCCATGCTTTGTATTCTTCGTTGTAGATCTGCTGTGAGGGTCCATGCTTTGCAAGCATATAGGAAGATGGAGATGACAAGGGAGCTCAGCAGTCTTACTTTGAAATGTAGACTGATGTTCCTGTCTTTCCAAATGGGTTTCAACCTGTCAGGGCAGCAGTTGGGGAAGGGATGGGAAGGGGATTTGGGTAAGGGGATAGGGGTTTTATTTATTGGAGGAGCTGAATCCTGGCCTGGGAAGAGGTCAGGGAGTCTGCTGAAGTGACAATAGCGGGCAGGGAGTTCCATTCTGTGATGGTGCAGAAAAAGAAGCTTTTTTTGTCTGTAGTTGGTTCATTGGGATGGAATATCATAGGAGTCTGGGTGGTACCGGCGGGAGCTGCGTTTTTGTCGGGAGCTGGGTTTTGGTTTGAATCGGCTGTCGATCATTAATTGTTAGACCATGATGAAATTTGTAGAAGGTCATCAGTCTTATTCTTTCGTCCTCACCTGGAGTGAGGGCCACTGCAAATCTTTCATCATCTGGTCCACGCTTGATATCTGCCGGTACGGGTTTGAGACCCATCGTGCAGCTCGGCGTTGGATTCTCTCGATGGCTTTGAAGCCATCAGATGTGTGAGGATCCCACACAGGGCAGGCGTACTCCAGGATTGGACGCACAAGCGCTCGATAGGCCGTTTGCTTTAGTTTCTTGTTTGAGGTCTTTAGGTTTCTTCTGAGGAAACCCAGAGTTTTGTTTGCTCAGTGGAGAACATCAAACTAGATAAACATTTTTTAGTAAACTAGATAAACATTTATCCTGTCTACTCTTAAATGAATTTGTGGAATCAGCTGTGACAACTTCCTTCTGCAGACTGTTCCAAGTGTTAGTAGTCCTGTTAGTAAAAAAGTGCTGACATAAACTAGTAGTCTTCTTAACTAATTTGTAATCCTGACCATGTGCTATCTGATTTAAATAAAAAGGTCTTTGTGGTTTTGGGATCATACTTTTTGTGCAGGATTTTGTAAACCTCTATTATATCTCCTCTCAGGCATCTTTACTCAAGACTAGGAAGCCAAAGATGCTTTAATCTCTGCAAGATCCTTATAAAGTCCAGTATACATCTGGTAAAGTTTCTCTGTACCATTTTGATTTTGTTTATATTATGTAATATAATAATTCTATAGATTTTAAAAATGTCAATCTCTGCAGAATGATGAAGGGAATTGTGGGGTATTTACACCAACGAGAGACAGGATGCTTGCAGTCTTCTCAATACAAGGAATGTCACAACCAGCTGAACAGATGGCTTGAGAAATTGTCTGCAACCCCTATGCATAACCAGGTTTGTTTTTAAAAAAATCGTTCATAATTGTATTTTAAAATATTTTGAAAATGAAACTCTTAAATATTAAATATGTGTTAATAAATTCACACAGAAAATATGAGGCCAATGCATACTTTTACAAGTAGTGTGACACCTGCTATATGTTATTGAACTGATGTATTTCTTCTTGTGTGTGTAAATGTGAGAGAAAGAGACTATGATTTTGTGAATCAAGTCTGGCATTTTTTTTTGTTTTTCCAGCAATGTGAGCTTGGTGCAGGAGAACCAAAGTCAACTTTTCTTCTTGACTTCAGTCCTGATAAGTAAGTCAGTTTATTCACAGTTTAAAGTACTAAGATGTAGTATTTTATATATTTTTTAAAAATGTTTACCTCAATTATTAACCAGGGTGGCGTAGTAGTGTAGTGAATAGTGGTCTGGGCACAGGCTAGCAATGTTTTATGTTAAGCAACGTCTGGAAGGGTTAGTACTTGGATGGGTGACCATGCTTGGAAGGCTACCACCAAATAACACAAAAAGATTGAAACAAGAACTCAACACATCTCAGTCCACGCAGTTGTGAATGAATACCTGGATCTGTTTAGAACCATGGGAGGCAAAGCAGCAAGGGAGAGGAAATAGGCAACACCCTCATTTAGCTGGTCTAGAGAAAACGGCGGCTCCAAACCATTCTGTCACCAATGACTGAAATGTTACTGGGACACCTTTACTGTGAATTTTATAACAGATGGCGATTTTGAAACTTTGTATGTTGCAACTGTAAGCAGCATAACAGAAATAGATATATTATATGTGGAAATGTTGGGTTGCTTCATGTCTATTTATGTTTTGTGTATGTTGTGTTAAAATACACAGGTTATTTTAAATCTATGGCTTTGTGTATGTGGTGAGAATGTGTGTGACTGAGTGCTTGCTTGAGTCTTATCATCTCAATGATTGAATGAAGATGTTAATAAAACATCTGTGGTGCTGATTCAGCTCTTTTGCAGTCCGCTGGACCCAATAAACAATGATTAACTAACACGTAGGTCTTATAAATCTACACTAATGTTCCAGGCTTGTATAATTTACAAATATTGATTCAGAACTGGTGCTAAGTTGTGACAAAATAAACTGTTTGCTTCCAGAATGAAGGTTGCTTCTGCCCATGGAGACCACAATATACGGGTGACAGACATGCGCACAGGAAAGTGCATTCGCACCCTGACTGGTCATGCACGCACACCCTGGTGCCTTGCATTCCACCGAACATACGATGACATTCTGGCCACTGGCTGTCTATCCGGTGAAGTCCGCATCTGGGATCTAAAGGTAGTGTATAATAACCTTCAAAACTAGACAGTTTCAAAATTTGTGTGCATCCTTCAAACACACAATTCTGCAGTCTCAGAGTCCATTTCAGTCACATTTTAGATTTGTGTGGGTGTTACAAGCCAAATGTTGCTTTAGCCCAGATGCTCAAAAACTCTTGCCTTGTTATTTAGTGAACGGGCTGCGTGGATAAGAATATGAGTGACTTAGCATCAGGTCTACATCGACTTTTGCCGCGTAACAGTGGGTAAAGTACGCACTTGCTGTCTGTCATCATTTCTGACTCGCTTTGATGTTATACTTATAGCCCACAGGTTGCATAGTACTCTAAACCTTGCCTTATTCACAAGGCCCCAATTCCAAGGCTTGCTTTACTTTTGGCAAAAACGGGTTTACCTTAAAATTCACATTGTTTTAACATTATACGATAATAAAGTGGGCTTTTGTTGCTCAAACCAACTGCTACAGTTTGAATTTTCAATTTCGGTTCTGACACAGAGAGTTATTTCCCCCGTTTTTTAACGATATAACAGTGTGATTTTTGACCCTATTTTTGAATGAACCACAAAGCTTGAAGTATGCGTCTTTGGTTTCTGGAAAGTAGGGTCTGTTTTATCAACTTATGTAACGAAAAGGGGTATTTCAAGAATGGCATGTATGCGTGCGTGGAAATCTGTGTGTTCTCCTGACTCACAACTTCGCTAACTTGTACCAATAAACTACATTGCCACACCCTCTATTAAACCATAAACATGAATCAACAAGAATTAGCACAAGTATAAAAAATCAACAAGAATCAAAAATACAATTATTTCAACTTATCTACTTTCGTATAGTAAATCCATTGAATGACTTAAAATGAACACCACTTCACAAATAACACATACATTCCAGTCACCATCACCAGAGAGAAAAAGAAACTAAAGTTGCAAATAGTCATACTGGAGTTATGTTCGATTGTCTATGTATGACCTTTGCCTACAGCACCTCCTCGTCCTCCCTTCCTCCGTCTTCTCCTTTCGCTTTCTCCGTCTCCTCCTTTCTTCTTCTTAGTCTTTCTTCTTCGTTTCCTACTTCATTATTCTTTGGCTGCTTCCCTACACATCCTTTTCGTTCCCCTTCCTTTGTCTCCTTTTTTTCTTCCACCTTCTCCGTATACTTCTCCTTTTTCCTCTTAGTCTTTCTTCTTCGTTTCCTTCTTTTTCTTTATTCTTTTTCGGCTGCTTCTCTCCTTTGCTGTTGCAGCTTCCTCTTCTTTGTCTCTCTTCTTTATTCTTCTTCTCGTCTCCTTTTTTTCTGCTGCTGCTGCCACGGCTTCCTCTTGTTTGTTTTCTTTTTTATTCTTCTTCTTCCTTCTCGAGGTCCCCAGCAGGGAACTACTGCAGACATAAGAGTTTACCACAACTAAGTTTCTTGATACATAAACTTTTCTGCGGACCACTACATATACCTCTCTCTTCTCTCTGTGACGAGACCAGTGCAGCAATACAATTCAAATTTTCTTCCATGTCGAATACAGTTCATAACATAAGCAAATTCTACAACTAATTATAACAACTGATTATTACCAAATGACACCAATTCATTTCATCCATACAAATAAATGTAATGTTATAAACTGTAATTGAAGTTTCAACTTCAAATCAAATAATTTTGAATTCAATTCGTTATTCAAAATTTACAGTGAACCACCATGTTCATTTCCTCCCCACTCCATCCTTCACACTAATATCAAAATTATTTATTATTAATTCTATTACATAACCAATACAGTATAATCATTTAATAACACTATCACATTTATAATACAACATTTCAAATAATAAACAATATATACCTGCAGACACAGCTGCGAGAAGTCAGAAAATCATCTACTCCTTAAATAGTCAAGAAAATAATGAATATATATATATATATTTTTGAATGTACATTGGTGAACTGTCATGTGACCAGCTCAACCAATCAGAATTTAGCTATCAATAAAAAAAAAAATTACTAATATCTTCTCACAGAAAGAGACTACAATAATATAATGTCATCTGACCAAAATACCATACAACCGGGCTGTGACAACTAAAAACCTTATGGCAGTTGTTGTTATGGGTTCTGTCTCTTACCGGCTTTGGTAGTTGCTATTTTTAGCTCCAGAATGCTGGCTAATAGGCACAAACACTAGGAATGTATTCATTTAACAAATTTATATACTTTCGAAATTGTTGTAAGCTTAATTTTTTCAGTGAGGCAACACTCGTGAATGTTAATAGGATCTGTTGAGGTCAGAGTTAACCTATTCTTCTGATGCTATTGGTAGTGCCTTTGACATTTTCATTCTCTGGCCCTACCGGTAAGGCTTTTCAGTTTTCACCTTTCATAGCCCAATGACTGTCTTTGTCTTATTGTTGCACAGACTGGTGGCAGCGATGTGTTCCAGTCAAGGAATAACACAGTGGTTGCTTCCCTGACATTTCACCCCACAGAGCGCATGCTGTTCTTCTGCACAACAAACAAGCTGTATGTCTGGGATTGGACAAAGTCTGCTACTCCCACTATTTTGTCACAAACAAGCAACATCGCTCTGCGGGTAAAGTAAGTAGCAATGTTATCTGAGTTGATATAGACTAATGTGCTCGGGCATGTGTGCAAGTATATATGCTCTACTATACACATTAGGAATTTTGCTGATGACATTTTAATGCCCCAAAGGGCCATACCTGAACAAGGGGACAATGGCAATACATAAGAACTTTCATTTAGAACAGTAAATGAACAAAAGCACACTCTGTTATTTTCTAAAGAATAAGTTGAATTTTATAGAATTGTTTGTCTTCCATTGAGATAGCTAGTCTGACATTTTTACACTCGAGGTGTTTGTTTCTTCTTCTTTTTAATAATAATAATAATACTGAATGCTGTATGCGCGCTTTTTCCCAGATTACTAATCAGGCTCAAAGCGCTGCAAACTGCACCAACATACACGCTCACATGTTTCACTCTCTTTCACACACACAGCAAACACACACCTATCAAGGCAGGGAGATCACTATTAGAAGACGGAAAGGAAATCACATTTTTTATTTTATTAATTTGTATATTGACAGCATCCAATACCATCATTGAAGGGAGGGAGGAAACCGGAGTACCCGGAGAAAACCTTCAGTGACCTGAATAATCTGGTACATAAGTCTGATAAGTTTGCCCCCTGCGCGACTTTCGGTCTAGGACCCAGCTCACTATCAACTGAGCTACCAGGCACCCCTCCTTTGAATGAAATGAGTGCTTTTTTTTGTTACAGATGGGTGAAGTTTGACCCTCTGGGTCGATACCTATATACTGGTGTCCTCAATGAGCTTGATGAGCCACCTTTTGTCCATGAAATCATTGCCAGGTGGGCAGATACTACTAGGCTTTTCAGCATTGAACTTGATCAGTACCAAATAATGTGCAAGCGTGGCTAGAGTCATGGCACATTATTTTTAGCTTGGTTCTGATAAAGTTAAATGATTGTTTAGATTTAGCATTCGTTGGTTACATTTTGTTTATTTGTACAACTCTTGTTTCGGTGCTTCATTCAGGCGATGCAGAAACATAGCAAAATGACTAAGAGTGGTCATCATACTTCTGGAATAGAGAGAACACTAATTAGGTGAAAACTTGTTAAAGAAAGCTGAATATTAAAAAGAAAACTATAAGGCACATAAATACCTCCATTCCCAGAAGGCATTGCTACTAATAATACTAACAATGGACACCATAAAGGATGTTTGTTTGTTTTGTTTTTTTTTTACTGTACTGATCTTGCTATTAAAGTAACTCTTTCACTGCCAAAGGAGAATTGCACTGAGTTACAACCATTTGCCAGGCCAACCTGGCTCACAATCGTAAAGAAATTACAAAAGAATTCTAGCTTGAACAGTGTTAAAAATAATTGGGTAGCACTCATACATTTCTGAAAGATAATTTAATTTTCTACACAAATATGCAAATCATGATAACAAAATTTTCTGATTGAATTCTTTTGATTAATGTTGGTAGAGCGGGAAGTACTCTGCAAGATGAGACAGCTCCAGAAGAATGGAGACAGCGGCAGGAGGCAAATCGTCAAAACTATGCTCGCCTGATGTTCAACTATATAAGAGATTCACACGACAGAAGGAATAGGCGACTTGATCATTTTAGACATTACAGGTCTCGACCTCGTAGGACTGGTAAGCTATTTCTGACTCATTTGATGTAGTATTTGAGTATGTACCCGTTGGAATATTAGGTTACAAGATTTGTGCAAAATTAGAACAAAATAGTGCAAATGACCGTTTTGGAAAACAAAAAGTAGATTTGTTACAGCAGACTGACATTTTTCACAGCATATATTCTAATGAATTTACTACTTCCAATTCAAGTGAAGCATTCAATGGAATTATAAAATTGAAGTAGCAGGAATCGTGTGTTTGTTTGACTGTGTGTGTGTATGTGTTTCATTAATAAAATATATATGTATTTTCTGCCTTGTCTAGAACGATCTGCTTCACCAGCACATGAAGATCGCTTGGCCAGTGCAGAGGCCTACGCACAGTATATAACAGCCCAATCACAACGGAGCAACTCGGACAACTTGCAGCATCCAGGAAGGGGTGAAGGGAATGTGAGAGATGGAGAGGGTCACAGATCTATAGCTTCATCAACAACCATGTCTGCATCTCTGTCTGTTCGTACAGGATCCTTTACTTGTGAAAGCAGTGTTGGGTCTTCATCGCAGCCACTGGATCTCAGTGCTCCAGCAGATAGAGCACACATTTTTGGTGCCTCTCAGCCAGTCTTAACATTGTCAGGGCCCAAGCCGTTTCAGCCTCTCACAGACTGTGCTACTGCTTTCGGTGAGACCAGCAAAAACAGATCCGTTTCTCCTTACAGACCTTTGTCACCAAGGCATCTGCCTCGACAGGCAGACAGACGTGAACACAATAGTTTGCAAGTAATGCTGTCTGATGGTGCTTCTGCTACTGGGACTCCTCTCTCTGTGCTAGGAGTTGTGTCCAGTGGGGAAGCATCCCATGGCTCTGCTGCTGTGTCTTTTGATGCATCATCAACAGCGCCAGAATCTTTGGATGGGGAGGAGGTTGGTCTGGGAGAGCTGCTCTATAAGCCTGGCAGTTTGAACTGCCAATACCTACACCAGCATAATTTAAATGCAACAGGCAAGCCTCATTTGGCCCACATCAAAGAACAGTTGTCAAGGGACATTGAGCGCGTGCATCGACTTGCGCAAGCCTCCAAAGCTTTTCCATGCCAATACAAGTTTGCTGGCACTACCGCAGAACGTTGTCCAGTCTGCTCACGGCCATGCCCAAATAGGAGCTGTCACAGCTTCAGGAGAATGGTGCTAGAACATGACTCGGCCACACCACTAGAAGAAAGTAAGCATGTCACGAACTGGCTAGTATTAACTCTGCTTATTTTAATATTTAGCTTGGTTAGTATATATAATATTAGAATTTCAAAGTTAGGAGCAGACGATGAAAGTAATCAAGCGTAGCGGTAGCATACTGCCGATCATACACACAGTGATAGTTGACGCTGGCTGAGGCCATGACATCATCGTAATTACGAGAGTCGTAAACATTTTAACCAATGGGAGCTTACGCAAAGCGGTTCGAGCCAGTTTGACTGGGTCCAAACCTAGCTTATCTTTGGTCAGTTGGGAGGAATACACCGAAGTGTTAACAGCTAGAAAGCTGACAGAGAAATCTCTTCACTCATAGACCAGGAAGCAGGACGTTAGAATCTTAGAGTTCTCTCAAGTCATCACGGGCCTGAACTTGTCAAACAGGTAAATGAACACCCTTCTGTTTCATCGTGATATATTTATATTATTGTTGAAATTATGTTTGTGGAATTTGCTATGCATAAATGTGAATTGTTAATCCGAATTTGCGTGACCATGTGGAAACGCCGAACACGTGGTGAAACACGACCGGTTGCGCCGCCATGTTGTATCCCGTACGGAACCACTGTTGTTTAACTTATATGTATGTTTGCAGACCAGTGGCTGTACCACTGAATGTTTATAATATTATTAATTCTGTATGTGTATAGTTAGACACGATTGATATTTATGTATGTATAGGAATTTAGAGTTGAGATTCCAGTGGAACCCGGAAGTAGCAGAATGTTCGTCGCTTATGTATAGAGATGTGGAGCTATCACTGAGGGCTACTTGGCTTTCAGTGAGACGCTCTGCACAAACCGATTATTCAGGGTTGTGCAGAATTTCGTCTCTTATATTACAGACGAGCAGGCGAGCTATCCCGAGCTATCCCGTGCGCACAACTCCACAGAAACGACGAGTTGTCTGCGTAACCTCTACCGCACAGGTCGGAGAGAGTTACCCTGGATCACACCCTACAAGACCCCACAGCGTGGCAAGGGAACCCAACTACACAACGACACAGGTGGACCAGAAGCTACCTCACAGAAGGACTTCGACCGCACCACCCGCCAGTTAAGTGTGTTATCCCAAGTGCACTTAAACTGATCATAACAGGACCACAGCAGTCCAACTCTTCAGAAACCGTAAAACGGACCACAGTAGTCCAAATCTACATGAGATATCATAGCAAGTGCCCGAGGAAGAAATAACAGCTACCTAGACTATCAGCGATCGAACGATTAGCAGTGAAAGAGACTTTTTAAGTTAGATTAGTACTTAGAGAATTTTGTATAGAGTAGAAGAAATAAATGTGTGATTTTAACTGTTATCAAGTGGCTGGACTACATATGATTCATAGCCGTGTGAAAGCTAGTGTGACAGTATTCTTTTACCATTTTTCTATCTATTTCTGTACCCCAACCTTAACACAGAACGAGCTAAACAAATAAATTTATTAAAGTAATTCATAGGGTGACTTACTAGCAGTTCCCACCGAATAAACGTGAGGGTCCATAATTCCATTGTGCAGAGCCCATAAACCCCACGTGACAAAGCACTGAGTTTATTATGTGAGAATGGTCTCTTCTTTATCCCTTAGCTATTCTACATCAAAGCTTTAAAGATGTTAATACATGGTCCAGGGTGAACTTTTCTATGTTGTTCTTTTAAAATGAGGTGGATTTTTTAACTTTTTTTTATTTCCACCAAAGTTAAAGTCAATATTAAACTACTTGTATGTGGGCCGCCAATGTTGACTTTAGTCAACATTGCGGGTTATGTCAAACGGACATAACTTTGTGGGGAACAGCACTTGCTTTTGACTCAGTTTGAAATTACCCGCTTATGACTATGGCAGCTCACAAGGTCAGTCATACTGGATACTATTATTATTTATAATATTATATTCATGCTATAACAATACATTGCTTATTATATTGTGACATTTATGTATTATATATTTAATTCAAGGCTTTATTTTTTTTCTGCGCTGTGTTTAGGCAGTGCTATGTGCCAGTCAGAAGACAACCAGCTAACGCAAAGACCGATGGACATTTCACAGAGTACTACAAGAGCTTCAGCAATTGATTTGTTTCCTAGATTTTCTGCAAATGGGCAGTACCTGGGGATGGTTTCTACTTTATCTAGCACTTCAGGGTCTGAGCTTACTAGTCAAACAGGATCACAGTCATTGGACAGGCCTGACATTATAACCTGGGGATTGATTGACCCACTTTCTCCAGGTGATGCTGCTTGTACGGCGACCAGCTCTTACCCTGCACCACAAATGGCACAACGGTCCCACATGCCTGGTTCAACTTTCACAGCCACTTCAAAATCTGACCCTTCTAGTCATCCAGAATCACGGTCATCTGACAGGCCTGATATTAAAAACTGGGGATTGATTGACTCGCATCCTCCAGGTGATGTTGCTGGTATGGGGACCAGCTCTCACTCTGCACCACAGCAGACACATGCTCCTAGTTCAACTTTCACATTTCCTGGTTCGCTAGATAATGAGTTTCCTTCAGCACCAGATCCATCATTAGAGTTATTCTCATCACCATCAGCAACAGCAGAATTGGTCCGTGGAAGGGCAAGCCATCCATCCACTGTTTTAGCAGCAAGTGGTGATTCAAGTTTAGCGCATGAAAGGCGGCCATATTCATCATCATCATCATCATCAACTGCAGCGAGTTTTCCCAGGCACAGTAGCTCCTTGACTTTGCAGACCCTACCTGGTAACTCTGACAAAGGAGACAGCCAAATAGAAGTTCTCCTGGAGTGTGGTGAGAGGAAGACCATGACAATGAAGGAGGTGGCCTGGAGGCTGGCCAGGAAAGAGGACATCACTGTGCTGGGCAACCATCGCATTAGTCCTGCTCCAGCCCCATCCGCAGCACCACCACCACCTGCTGCACACTCCTCAGGTAATGCAATGAATGTAACAGCAAAGCTTGGTCTACTGTTCCTCTTTCCTTTCAATTTAAGACCAATGTTGTTCCTGGATGCAGGATGATGTGTAGTACAATTGCTGCACAAATACTGGCAATAGTAGCCAGTGTGAACTCTTGCCACTAGGGCAGTGCAAATCTATACAGCTTGAAAATTGCATGTCTATATAATATAATATGTATATTAAGAAAGGTAACACACCTGCTTTCAAAGATGACATACTGGCTTTCAGTTAGAGAGAGAGAGAAAAAAAAATTATAATGATAATTTGATATATAGTATGTTCTGTTTGTATCTAAAATGATAATTTGATCTATAGTATGGGCTGTATGTATTGAAATAATATGTTCAGGAAAAGTAACATTTGCCTTCAGATTTGATCAAGTTTACTGCCATTGCAAAAAGTCAGTGCATTTGTATGTGTTTGTGTTTCTGCACATTGGAAGTTTAGCATTGCAAATGTTTTTAGCAACATGTATTTTGTGCTTTCTAAAGGCATAATCAGATAATGCTCATGATGCAGATGGAAGAATACCTACGAGAAGTCTATTTAGCAACATCCTGAGGTCTTGCTTACAGGACACTGAAGGGCAGATAGACCCTACGTAAGAAACTTATTTTTTTATTTAGAACCAATCAATACGAACTAAGCTTAAACATTGCACACAGTGTACCATGTTTCAATAAGAATAATCTGTGGCTGGAACATTCTTAGCATTAATTTTGAAAAAAATGTATATGTAATTTACTATGAGAATTTTGGTAAATAATTTTTTTTATGTAGCTGTGCAAAGTTTTCTCTTTCCATCGCTCTCAATATAGTTTGTGAAGATGTTCACATTCCTGATTAAAGATGATGATATAACTGAAGGTGAAGTAAAGAAAGCCATAGGCAAAATGAAGTCTGGTAAAGATGAAATAACTCGATTTTCTTGAAGTTTCTGCAGACATTGGTTCTGCCTTTTTAGTTTAATTATTCAATCGTTTGTACAGTTCTTGCTTATTTATATTGTCTAATAGGTTAATTCCTTCTCGTTATCTTCTTCTCTATCCACTGCCCAACACCCATAACCATTCTTTCTTACAAAATTAATGAGATTACTATATTTTTGCATTGGTACCTGCTCCAAAAGTTTGAACATTCACCAGTTCAGCGCCAAAGCAGTGTTAAGATATTGTCATTCTGCTGTCTTGTAGTGCTGGGCCTGTACCGGAGCACCGAGCAGCGCCAGAAAGTTCAGCTAGCAGCAGCCAGGCAGGTTCACCTTGGCTCAACGTAGAAAACTTCTACCTTCATCCTCACTACTCGCGCAGTATCCTGGATGAAGCCATCAACCGTCCCAGCCACAGTGCCAGAGCCACAATCAACAGGGCCATAGCAGGTAGAAACAAACAATGTTTTGCTGTGCTTGTAACAGCATGTTAGAGTATGCTTATATGCATGCAAATGTGTTCAGGTTTTCACATCTTTTTTTTTTTTTTTTTTTTTTTAATGGAAGTGATTTTTGAGTGTGTTTCATGGGAGTTTTAACCATGATATAGAACCATTTTTATAGAGGACAAAATCATATGAACAGGAACAAGTTGTATGGATCATTTAAGTGATGATTTCCTTGAAATCTGAGGCCACAGACGTTTTTTATTGGTAATTTTCCACACATTAAAAGCCAGAGGCAGCAGTCATTGAACTAATTGTTTCACCTCTAGTCTAATTCTGACTCCTCTTTTTTTTCAAATTGAAGAAATCAATACATCTTAGACATGGAAAATAAAAAATTGTCACATCTTGATCTAACAATATTACAGGCATGCAGCCGTGAATATTGTCCGATCTCGATGTGACGATTTTCCATATCCTACGCTAAGACACGAATAACATATATTTTTAAACAGCGAATCAGGATCCATGTACAGCATTCTGATCCCATTTATTTTAAAAAAAAAAAACTGTTCAAGGCACTGTTAGGTTAGGATAAAAAATGCAAGATAGCAATACATCGCCATATTAGATCATGACACTTAACATGTGGATGAAAGCTAACACATTCTATCTCTCAAACAATTAGTTCAATGACTGCTGCCTCTGGCTTTTAATGTGCGGAAAATTACCAATAAAAAACGTCTGTGGGCTCAGGTTTCAAGGAAATCATCACTTAAATGATCCATAAAACGTGTTCCTGTTCACGATTTTGTCCTCTATAAAAATGGTTCTATATCATGGTTAAAACTCCCATGAAACACAATCAGAAATCGCTTCCATAAAAATAAAAAAAAAATAAAAAAAAAAGATGAGTCTAGTAGAAAGTGAAAGAAGTGCTATTCAGTGTAAAATGTTAGATGTCATAGTCAGAAAATAGAAAGTTTATGAACTGTAGAAGAGTCAACACAAGATCTGTGAAGGTTGTATATTTGAGTAGTCACAAGTGTTTTCCTGTTGACAATAACGCACACCTTCCAGCCTACATGTTTTATTTATGTTTATGAATTATTCGTGTGACTCCGGATTTGGTCAAAGTAAGGTAAAACAATAAAACCATCAATATAATAAAACCCTGTAAGCCAATACCATCATCACGCGGTCGATCATAATTTGCTGATTCAGTTGCTCCATTTACTCTTTTGACTCTTCATTTCTTTGAGACCATCATTCTGTAGTATTTGTAAATTTTTGCTGTTTTAGATTGCCTTAGAAAATTCAAGAAGACCGTTTGGTTTTTCAGTCTTTGCAGAAAAGGCATAGTAGACTGTGATTCTTAAATGGGTTAAAGTAGGTCCTGTATTCCTATGACTTGTATACTTCACAGCTTGCTAGAAACATCATCTGTGATCGATCAATTACCATGCAACATCAGTTTTATTCACACTCTACTTGGCCAATTAAAATCTAAGACACTTGCGAAAATTGATAGGTTGCTCTTTATTTGTGCAAATTATAGTAATGGTGAATGTGGTTGTGAGACTTTTGTTTTTGAAAGCTAGAGATTTGTGCAACAGGAATGTTCCTTAGTTCAGGAGAACAGGCCGTGGCCAATAACATCACACCAGAGACACACTGTATTCAGCGCTGGAATCTACAGGCTGGTGAAATACCCAGTGTGGAAAACTGTAAGTGACAGAGAAGTTCTAATAATAATTAATTATAATAATAATAATACATCAATTTATAAAGTGCACATATCTCACAACAAAATTAGTGATTCAAGACCACATTCGCACACATAATAAAATAATACAATATGGAACAAGGGTGAAATACACAATCATAAGGGGAAAAGGGTGGGAGGGGGGAGAATAGGGGAGGAAGAGGAGTGAGAACATCATAGATAAATACATATGGTGGAGAAAAAAAGACCCCACTATTACCCAAAAAGCACACACACACACTGGGGTAGGTCTGTAGATGTTGTGCTAGCCGGTCAGCTCAAGTGAGATAAGTAGCAACTGCTGGGGAAACATATGTGTTTTGAGGGCAAGTTTGATAGAAACTAGCTACAGACTGTTTTCTGACAGAGTGAAAGAAG
This sequence comes from Oncomelania hupensis, assembly GCA_036898135.1. Taxonomy (NCBI): domain Eukaryota; kingdom Metazoa; phylum Mollusca; class Gastropoda; order Littorinimorpha; family Pomatiopsidae; genus Oncomelania; species Oncomelania hupensis. The sequence continues at coordinate 23,987,217 of CM072515.1, read as the reverse complement.
TAGTGATTTCTAGTTCTTTCAGTGAGCTACAATATAATCGTGAATTTTAGTCTTCGCAATTAACCCAAAACAGCAGAATCAGACAAGTTGGAATAATAAATCATAATACTGTGTACTAAATACTTACTTTACCTCCTAAATCAGACTCAATAGTGTGGTGATCTGTAACCCACATATACTGTCATTTGTTGAAGTTGAGACACATGCTCAGAAAAAATTTCTGATTTGATGTATGCAAAAGTAATCTTTTTTGTTCTTTTGTTACACTCTCTCTTACTTGCACAACAAACACACGTTGATCCCTCAAATAATTATGCTTTAGTATCTTCCCACAGAAAATTCAAACACACAGACTGCTGTCGATATATAAATAAGACTGACATTGATCGTCATCATTATCACCATCATTGGCTCCTGTTGTTATTTTTCAGCTCAGTTGAACGTGGTGGTGAAAAAAGTGAAGATCCACAATGATGCCAGCTTGGACATATCCAGCGATTCCTCCCTCCTGGCTGTGATGGTGGACGCGCACGCTGGTTTCCCAGATGATAACATTCTGGTGATCTTTTCTCTCTTGCCAGAAACCCTGGGACAGTGTCTTTTCACCAAGAGCTTTGGTAAGTACAGGGTTTTTCACTTTTTACAGTTCTTCTATCTGCGTTCATCGTAGTGAAGATTCTGGACAGTTTTTTTGTTTAGTTTGTTGACATGCACATTTTGTATTTATTCCATCAAAGATTTTTTAAATTTCTGTTTATTGTGTTTTATTTGATTTTTGGATACTATTTGTTGCGACAAGCCAGCAGTTTAGTGGTGTAAAATTGTACTGTCTTGAATTGTATTGTATTGTACTGAGAAGCATGAGTGAAAATATGTTCTGTCCTTCCTGTGTGAACCGCAAGGTCATATTTCGGTGTGTGAGAATATCTTACATTAGCTGTCCAACACTATTCCACAACTGCAAAGAGGTGTTTAATCTCCTGACTGCAATATTGGTGTATACATTGTATGTCCTAATTCTGAGACATGCATTATAGCATGTGCCATGCTTCAAATACTGTTTATCCCACCCAACACAGACTACCAGAAAGGAAACACTAGATAAAAATAATATCTCTAGACCTCAAACACAACTGCATGTTAAATTATGCCTGCATCTTTTTATGCTGTTCTACTGTGCGTAAAAAATGCATATTGAGATTGTGTGTTGCTTCTTTCAGGCCCAAATGCAATCTCGGTCAGCATTTCACCCACAAATCTATACGTTGTGGTGGGATTGGCATCTAGGCGAGTCAACATAACTTTACTTCAGATGTCTCCTCGACAGGTAGTTTCCGTTCATTACAGTATTTATTAGGAAGACAGGTATTTATTGTTAGAGAATTATACTGTAAAAATACATTGTTATGCAAAGCAAACCTTCTAGAAAAGGAGGCAATTTCCGAACACTGGATAATAATGGTGTATGCAGATCGTCCAACAGACCATCACACATTGGACAACACGATGGCATGCTCACAGTAATGAAGAAATGAAAACTCCGATGGTATGGCCACGTCACCGGACCATCTTACAAGGATCATCCTGCAAGGCAAGGAGGCAGAAGAAGAGGGAGACAGAAAAAGAGGTGAAAGGACAACATTCAAGAATGGACTGGCTTGACACTGAGTGAAGCCATGAGGGTCGCTGAGGACACAGGAAGATGGAGTACGCTGGTCAAACGATCATCTGTGGTGCCCCAGCGACCTTCGAGTTACGGGATAGGATAGGTAAGCAGATTTCCTACAACTGCTTCTACACAGTATTTATTTGATGTTGGAATCCAGCACAGTGACCCAGCTTGTGCCTGATGATGACCATAAAAGGGTGAAACAGCTGTCACACACTTTGCCATCCACCAACAGTGGTTTTCCTGTATAGAATGAAGGAAAGTATTGCTCAAAGACTGTCACCTGACCTTCAAATCATAAGGCAGTTTCACAGTGCCGACTTTGATGGGAAATCTTCATTGGGAACACCCAGTTATTAGATCCTTTTCTACACAGCAAACCTTGCATTGGGCAATCCTTATTAAGTATGTAACAAGGTGTCACACCACCGCTACTTGTTGTATTAAAATAGATGGTGAAGATACTTTCACAATTTGCCTTGGTTATTAGATCCAGCATCTCTCTTTCCAGAGATGCGTGGTTAGAGTAACTATCCCTGTGTTACGATTGAGACGCGCATGATAGATCCTATCGGTTTGTTTTGCAAAGCATGCAATGATATGGTGTATTTACCTTTGATTTGATTTTGCGCTGTTGCTAGAAGCAGCTTTGTATTATGTTGGTGATTTTCGTTGGTCAATATTGTTGAGCGTTTTCTGGAGTTGCTTGTTTCTTTGACGGAAGCTTCCAGATATTACAGGTAAAAGCTGGTCGAATCATCTCGATTCGTAAACATTATGTGACATAAGACAGTGCATAGTTCCGGGATGAGTTTTATTTTGATTGGGTGTTCTTGCTTGTTGCTGGAATGTTCTACTTTTTTCTCGATCGCAGAGAGGCTATATATAAGTAATGCAATGTCTGCTTGTGAGGACGATTGTTATAGTGATTTTCGGAAATCGATCTTGTATGTAGTTGTTGATGTTTGCTGAATAAAGTTGGAAAACTTTATACAACGACTCCTGCTTTGTTGCTGAGTGAACAGGCTGTGTGGATAAACGAATTTGAGTCACACATATTAAGATTCAAGCATCAAGGCTGAATCAGCAAGTGATAAATAACCGTGTAACACCCTGACACCAGATTTTTCCCTGTGCACAGTACCAACATTTATTGGATGATTTTCTTGTTGTGTTTACTTGGATAATCTACCTTTAAAACTAGAAGCATGTTTTCTATCAGCAGGGATCAGTTTACTAGCGCGCCCTGCGCCATTGACGCATAAAAAATAAAAATGACCCATCTACAATTCTTGCCAGGGGCCGAATGGCGCTTCGATTTTTGGTACCAGTGCGCCACCACAATAACAGTGCACCACCACAATAACAGTGCACTGTATTGGAGGCGACAAACGTGCTTTTGCTAAGGCAAGTTCAGCGATTGGCCATGAGGGCCCGGATGTTGATCTTTCAGCCAATAAGAAGTGTTGTACGATTCTTCCAAATCAGAATTTGCTATCGTGTGCGCGTATGTTTTGTCCGTGCAAGGAGGATTTTGTGTTGTTTTTTTGTGCCGCTTTGAAAATGCCCCCACCCACCCACCCCCCCCCAAAAAAACAAAAAAAAAACAACTAAATTTGAGGTAGGACAGTCTAGACTGTCGTTTGCTGCTGTTAAACCACAGTCTACCGCCGCTAATCCTACGCAAGATGATTGTGTGAGCCCCGAGTCAAGTCAAAATACTGATTCCTGTTCTGGTTAGTGTTTTGTTGGTAAACATGCTTCACAACACATGCACACTCACAATAATCTATTTTGTTTTAATTTCTGTAATAATATCTCCAGGTTATCTTTTACATGTACGTAAATTACTGCTGAAATCATGGCCCATTGAAATTTGATCTGAGGGGCCCAATGGCCCATAGCTTTTTTGTGTCAGGCTGAACCCTGTATCAGTATTATAATGTAAAAGAAAAATGTTTATCCCTTCTGTCTCTTCTTGGCAATAAAATTATTTGATTTGACTTCACTTGACTACTTTGTTTTTATACAACAGTTGGTTGCCCAAGTGTACCAGCTAGTGGAGCAGAAGGCCGGAGAAAACTCTATGAAAGTAAGTATACTCTGGGGGTCACCTCTGTATCTTTCTCTTTTTTTTCTGCCAAGTGCTATCAGTACGTTGCTATCTGATTCATGTGTTGGCGTTGCAAATACTGCCATAGCAATACAAACATGATGTAACGTATGGATATTTTGGATGTGTATAATAGCTAAGTGAATGCGAAATATGATTGACTCTTAGATCAAAATAAAGTGTGCGTGCAAGTCTCTCTGTTTACTACCACACCCACAAATTCACAGATTCTCACTGACACAGGCAAACACCAACACAAAATATAAGCTACACGCTCTCAATACTTTATATAAATAAATCACAATATTTTACACCAATCTTTTGCACCGATCTTTTAACACCAATATTTTACACTAATCTCTCGCACCTCATATGTCAAATTCGAGCTTGGATAATCGACGGCCGGCAATGACTTGTCCCGAGCCAAAATAAATACACGAAGGCTAAGCCGAGCTACAGAGTCCTGTAGACAGGCAGTTAGACGAACAGTGATGATGTAGACAGGCAGATAGATGAACAGTGATGATGTAGACAGGCAGATGGGCAAGCCTGCCCTATCTGTCTGAGATAGACATCGTGACTTGGTCAGGTAAAGAAGTATGACTGACCCTCCGATGTCTCGCGTATCGCCTTGTCCCCGTTGTCTGAGACAACGCCGTGTGTCCAGGTGTATGAAGCTAACGCCAGCTTCCCATAGGCAGCTACAACAAGATATATATATAATACAGAGCTGTTCACTCCTCCGGTTTGACCGGATTTTCTCCGTTTTGACTGTAAAAATCCGCTTATCCGTTTTGAAAACAAACACTCCGGTGAAAAAAAAAATGTATTTTTTTCGGTAGAAAGATGCTTTTTCTTCCGTTTCGTAAGTTTTCCATAATAAGACAAAAACTGGAATTTCCTGTACAAGTTTCGATTTCCGGCTCTCGCTCTTTCTTTCGCGTGTGGTCGAGCATTTGTGCATGTTTCCAAAGTGACTAGTCTGTTCGCGATGCCGAAAATAAAAAACGCAGAAGATGGTGGACAAACACCACCCAAAAAGAAGATGCTTTACACGCAGAAGTGGAATGCTTCTTATTCAGAACTGCGTAAGTGCTTAATGAACTCCGAAAGGTCTGAAAACTATGCTTACTGCAAAATTTGTAAACTTGACTTCAGCGTTGCGGACGGCGGTAGAAATGCCATTGAAAGGCACGTGAACTGTGGTAGACACAAGCAGTTGCAACAAGAGCAGGCTAACCAACGCATAATAAGCTCATTTATTGCTAAAGCAATAAATAAGTGAATGCTTTTTCAAATTTACTTTTTAATGTGTTTTTGTAGTAAATTTAACAGTTTTTGTTTTCTTTTTTCTCAATCTCTCAAAAAATGTATTCCAGTACTGTACTCCTGACAGACAGATGAAACTCCTGACAGTCTGCTTACTCCTGACTGGCATTGGTAGGGGTGAACAGGTCTGATAATATATACACACTCCTCAATGCTCTGGCTTTTATAATCATATTGTTCTTCTTTTGTTTAATCCTTGCTCACCTCCCTTAGTTTCTTCACTTTTTCAATTCCATTCTATATGTGATCGTTTCTTTCCTTCTCCCACAATGTTATCCATATCCAGGTATAATTATTTCATGAATGAAAGCTACTATCAACATGCTCACACCTTCCATTCATATTACATTATCTACTACTCTATAATTATAGCCCCATGTAATTAATATTATTACATCAATGAAAATTATATTCCATCTTAGTGGACAACAGCTCACCACCTCTCAACACAATATATCCAATGCAAAAATATACCTCTCCAACATTTCACAATCATGAAAAACATTAGAAATACCCGTAATCTTTACAGCACAATATACCATCCACTTTCAGAGAGAAAGTCCACCAAACCTACACACCCTGATAAGTTCTCAGTGCTTTCTATCTCTTCAGTATTCACAACAATCTTTTCTTTCTTTTTTTTATTTTTTCTTTTTTTCCTGGCCTGACACAATGACTCTACATACCCTCACACCTTGGAACACACAACTCAAGTGACTACAATTTCCCTTCCTGCCAGCTATTCATTATTCCATTGGTTCAACAATTTCGGCCAATGAAAATAATGACATAAAATATATTTATTCAAAAAATTAACTCACACTCTAAAAATAGAAATATTATTGAGAACCGTAAAATTCACGTTCTCCACACATACATGTATACAGATTTTATGGTACACAATGGATTATATAAATCTGATATATGATATGCTATGATGTAATGGATGTCCATAGGCTATTAGCCATTTTGGATGTCCATAGGCTATTAGCCATTTTATCCAATCTGTTGCAATACTATATGGTCACTAGCACTCAAATTATACAATTGTTTTCAGTGACATTTGAAGGAGCGGTGGGTGTGGGTAGTGATGTTCAATTTTTTTGCTAAACAGAGAGATCTATTTTCGTGCAGCGTATTACGGACATTTACCACCCCATCCCACAGGCGATAGATCAGGATTTGGACAGACGCCGATCGTTTGTCACTGTCAACTCTGTGCGCTGGTTGCCTGCAGTTGGAGAGGGAATTGTTTATGGCACAAACCATGGTGATCTCCATATCTACAGGCCTGGGTAAGCTCCACTTTGTCTCGAGTGGCTCAGGCTGAGGCTGGAGAACAGCTGAAGACAAACAAAAAAAATCGGAAAATTGAGGCAGTCCAGGGGCCGACCACCTAGGCTCCCCCCACACTCACACCCACCCCATTACTATTATATTTATGTTCATACCCTCAGGGCTATTGTGATGAGTGGAACGGTTGTTATACGTGAGAGAGAACTGGAAGAAATTGGTATGTGTTTGTGTAGATGTTAAGAGTAAAGTTGGAAGTATGTATGTATTACTGTTGAGGGAAAATATATATTTATTACTGGTTATATTTTATTTGTATGCATTATTTTTATTTGTTTTAAAACATTTTCTGTTGTTATTTGCTGAGATTGAAATGTGCTACATGAGTACTTCATTGTGGGTAATACAGATTTGTGGACTTGACTCCACCCTTTGGGGTGTATGTACAAGTTTCAGTCTGCAGATTACATGATCTCAGTTGATCCACTACGATGGCCTCTTTTTTCAGTAATGTGGTCAGGATTAAAGGGCTAATAATTGCAGACACTACTTTTTCTGGAAGATTTCATACAGAAAGTCAATAAATTAGATCATGGAAAGGGAGTGCTTGTGTGTCTATGCGCTAGAATGAAAAACTGTGAAAAGGGGGAAAAATGACCAATCTTTGTTACGTGAATCATACATTTATGTAGGCCAGTTCCCCAGCCATAAACAGGTGCAGGGTTGGAAGGAGTTAGTACTGTTTGCCTACTACTGTTGGTGTTTTTGAACTGACCTGTTTTAAGCATTCTCACTTAAACATTACAGTTGCTACGAGGGTAAAGGGAAAGGCAAAACGCCGTGCTTGACGGGGACAACCATTTCCACACAAACCCATGGAGGGGTACGACAATCAGCCTTCACACAGACAGCAGTGGACCAGGAGTAGCCAGTTACTATTATTGCTGGGTTATTTTAGTAACTATCTGTCGTGGATGGTGGTTTAGACTAATATCAGTCTAGATAATATTATAAAATAAGAATGAAACATTTAGAAATATATTTATTAATGCATGAGCTCTGTTTAACTCGGTTCACATTCATAAAGACCTTTTTTTCCAGTTTATGATTTAAACTGTATATAGAGCCAAACCACATCACTCAGAAACAAGACACATCAAACATAATTCAGGAATAATAATAATAATACAGGGTGCTATCACAAGCTTTTTCTTATATCAAACTCAAAGCGAACGTTGTGGCCTAGTGGGCTAAGACGGGACTAACTTGCCTTGTCCACAAGCCAGGAACCTATGACGCCTGACAGGTGTGGGTTCGAGCCAGCATCTGGGTGTTATGTTTCTCCGAATATTATTATTACTACTACTACTATTATTGTTGTTGTTGTCACTATTGGCATTATTTTAATTAATATTATATAGTGAGGGAATTTTAAGTGAGTGACTGTCAAGCTCAGTCAAATTGTTTTGTGTGTGTTTTTAATTGCTTACATTTCATTACCTGTGGTTGTTATTATTAGTATGTAACAAGATTAATTAACCTTAGCAACCTTGCAAGAATCCATAGATGTGTATTATTCATATGATGATAAAAATGAGTTGTCTGGTTGAGGAGGGTAGTAATGACAGAGTGAGCTCCATTTCTTCTATCGATAGCTAGCTGTAGCTAGCCAGATAGATAGATGTATGCATGATTTGGATCCATTACGTTTTCACTTGCTGTAAAATCACAGTAATTAAACTATAATATTTCCCATAATAAAGGACTGAAACAAAATAATAATGCACCTTTTTTTGTATTGCCACTTAATATCTGCTGAAAGACTTTGACCAAACCTCACAGGAACATCACCTGCATATTTGCTCTAGTTTAAAGGTCAAGGTCACCGGGATAATTTTCTTGCTCAACACGTTTTGCTCTATATCTTTTTTCTTTTTTTTTTAAAGCTGAACTGATTTTTATTATTTTGGATATTCTGGTACTTCAATTTATGGCCAATCTTTCAGTAACAGTCCGCTTGGCTGTCTAAATTTCACTTTTATATTTAAAACACCTTTATCTCAAAAATGATAGAACCGATTTGGATGAATTTTACTATGCAGATACCTTTAACCACCACAGCCCTTTGTGCCATTCAGTTTTGCTCTTTCTCAAAGGTCAAGCCTAAAGTCCACTGAGGTCAATTATATTATAAATAACATTTTGTTCTTTGTTTTAAAATTGGCTGAACTGACTGATAATTGTTTTGCTTGCACATAGTTCAAATAGTGGTCCATCATTCCATGCTTTCTTTTTGCATCTTTATGAAAAAACTAAGTCGCAACTGCCACGAAAATTAATACTTTTTAAAATAGTGATTTTCATCTATGTGCACGAGTGTCTGGATACATCTAAATGTCTGGCCATCTTGTTCTGCTTTATATAATATGCTACATGGTTTGGTTTTTGTATTTCCATATAATATTTGAAAATACTTAAAGATAGTCGGGAGCGGTTACTTGAATCGACTAGTTGTTCAATTGATATGATTGCTATAACTTAATCTGTATTCAACATTTGTATGCGCACTTTGATCTGAACATTAAACTGACGAATTCACTGACTTATTTTTTACCATATGTTTGTAGCTGTGCTTTCTCTCTCTCTCTCTCTCTCTCTCTCTCTCTCTCTCTCTCTCTCTCTCTCTCTCTCTCTCTCTCTCTCTCTCCTCTCTCTCTCTCTCTCTCTCTCTCTCTCTCTCTCTCTCTCTCTCTCTCTCTCTCTCTCTCTCTCTCTCTCTCTCTCTCTCTCTCTCTCTCTCTCTCTCTCTCTCTCTCTCTCTCTCTCTCTCTCTCTCTCTCTCTCTCTCTCTCTCTCTCTCTCTCTCTCTCTCTCTCTCTCTCTCTCTCTCTCTCTCTCTCTCTCTCTCTCTCTCTCTGTCTTTCTCTCTCTCTCTCTCGATTTAGTCTATGACAAGGGCATTTCGTCTAGCTGTAAGATTTGTAAGATTGAAGGGTATTTTGAGCGTGTGATGAGATGCAAAATGTAATCCTAGAATATAGAAAACAATTTGAACCATAAATTCCCTGGTTGGGGTTGTTTCTATAGATCTTTCATGTGGATCAGGGGTGCGTCATCTTGTAACCAAGTTGTTCTCTGTTAAAGGTTGTATATCTTACTGAATAAATAATGGTTGTGGTCCAGCTATGACCGCTAAATGTTCACTGGACCCAATAAACAAAAAAATGAAGAAATAAATTAATTTTACAGTATATTTTTTCCATGATGTTTGACTTACATAGCAATGTGAGTCTATGTATTTGCACTCCCCCCCCTTCCCCCTCCCCCCACCAAAAAGAAAAAGAAAAAAAAAAGAATTGTTTTTCAGATTTTAGCAAATCTGTGCAAGCTTTGTCCTAAATAGTTTAAAAATAATATTTTAAAAAAGTCAGTATGTCTATCTGTCCGCCGTTTGTTTGTGCAAAAACTTTACAGTGGGTATGTACTCAGAGCCTATTTCAAGTATCACAACCGAACTTGGTTAAGATGGTGTATAACCCTGAGACCTCGAAAATGATCAGTGAATAAATAACTTCACTTCAAGATCAAGGTCACAGAATCATCAAATATTAGTTTTTTTAAAATGGCAACACAAAATTTCACTTTTTTTTTTCTAAGTTATTAATATTGAACTTATGATTATTTGATGCACGATAGACATCAATGAGAAACACATACTGTGCACATTTGGTCAACCTCACTCCAAGATCAAGGTCACTGGAGCTGTCCAAAGTAAGTTTGTATATGTATTTTGAAGTGAAATTGACCCTATACATTTTAAGAAATATAAGTCCAAACTTGTTATATTTAGAGATAATAGATTGATCTTTCATATATGTTCCGTTTTTGTATTGATCTTGAAGGTCAAGGTCATTTTAGGTCTTGCAAAAACATACAATAAATAGGTCATCATACAGTGGAATGGCTGTTTATTTAACCCACTATAGTGTGCAACAACATTGGGTTATCTGGTCAGACAGGCTTAAGAGATCACATGAGGGTCAAGGTCATCCCAAGGTTAAGGTCACTGAAGATCAAGGTCACCGTTTTGGGGGAATAATACAACTTTTGCTGTACTTTATTTGATAGTCATGAGTAGCGGGAAGTCAAAGTCATCTCAAGGTCAAGAGCATAGAAAGATCTAAGTCGATGTACTTACAGTAGTATTCCAGTTTGGTTGGTTTTTTTTTCTGGGCATTTATTTTAATGTTAAATATTCCTAGTTCTATAAGAAGCATGTGAGTCATATGGGCTTTGCCCGTCTTGTTACTAATGGTGTTTTTTTTGTTTTTGTTTTTTTTCTTCTTTTTCTCACTCAAATGCAATTATTTTTATTTTGTTTGTTTACAATGGTGCTACTTCTGCACGGGACAAAACGCGAAATAAACGCACATATGCAAACAAATGTTTGTTTCTCAGCAAACTGAATGAAGTCCACATGCACTCGCTGATTATGAGTGGGCAACTGCATTCTAATGATATAAACAGTAAACTAAAGTCTACAGAATCTTCACGAAGTTTACAGCAAGAAGAGAAGATGTCATCTGCACACAAACAATGACTTATTAAAATAAACAGGTTTTGTGGCTAGCATTGCACACACAAACACACATGCACGCACACACACACGCACATTCCATATAAATTAGGACCTTGACCTTGCTTATTTATTATTTTTAAAAATTATTTAATCGTTCTTATATAGGGCTTTTCCAGCTTAAGAGTTTCCAAGGCGCTGGTCGATACAGGATCTAACTCCAGCCGCCTTAGGCGCCCACTTGCAGCCTTTGGGTGCATAGTCTGACGCTCAGACAACTGAGCACTATCCTGGGCGACCGGTGATGGGGGAAACTGGACCTAGTGCTTGCTGGGTGTACTTGAGTAGTCGGCATTCACCCGTAAGACGCGAGCGTCAGGATCTTTAAAGTCCGTGCGATGAAATGTATGCCTGCACACACTAGACCTTTGTTTATACTCTCATCCGAAGTCAACAACTTTTACTTTAATTTCTGTCGGCGATCATACTATTTACAGGCAAAAGTTAAGTGTTGTCAATCTTTTTTAAAATGTGTTGTCCCAAAGGCGAATGGTAGGCCTATTTCTAGCCAGTACCGACATTACCTTATCTTTGACGCTGTTGGGGGACATTTATATGACGGCCTACTAGTGCCAAAACCTGATAATTACAAATATCATGGAATAATTACTATCAAGGGATAATTACAATTATCATTTAAAAATTATAAATATCTTCGCGTGATCATGTTTAATTTTCATTAGTGGCTCTAGCAATCCGCCTGAAAATGCGCCAAAATCGAAAATTGTAATGATCACATAATAATTACAATTTTCACTTCATAATTACAATTTTTACGTGGTCATGCTTAATTCTGACTAAGGCGGCTTACTAACGCCAAAACGTGCATTTACAGGTATCAGTAATAATAGTAATTAACACGTGTTCTGTGTAATTCACATTATGACGGCCTACTAGCGCCAAAACCTGATAATTACAAATATCATGTGATAATTACAAATATCAACGACATATTTACAATGAACACGTAACAATTGTAATTATATCAAGTGAAAATTAAAATTTTCGGTTTTGGCCCATTTCCAGACGGATTGCTAGAGCCAAAACTGAAAATTAATTAACATGATCACATAAGATATTTGTAATTGTTCAATGATAATTGTAATTATCCCTTGATAGATATATTTTTCCTATCATATTTGTAATTATCTCATGATATTTAATTAATTTAATTAACACTGTGGATTACCGGTATTTCTGTTAATTACACACTGTTATGTCGTGATAATGGTAACTCTCGGTTTTGGCGCTAGAAGGCCGTCATACATTTGCGCGCATATATAACAGTAAATAGATTATATAACACCTGGCCTTCAGAATAAACGTCTGCAATGGGCGTAGTTGTTCGCTTTAAGATTAAGGGTCACAAAAGAAGATTTGTGACAGAAATTACATAAGTTCCTGTGTAAATGTTGACCTGATAAAGTGCGTTTGAGGTCGGGATCAAAATTGCGAACAAAAAAAAAAAGATTTATAAAATGGGAGCGCAGTTGACTCAGTGGTGTATGCCAATGCCGATAAAAATCATCGAAGTGTAACCCACAAGTGTTAGCTGTGGATTATAAAGGGGAAACTTTTTACAGACAGACCATCCCACAAGCCATTGGACAACAAGATGACATGCTCACAGTGGTGAAGAAACGGAAACTCCGATGGTATGGTCACGTCACCAGAGCATCAGGCCTTGCAAAGACCATCCGGCAAGGCACGGTGCAAGGAGGCATAAGAAGAGGGAGACAGAAAAAGAGTTGGGAGGACAACATTCGAGAATGGACTGGCTAGACACTGAGCGAAGCCATCAGGGTTGCTGAGGACAGAGAAAGATGGAGTTCGCTGGTTAAACAATCATCTGTGCTGCTACCAACGACCTTCGTTACGGGATAGGATAGGATGGGATAAAGGGGAGAGAATTACATCTGTGATTTCGGGTTATGACTGATGACCATATGAAGGACCCTTTTGCAAGACTCGGGAAGTGACGTTATCGAGAAACCAACTGTCCTTTGAAGCTGCTTACACGTTTATTTGACAACTTTCACCTCAATGATGTGAATTAATAAACTTTTCTATGATCATACTATCTACTGTAAAACTTTAAAACAAATGACCTCAGACTTACTTTAATATTCTTTTACGTCAACACTCCCAAACCTCCACCATAATAATAATAATAATAAGAAGAAGAAGAAGAAGAAGAAGAAGAAGAAGAAGAAGAAGAAGAAGAAGAAGAAGAAGAAGAAGAAGAAGAAAAAGAAGAAGAAGAAGAAGAAGAAGAAGAAGAAGAAGAAGAAGAAGAAGAAGAAGAAGAAGAAGAAGAATTATAAAGGATGCTATCCCGAGCTTTTTCTTCAAACGAACTAAAAAGAGCGGCGATCTGAATAGAAGATGGAATGAGAAATCAATTTTTTTTTAATTTAGATTAACTGTTTTCAATATCGTCACCATAACATCACATTATTTTTATTATTATTATTATTATTATTATTATTATTATTATTATTATTATTATTATTATTATTATTATCATTATTATTATTATTATTATCATTATTATTATTATTATTATTATTATTATTATTATTATTATTATTATTATTATTATCATTATTATTATTATTATTATTATTGCTATTATTGTTATTATATTATTATTATTATTATTATTATTATTATTATTATTATTATTATTATTATTATTATTATTATTATTATTGTTGTTGTAATTATTATTATTATTCGTGTAGTTTTTAAATTTCATTTTTCTGTTCCCTCGTTTGATTTGTTTTTGCGCATCTTCATTAGGCGCACCGAGCCTTCCTTTTTGGATGGATTCATGCGCTGTACAAGTGAACATCATCATCATCATCATCTACAGTACACCATAGGGTGTCAATGTTTGAAAGTTGCCCTCACTCAACTTGTTAATTTAAAGGGCCTCAGCGTCAAGGATGGCTGTTTATGTTTTGGTGACTATGAGACTGCATTGTTATCACACATTATATGATGGTTATATAATGGGTACACGTTGCTCAAAACCCACCGATAAGAGAGGGGAGGGGGGCCAACACTCACCGTGAATTGGAAAAGGAACTGTGACGCTGAAATGTGTGTTCTGGGGGTCCTTACAGATGCAAACAAGGGCAACTTTTTGCTGAGTATGCTTGCACTCAGACCAGAACCAGTCGAACCTACAGCGTGTGCTTTTGTAGATTTGTGGCTTCCTTATCTACATAACAAACAATTATACCCTTAAAAAATGAACCTTTGCAAGAGAGAAATACAAAAATAGTATAGAGAAAATTAAATGCAACTTGAACATACGATAAAAGCCCTATATTTGCAGACACAGATTAGTGCATAATGGTTGGCTAGTGTTGGGGCGGTAAACCGGTACACCGCAGTGGGGCTAATCGTTCAGTACGGTATGCCTGTAACCGGTTCCGGGTACCGGTACGCTAGGTAAGTCCGACATTCCACGTACGTCACTCGGAACCCAAAAGAGATTCCGATGCAAACTTTAACGTAGTTCATTTTCTGACGTTTTCTTTCGTTGAACATGACATGGAAGTGACCTACACGCTTTTCTTTCATGTTGTTGTTGTTGTTGTTGCCACACAGTGGTGGGATAAATGGAATGAATAAAAGAACTGCTAGCATTCGAACTGTACAATAAGGAAAAACAAATAGGTACTTTAAAAAATGCTATATTTCGACAAAAACAATACATTCTTGATGGGATTTCTGTGGGACGTATTGTTTTGTTCTCATGTGTTTTGCCCGCCCACGAAGAGCTTAGCTCCAAATGTTGCAATGTATCGTTTTGTCTTATTTTTATCCACACTAGCATTGCGTTTGTTTATGGACCTGTTTGTTTCCCATTTCGGCCACACGTGCAACGGCTGTAGAGAAGAAACCCTGAACTTTTTTTTTCTTTTTTTTTCTTTTTGAGGGGGGGGGGGGGGGGGTAACGCTTTATTGTCCCTTTTTATTGGGAAATTCTGGGCCGTCTCTCCAGGGGAAGGCGCAGTCGCAGCCTGTGGCGCGCCCAAATCCAACCCACCTAACATATTATTTTAATTGACCAGGATGAAGAATATGGTGTTTGAAGAATGATGGTAAATGGTTCAGTTTATTTTTAGGTGTAAGTTGCCTACCCCTAGGCATGCGTGAGAGAGAGAGAGAGAGAGAGAGAGAGAGAGAGAGAGAGAGAGAGAGAGAGAGAGAGAGAGAGAATATTGTGTGACTCCTGGTTCAAACATCCTGCTATCTTCTAATCCATTCCTTTATTCTTTTAAGCCTTAATGTAAAGAATTTGATCACCTACCCTATCGCTTACACCCACAGCTTACACCTACAGCCCCTCTCTACCCCGTCCCCTCCCCACACAGTCTTAGATCGTGCATCCTTGAACATGTTACATACAAACCACTAATTTACTGTCCTGTACGCCATTCTGAGAGCCGTACGTGCGTGTTCCATGGCAGTATTAGGCAAGCTAGTATATCAGTACATAGCCTACCACAATAACAACAAAAACAACAACTACTACTACTACCACTGCTACAACAACAACAACTACTACTACTACTACTACTACTACTACTACTACTACAACTACTACTACTACTACTACTACTACTACTACTACTACTCCTCCTCCTCCTCCTCCTCCTCCTCCTCCTCCTCCTCCTCACCATCATCATATTGAGTGGCTTTATTTGGCGCCTGACCTATTAATTTAATAAAGCAATAGGTGCACGACAGCTCCTCGCACGTGCACGATTGAAGCGCACATACACACCCTGTCACACACATACACACACACACACACACACACCGAGAGCCAACAAACATCATCCAAAAACAGAACACACTCAAATGCTAGTGATGAAAGTTCAAAGTGGCAGGCCGGGATCAATATAAATAATTTCTGGAGCAAAAAAAAGTTATCCATAGAGTCTCCTCTCTGAAAATCCTTACGGGAAGAGAGGGGACTATAAACTGATAAACACAAAAAAAAGTTTTCAGAGATGTGCGAAAGAAAGTGGGAAGAGTCAGAATGACGGACATTGAAATGAAGGGCATTCCAGAAGGGAAGAGCTTGGCGATCATAATTATGGCCTAAAAACACCGGTCCTATTCCGGCACATTGTGTGCCATATCATCCCGACACAATGGTGCATATGAACTCAAAAGAAATGAGTTCAGAATAGGTGAATGTTCCGCATATTTATAAACAGTGTTCATGAGGAGCACACTACAGTTAGCGACAACGAACACTAACTAGTAGGATGTGGGCTGCACTAACGCTAGCGGTGGCGGTGATGGTGATGGCGGTAGGGGCGGAAGACCACCAAGCCATGATCGACAAGCTCAGAAAGAGCAACATTCATATCAAGTAAGAATTGTTTTGATGTTGTTGTTGTTGATGATGATGATGATGATGATGATGATGATGATGATGATGATGATGATGATGATGATGATGATGATGATGATTAAAAAATAATAATAATAATAATAATAATAATAATAATAATAATAATAATAATAATAATAATAATAATAATAATAATAATAATAATAATAATAAATGAAATGGTTGAAACAAATCTGCAAAGTCATAGTCCGCGCGCGAGTATGTGCGCTTGATTGTGTGTGGGTGTGTGTGTTTGTTTGTTTGAGAGTTCTTAGTTTTTATAAAATTTAAGTTAACTGTTAACAGTTTCTGAGTTTTCCTCCTTTTGTCTAATAGTTGAAGTTGTTCTATCCTGTCCTATCCTATCTCCTAACTGGAAAGTCATTGGGACATCACAGATGATCGTTTAACCAGTGTACTTCATCTTTTTCTGTCCTCAGCAGTCCTCATGGCTTCACTCAATGTCAAGGCAATCCATTCTTGAATGTTGTCTTCCCACATCTTTTTCTTTTCTTCAGCCTCCTTGAACCGTGCCTTGCATGCGGGGTGGTCATTGTAAGGCTTGTTGCTTTGGTGATGTGGCCATACCATCGGAGTTTCCGTTTCTTCGCCACTGTGAGCAAGTTATTGTGTTGTCCAATGCTTGCGTGATGGTCTGTCGGACTTCGTCATTGGTGACGTACTGGGTAAAGGAAATGCCCAGAAGTCTTCTGTAGCACCTCATCTCAATGCTTCGTATTCTTCGTTGTAGGTCTGCTATGAGAGTCCATGTTTCGCAGGAGTATAGGAAGATGGAGATGACAAGGGAGCGCAGCAACTTTACCTTGGAGTGGAGACTGATTGTCCTGTATTTCCAAATGGGCTTCAATCTTGTCAGCTGTGCACCGTGTTGAGGGTTTGACCCTTGACTTTGATGTCCGTATTGATGCCATTGGTGTTGTTGGTCATTATTTTGGTCTTCTCTGCGCTTATTTCATTCCATAGGCTCTGGAAGTGGTGTCAAGCCTCTGCATCAGCTGTTCAAGTTCTTGTTCCCCTCCAGCCAATCCATCAATGTCATCCGTAAAACGGAGGTTGGAGATTGCTCTATAATGTTCGTCATTTGTAAGGCGCCTTAGCCTAAGGATCAAGGCGCTGGCCGATACAGGATCTAACTCAAACCGCCCGAGACGCCCACCCGCAGCCTTTGCGTCCATGGTCTGACGCCCGGACAACTGTGCACAATCCTGGGCAGCCATGGAGAGGGGAGAAGGACCAAGTGCATGCTGGGTGTGTTCTTGTTACCGGCACTCACCCGTCTAGGACATGAGCGTCAGGATCTTTAAAGTCCGTTATGATGGAATGTATGCGACACACAGACTAGACCTCGGTTTAAACTCTCATCCGAAGGAGTAGGAAAACGGGAGTAAAGTGTCTTTCCCAGGGACACAACACAATGGCCCGGCCAGGGCTCGAACCCGGGATCTTCAGATCCGCAAGCCGAAGCACTACAATTAGACCACAGTGCCTCCCTACCCCCTGCTCTACCCCCTACGCTGACAGTACCTTCATCATCTGCAAGTCGTCAAATAAGTTGTTTTTCTCTTGTTCTGTATTTATATAACCGCCAATAACCAAGTTTAGATTAAGTGCATTATTATTAGTAATAATAATAATAATAATAATAATAATAATAATAATAATAATAATAATAATAATAATAATAATAATAATAATTTATTTATTTATTTATTTATTTTGTAAAGCGCACATATCAGACAACATATCTGCTCAAAGCGTCTAAAACATCAAGACAGACCACAAACAATGCACATAACAAAATAAACATCGAAATTAACAATAAATAATAACAACTGTCACGACTCTTTTTTTTCTAAACCTGTGATAATAGGGTTTTTAAGCCTGTTATGGAGAGTGGAAGATGAGAGAGAGAAAATAACTTAAAGTAAACAAATAATGAATTTCAACACCTGCCTTGTTTTGTTAGTTTTGCTTCGTCACCCTCAATTGGTCAAGACTGCCGCTATCTACTCTATACCCTACTAACAGTTTTGAAGGAATATTGAAGTTTGACGTCTGGACTCGGCATTGGAATGGTACAAGGACAAACGGGGAAAACAATCCCAGGGAAGTGGAGTGGATATAACTTATAAAGGACCTGAATTAACACCCAACCACCAAAGCAATCATACTGCAAACATGGACAGTGACAAATCGAAACGGCCACTTGTATCTTTCCCAACCACGAGATTCGAACCTGGGTCATCGGTGTGCCAGGCGAACGCTCTACCACACAGCAGCGGCGGAGTTTTGTTATTTATTTACAAGCAGAAGAAGAGAGAGACAAAAAAAGAGGAGGGGAGACAACATTCGAGAATGGACTGGCTTGACACTGAGCGAAGCTACGAGGGTGGCTGAGGACAGAGAAAGATGGAGTACGCTGGTTAAACGATCATATGCGGTGTCCCAACGACCTTCGAGTTACGGGATAAGATAGGATAGGATAGGATCTTAACTCTTTGAATGCTAATGCAGGGTGCAACGAATGCGTCGCAGTGCCGATGCCTATGAAGAACCACTCCAAATTCGAGTAAGTAAAATATGCATGACGTTATCTTAGTAGTTGAAGAAGTCGCTACTACACTTACAACTATAGTGGTGAGTGCATGAGCGAGTAAGCAAGTGCGTGCGTGCACGCTCGCTCCTTTGTGTGTGTGCGTGAGAGAGAGAGAAAAATAGTGAGTGAGTGTGTGTGTTTGTATATGTGTGGTGGGAATGGGAGAGAGGGGATGGCGAGTGTATGTGTCTGTCTTTCTGTCTTCCTGTGTGTGATTCTGTGTGACTGCGGGCAAGTAGACTAGTAACCAATGTGGGGTGTTTTTAAGGGGTGATGAGTGACTGTGTGTTCGTGCATGCGTGAGCGCGCGTATGTGTGTGTTCTTCTCTTGAGCTCCACATTGTCCATTGCAGGTGCGTCAGACAAAGGGATCTTATCCGTTCGGCACAGCGGTTAACGCCTACAAGTACAACGATCATAACACACCCCAGTGCTACCGCGACATCATTCATCAGCATTTCAACTGGGCGGTTTTGGAAAATGCCCAGAAGTGGCCCTCCATTGAACCAAACCAGGTAAAACACTGGGCGCGCTTATTTTTTTGTTTTTTGTGGGCTAAGCCGTCACGTGATAGGGCCATATCTGTAATTAATTGCAAAACGAGTCATCAACATGGATGATGTAAAAAAAAAAAAAAAAAAAAAGCCTCAGTTGATTGCTTGCTCTTCCCCGACGCTATCTTTGCCCGCTTTAAACCGAACAGTTTAGCTAGGGCCATCCGGGCTAGCCCGGTTCTTCAACCGGGTCATTGCCCGATTCTACGTCATTAGTTGCGCATCGACCGGGTTAGCCCCGGCCATATCGCGAATTCCAAACAAGTGCATTAAATGTGTACGGACATTCAGTTGTCAAGAGATTTTTTTCAAATGCATGTTTGTGCCTTAAATATTTAGCGAACATCATCCCAATGTCTCGCAAACACAATTTAGTTTCAGAGCAGCATCAATATAAACATGTTTTGTTGCGGTCACTGATGTGTAATGAGTATAACAATAAACATAGCAAATGCCACTGAGACATAGCCTATTTTCCAACATCATGGTGAACACCAGTAAGAGAGTGGCATTGTGAACGTTATGGTTTTAAATGGTGGTGTGCTGCCACAAGAATTGTTCCAACTTGACAACACAGTTGCTCTGCCTAAAACCTTATTAAAGTTTGGGATATATCGGGTCACATTTTAGCGCCAACTGTCATCACTTCACACTTTAGATTAATATATATATATATATATATATATATATATATATTATATATATATATATATATATATATATATATATATATATATATATATATATATATATATATATATATATATATATATATATATATATATATATATATATATATATATATATATATATATATATATATATATATAAAATTTAATATAAATTCTCTCCAAATGGCTAGCACCGTACAGCAACCATTAAGGAACAAGGAATAAAAACAAGCCAAGGGAGGCAAGTTAATTTAAACAAGAAAAATAATTATCCTGCTCTCAAAGGTGGACAAAAGTGAGACATAGTGACTTTCAATTCCATGTGCTTCTTAATGAGCTACAAGAGCTCAATAAGCAGTAGAATTGCATTCATAAAGCCTGGTTCTCCTGACGCGTTTCGATCTTTACCAAAGATCTCATCAGAGGAGGTTTGGCCCTGAATGCATAGAACGAACGAAAAACGATGCTTAACGTCCTATTGCATGAGCGTTAAGGACAATAAAATTGGGCTAAAAAGCCCTCATCATACATATTTACCAGACCATTTGGTCTGGCTCATGTGTCTAGAATGCATAGACTACACTAAGTGCAGTCCAAATGTACTGCCTGGGTAGTCACAAAGACACCCGTTAAGAAGTTCACATTAGGAAGAAGCCAGTCTCACTATGAAAATACCCCAGTTACCAGGGCCAACCGAGAGAATTACTTTGAAAATGGTTTTCAAATAATTATAAAATTTAATATAAATTCTCTCCAAATGGCTAGCACCGTACAGCAACCATTAAGGAACAAGGAATAAAAACAAGCCAAGGGAGGCAAGTTAATTTAAACAAGAAAAATAATTATCCTGCTCTCAAAGGTGGACAAAAGTGAGACATAGTGACTTTCAATTCCATGTGCTTCTTAATGAGCTACAAGAGCTCAATAAGCAGTAGAATTGCATTCATAAAGCCTGGTTCTCCTGACGCGTTTCGATATATATATAAAAGAGACTAGATGAATACTAGATGGCGCAACACTTTCGGTGATAACTCTCACGCTTATAATGTCTGATTTGCCTCTCTTTTCAGGGACAGAGGAATTACGGGCCAGCCACGACTGCGATCCAAGGACTTCGGAGCCATGGGTAAAGATGTCATGCCCATCACACTACGTATTGGGATATAGACAGACAGACAGAAAGACAGACAGAGTTTCAATGAATTTCTTTGAATCATGTTTACATAAGATAGGGTAATGGAACGCCGTGTAAATATGGAAAGACATACAGAGACAGAGACTCAATGAATTTAATTAAACTGTGTTTACATATAAAATTATGAGATCCTGAATAATATTACCTTTCATAAGACTCATAACAGAACGCTGAGTACATATGTACAACCCCGACGTACAGTTCGATCATCATCATCATCATCATCATCATCATCATCATCATCATCATCATCATCATCATCATCCTATCCTATCCTATCCTATCCTATCCCGTAACTCGGAGGTCGTAAGGGCAACACAGATTATCGTTTAACCAGCGTAGTCCATCTTTATCTGTCCTCAGCAACCCCGATGGCTTGGCTCAGGGTCATACCAGTCCATTCTCGAATGTTGTCCTCCCACCTCTTTTTCGGTCCCCCTCTTCTTCTACCTCCTTGCACTGTGCCTTGCAGGGTGGTCTTTGCAAGGCCTGATGATCTGGTGACGTGGCCATACCATCGGAGTTTCCGTTTCTTCACCACTGTGAGCATGTCATCGTGTTGTCCAATGGCTTGTGTGATGGTCTGTCGGACTTCGTCGTTGGTGATGGGCTGGGTATAGGAAATGCCCAGAAGTCTTCTGTGTCACCTCATCTCCATGCTTTATATTCTTCGTTGTAGATATGCTGTGAGGGTCCATTATCATCATCATCATCATCATTATCATCATCATAATCTTTTATGTGAATTTGGAAGAAAATATCCTCTAATTGTCCTCTGTTTCAGGATAAAGATGCGATGCCACAACATGGTATGGTCTGTTGATAATACCATTCAAAACTGGGTGAAAGCGCTGTCCGGAGTTACCCTGAAAAACGTAGTAAAGCAACACATTCAGGATGTCGCCCAGCATTTTAGAGGACAGTGAGTCTTCCTGCTTACATCACTATATTTTCCTGATTTCCCATTTACCGCACAAGCCTATCAGTGCACCGTTAATTACCACTTTGACCACTTCCCAAATACATGTCATCCACATATCCCCGTATCTGGATGCAAAATAGAGTACAGATCTTCATACCTGACTGCTTAAGAAGGAAAGATCTATGTTACACGCCAAAAGTTGATTCAGCCCCGATGCTTGAATCTGGGTAACTCGTGTTTGTATTCACGCAACCCGCTCACTCAATAACAGTCTAAGAGTCGCTATTATACATTTTCCAACTTTATTCAGCAAAACACGCAAACTGCATCAACAGACAACTGCATTCAAAAACTCGCGATCTAAACGCGCAGACAGCGCTCCATTAATATAGTCTCTCTACGGTGTCGAAAGTTATGGAACTCTCCAGAATGACGCAATCAATAGCCAATCAGAACAAAACTCTTCACAGGAAACAGACACAGTATTACTTTATAGTTCGAACATCTGACCACCTGATACACTATAGATCTCGACTCTTCCGTCGGTGGTAAACAAGCAATTCGAAAAAATCTTTATATTGCTACAACAATATCGAGCGAAGAAAACAAACAAACATTATGCCAAGCTTTTCTAGCAACAGCACAGAACCAATGAAATGAAATCAAAGGGTAACTAAATGCTTCCATTGCATGCACGCTTCGCAAAAAAAATGTTCGTAATTATCGTGCACATACCTGTCAAGGGTTTTTGGGGTTGTGGCGTAGCAATTTATCAGAAAAACCATAGCAAATGGAGGTTTGGTGTAGCACTAATCTAATGTGAATCACGCGATTCGCAACAAAACTGGAAACTTCTGCATCCAATATAAACACACACATCCAATGTGTTTACAAATTTATTGTAAAATCTTGTTAATGCACAACACTTTAGCTATTACCATTATCATTATAAACATTTTGAAATTTCATGTACGTTTTTCAAAATAAAAGTGAAAATGCAAAAAAAAAAAAAAAAAGAAAAAAAAAAGAAATCGGTAGGAAAATTTCCTATTTTGTCTCAAGACCGGGTTCAGCATCACATCATTTACATGGCTTCCATGTAGATCTAAACACATAGGCTATTACTAAACTTTATTGAGTCTACTTTCTTTGGACTTCTCCACTAGGCCTTCAAAATCCTTATCAGTTTCCCATTCAGGCAGGTGCCTTCTTGGTCGTTTGAGTTTTTTAGGTGGAGGCTTTGCCATTTTCTTTGTTCAACTCCGTCTGTCTCTCCCTCACAAAGACTGATCGTAGACTGAAGTTCTGAACGAACACGTGTTGCGGAAGTGCGGTGCTTTTACTGTCTTTAAACCGGGCTCGACCGGAACAGACTACTTTCGCACGAAAACCCCCTTGGTTAAAAAATATTATCGTCACTTTTGAAAAATTGCGTAGCAGCTTTGTGATACGCCGTAGCAATGGGAAAATGTTTAAAATGCGTAGCGCTACGCAAAAATCCGTAGCACTTGACAGGTATGCGTGCACGTCTCAAACGTAGCATTCTACAAGCAATTATCTGACACCATGTGACCGAAAGAACTCCCAAAAGAGGGTGAAGCATATT